>OY757904.1:70797566-70800438 GCA_963585895.1 Sepioteuthis lessoniana
TGTATAAAGTTTTGAACTATCTAAACACAGAGTTTAATTATTATATCACTAACTGAAAACTTTTCACATTAGCCCTATATGGTGTTTTTTTCCATTGGTCTGAGTGATAGAGAGCCTCTTTAGGTCTCTCAAGTTATTGCAGAGGTCTGGATGGTCTTGATTCTCCTCACGTCCAATGTCACTCATCTTTATTCCAGGTCTCTGAGGACAATCCTAAAGGCACAAATCGCATCAACTTTACCTACATGTTCCACAGCCTTTCAGTACTCGAGGAAGATCCAAGGATTTGTTTAACATTTTTTCGTTTTTTTTTTTTTATATATCTCTTTGACTCTGTGTCTCTCTTTAAATCTGCGTATGTATGAGGGAGAATGTGCGAGTAACCCTGTTTCCATTTTTGTATCTCTGCATGTGCATGTTGGGATGTAAGTATAAGGTGTATCAAAGAAATATTTTCAGAAATATATTAAAATTGAAGGCCAAAATTACACAACTGTGTAGAGAAACAAAGATATGTTATAATCAATATCTTCGGCATTGGAAGCTATTCCGAAGTCAGTCACAATGCAAAATCCTTTGTGACTGAGAGAGCATATTGTGTGCTATATATATATATATATACATATATGTGTGTGTGTGTGTGTGTGCGTGTGTGTGTGTGTGTGTGACTGCAGCGCAATGACTAAGTAAAAACTGTTTTAAGAAATGGAAGCCGATAAAATAATCTATCTGGAAAAT
Source organism: Sepioteuthis lessoniana (assembly GCA_963585895.1). Classification (NCBI taxonomy): domain Eukaryota; kingdom Metazoa; phylum Mollusca; class Cephalopoda; order Myopsida; family Loliginidae; genus Sepioteuthis; species Sepioteuthis lessoniana. Next base: position 70,798,305 of record OY757904.1, read on the forward strand.
TAACTTATAAATTAGAAATTAAAAAATGAATTAAAATAGATAAAAATGAGTAAAGATGAACATTGTGTTAAGTAAAAAGTCCTGGGAGTTCATCTGTATATGAAAAGGAAGGAATAATTTAATAGATGAATAAAAGAAATCAGGACCTTCATGAATGTCATCCTACGCAGACCACATACATCTCTAAGGAAAGAAAATGAAGTTTTACAAATTCCATAGAGAATGTATGTAAAAATAATTATACCGAAAGAGTTAAAAAGGCTCTCTTTACAAAACATATTGAAATGACTACTCGCAGGAATTCCTTCTAAATTCATTTTAAAGAATTACATATCAGAAGAGTTTATCATCATCATCGTCATCCCGTGCCATCTGCATAGATCTCCATGACCCTCTCCTGCCACCCCTCTCAATCGTCCATCGCTTCCGGTAGGTCATCAAAGCTACCTCTTTTATCGGCACAGAGCTGTAGTATGCTAGCTGGAGGTCCTGCCTTTGCTCGTCCATATGAAGCGGTCCCCAGGAGTACGCCACTTATGTTTTCTCCAGCAGTGTCCAGCATGTCTGTTTCTTCTAACATGGGTAGTTTTAGTGATGGGTGGTAAGTGGCCGTACAGCTGCTGCTTTGTGGGGTGCTGCCTCCAGGACTTGTTCAATATTACTCGATGGATTCTTATGTTTTTGACGTCAAGCTTGTTATCCATACGTTTAGTTAATGTCCATGTAGTGCATCCATACCACAGTATCGACACGACCGCTGCTTGAAGAAAATGCGTTTTATTTTATCGGTCAGGTCTAACTTCCATATGACCGATAGACTATCGTTAGCTGTCCCTACCTTTGCTAGTCACGAGTTGATGTCAGTCTCGGTTGATGAAGTATTTTTCCTAGGAAGGTGAACTTGTCTACTAGTTTGAGAGAACTACCAATTATGCGTCGGTAATGTATTTGTATATATATATATATATATTGGTAAGTATTTTATAATTTGCTTGAAGTATTGCATAAATTGTTTTATTTTATTTTATAGTATTAACTTTGAAGGCTATTACAATGCCATACTATTATCCTGGGTCTAATTAATTTTCAGTTAGAAAAATTCATCATCAGAGACTTTTATAATATGAATTCAGTGTTGTACATTCAAATTTTTGACATTCTAAACATGGTATCACGTGAGTTGTTAGAACGCAACGTTGGATGATGTAACCACGGTACCACGTCAGGTGTTTGGGTGTCCTCGTGGTGTAATGGTTAAAGCGATGAACTGCGGAATCGTAGTACGCGAGTTCGTACTCCAGTCGCGCTATTACGTTCACTTTCGGGAGGTCATCAAAGTCAGTGGAAAGGTATGAACCCCCTTATTCTCCCTCCAGCTATGGGTAAATAGTAGGACGGACTAGGTTCTTCAGCCTTGGTGAGGCAACTAGTCTAGGAGAAGGAAAACTCTGAATTCAAACCTGTTAAACTCCGCTTAAAAATTGACCTTGTGTCATATCCTTCCCGAGCGGAGGGGTTGGTAAATAGTACCACGTCAGGTGTTTAAACGCCACGCAGAAGATATATAGATATATATATATATATACGTGGTGTATTCAAAAAGTTTCCAGATCTTTTTGAACGAGCATTTAAAATTGTTGTAGACACTTGAAAATTCAGTATGTCATTGCTATGAATCTTATTAAATGACTGACTAATTTCTATGATTTCAGGTGCAAATGAACAGCTACAGCACCATTTGGAATACACCATACAAAAGCCTGATTGTCACAGCTGGTGAATTTCAAAAATACAATCTGGACGTGAGGGCATTTTAAAAGAATGATATGGAATAAAATTCCGTTTTAAACTTGGAAAAAAATGATACAGAAACGTATGGAATGCCTCAGACTGATTTTATAGCATCTTGCCTGAATCGAGCATCAGTTTTTGAATGATATAAGAGATTCAAGGAAGGTGGGGAGTCTATGAGAGATGAGAGGTGTGGGATGAGTAAGGAAGTCAATACACCGGAGTTGATTGGCCAACAGATTAGGGTTAGGGTTACTATGTTGAGGTTTTTAGGGAGTTCAGGAAGAGATTCCTTGGGAAAAGACTAGAACTCTTCAAATCGAGTCAGTGGCATTTCCACCAG
>OY757904.1:70800638-70805638 GCA_963585895.1 Sepioteuthis lessoniana
ATCTGAAGTCATAAATGGCTCTGAAATACCCATAACCCAGCAATATGAATTCTTGAGTATTACTCTTGACCCAAATCTATCCTTCATCCCACACATTAAATAACTGAGGATCAAATGCAACCAAACTATCCAACTCCTGAGAATCATAGCACACACAGACTAGGGTGCTGATATAAAAAAAAAAACTTCAATCAAAATACACTGGTGTCTAATACGATCAAAACTTGATAACGGCTGCTTTATATATAGAGCAACCAGAAAATCCTATCTTAGAGAACTCGAAACTATACATCACCTGGGACTCCGTATTGCACTAGGAGCTTTCACTACCTCTCCAACTGAAAGTTTATGTATAGATGCTAATGAACCTCCACTTTCTTTGAGAAGATATATACTTGCACTCCAATATTATATTAAACTCATTTCATGCCCCCAAAACCCTGCCTATAATTGTATCATGGAAACAAGATATAAAAACTTTTTTTGCAATAAAGAAAAGGATATTAAACCTTTTAATCTAAGAAGTCAAACTCTCCTAAATGAAATCAAAGTCAATCCCAAACTAATACATAACACAATCCTCCCCAAAACAGCATCATGAACCATAAACCAACCAATAATAAAGCTACTACTAACTAAATTTTCCAAAACCAAAACACACCCCATCACCTTCCAAGACAACTTCCTCAACCTCCAAAAACAATTTCCGAGACGACCACCACATCTATATAGATGGATCCAACTGGTAATGAAAGTCAGTTGTGCTGCTGTCATCCAAAACCAAGACCTCCCAAACGAATCCTCAATCTATACCGCAGAAGTCATAGCTATTGACAAAGCCATGAACCATATAACAAATCACAAATCATCTAAATTCATCTTCTATTCAGACTCCAAATCAGTCCTCAAAGCTCTACAGAGCAAAGATTCATCAACTCCTCTCATCACAATACTACTAGATAAAATGAACACTCTTTCTAAAAACAATAGCATCATTCTTACTTGGATACCCAGCCACATTGGCATACAGGGAAATGAAAGGGCAGACAGAGCTGCAAAAAAGCACTCCTGAGTCAATACAAAAAAATTCCATAAACTGACCTAAAACTAATTATTAACAAATTTATACTCAAGAGATGGCAAAGATCTTGGGATGATCAAACACAGAACAAGCTCCGCCATATTCAAGATACCATAGGTGAATGGCCAGCAGGCTGTAGGAGAAATAGAAAAGAAGAAGTGATAATCTCCAGACTTCGTATTGGTCACACCCACATTACCCATTCATACCTCCTAAAAGGGGAAGACTCTCCACTATTTTCCGCATGCAAAGTATCTTTAACAGTCAAACACATTTTCATAAACTATGATAGGTTTAGACAAATTCGCCCAAAACATTACCAAATAAACTATTTAAAGAACCTCTTCAAAAACTCACAACCAGAGGAAATGTTAAGCTTTCTAAAAGAAACCAACCTCTTCATCAAAATCTAGTCAAATAAAATTAATCATTACGAAAACTTATAACTCAAAACCTAAAGCATGCACAAAAGACAAAAGCAATTTAACCCTTCTGGCATTAAATGACCCACAGAGGTTGATATGCCGTTAAACAAAACTCAAATTCAAACTCAAATCTGAAGTTGTAATATATGTTACAGTCTCATTGATGGAACAAATAAATCGATTTAGAAATGATTATTCACTAGGAATACTTTAAATCATATTACAGTACACCATATTCATATTAGATTATTTTTGTGTATCCGTACCTCCCACCTGCCAGAATGAAGATCTTTCTAAAAGTTGATATCAGAGGAGGAGGAGATCATATACGAGTCGAGATTCACGTGGTGCTGGTCACTGATAGTCATAGACTCACTATACCCGAAGGTCAAGTGCGATTTGACTGCAGGCTTGTCATTGATTCCCACCTGGCATGAATACCTCATGGCCGACCAGGGGGCCAGGGAACTTCCTTGTACCTGGAAAGTATTAGAAAGTAGTTTGATTTGATAAGTATACTAATAGAAATTTATGAACATAAATGATTTTTTAAAAGAATTAAATACGGTCGTTTGATTGTTTGTATTTTTTTTTGTATGTTTGTTGGTTTGTTTTGGTTTTATGGCATATCAACCTTTGTAGGTCATTTATTTATAAACAGTTCTATTTCAAACAATTCAGTTAACATGAGTACACAGTTTAATTGTCAAAAATATTTCTATTTCAAGCTATTCAGTTTTGTCAAACAATTCTAATTCAAACAATTCAATTTAGTATAAGTAAAGTTTTTGCTTACACTCATTTAAATATCAAAACAATTCTATTTCAAACAATTCAGTTCAACCGAAAAAATCAGCTCTATTTCTAGCAATTCAGTTTAGCTTAAGTACACGGCCTAGTTCTATTTGACCCATAGATAGGACCCTATTAGGTGTTACCACTCTGAGCCAGATTAGACCTCGGAGTGATGGCAATGAAAGGGTACTCCACATTTCCCGAAGCTCCTGCATTACTTGAACCTCACGATTAGATTGTTTAGTGTCATATCCAGGATACCAGTTTGGAGACAGTCTTAACCCACTGCAGAAAAGCAGTCGCTGTATCCTATAGCCTCAGCCCACAGGGCCCTATATACTGACAGTTAAGTTGGAAATATAATTGTGTGAAGTATATAATTAGATTGGAATATTTGAAAGTATATCACTGACCCACAATGAGTTTATATTCCATTTAACAAATAGAAACAAAAACTAATAAAAAAACAGAATATTATCAATTGACACTCACTTGTGTGCCCTTTATGAAATCCCAGGACATCGAATAATTGTTTAAAATAATATTAATATGATATACTAATACTTGAAACCATAAAACTCTACAAAAACAATTCAATAATTACTTTATGGTCTATATTTATTTTTGAAATGATTATTATCATTATTTACTTGAAAACATAGATACTTACAATGCCTTCGGCATTAAAAAACCCAATACTGGCTGCTATGCCGTAAAAACCCTTATTCAATGAACCAGCCTACTAACAAATTAAATGACCAAAGATGTAATATTTTATTTTATTTTGTATTCCCTTGTAGCATTATTAATGATTTTATCTGGAATTTATTCCTGTTAGATGAACCATTGTAATTATTCAAATTTTATTTGTTCATCTAAAACTTAGCTTTTTTTTATTCAATCTCTGAGGCAAATATTCAACAACAGTTGGGAATGTTTGCGATAAACAGCAACCAAATTTAAGAAGAAATAAATAAAAAAAAACCATCAAAAATTATACTCTCTTCGTCATTCTTTCAGATTATTGTATTACACTTATTCCTTTATTCTTTCTTCGTTACCTGTTTACCTTCAAAAGTCAAGCGTATACGAACAATTGTTAGAATATCAGAAATAGCCTGCATCACTCTCTGATTAGGGCGTTATTGTCTCTGATAAACAAGTACTTTTCTTTTATCTGATATCTTAAGACGTTCACACAAACCAGCTGCAGGCCTCATTTAACTATACAGCCGAAAACATCTCGTCATAAAAATGCAATAACATATCCGGTTTAGATCCCGGCATCAATGGGTCCTATACGATTATTAATAGTTTAATTATACGGATTGCCTCGTGACAGAGAGATGTGCGTATTTCTGAATGGCGCCATATTCAGCGTTTCGGTTTATGAAGGAGACAGAATTTTAAAGCATTATTTTCAAAGAAGGAAGGTCCTTGCCAAATAGGTAACGTGTCACAACTCAGCCTTTACTGATCCCCTCTACACCAAATTGATTAGATTCTGTGATATAATAACCAACATTATCATATATTTATCCAACCCCTCCCTGGTCTCTAGGTGGGATTAAGCATACACTAACTGCATCCTCGATAGAGAGTTAAAATTCCCACTGGATATTGTTTGCTCGGTATGAAAATAAACTCTCTCCAGTAGGATCATTGTAGTCCTGGACATATGATAAATTGCAGTCTACCTTGTTTTGCCCACACTCCTAGGTTCATTTTGATCCGAAGTGGCCGAATCTATTAAAGACATATATTTCTTTCAAATTGATCGGTCGGAAAAAAATTATTTACATTATATAAGAATACTTTCTACCTGAGTGCAAATTATTTCTGTTCGATAGGAATACTTAGCGAAACAGTCATAGCAGTAAAAAATGGAATCGGTGGGCCAAGTTCAAATCTTCGACTATTCTGCTTGCTTCTGTCTTCCTACTGAAGCCCTGGAAGAAGGCATGAATCCATATGCCCGACCAAACTATGGATAGATATTGGTGTCATATACTGCTTGTGAAGGAGGGATTAAGTATGTTTGTATGTCAGACAAAAATAGAGATCAAGAGAGAAAGACATTTAATACAGTAAAGTTTCATTTAAGATGGAAAATATGTTTTATTATGTAGTTTACAAAATTTATCACATAGTTTTAGATCATACAGGGTGCCCCCATCCAAAAAAAAAACAAAAAAAACACTGAAATTCATAAATTTAATTCAAGCATTTTCTTTTTTCCATGATATGAAGTACATTTTGTGCATGAAAAATTGGGACCATAGAATCCATCTTGTCCAGAAGTTCGAGTGTACAAAATTAGAATTAATTTGCTTTTTTTTGTTGAAATAATAAAAAAAGTTTATGGGTTCTGTTTCTTATTTTTTTTTATTTTTGCGGTGGGGTAACCCTGAATATTGATTGAGTTGTTTCTATCAAATCAGAAAGAATTCTTCTTTTCCCATTATTCCTATATACGGCCAACATTGTAGAAGAACTGTATGTATAGTATTTACCCTATAGAAGCAGGGGTTAATAGTGTGCATACTGTCCAAAAGGTATTAATCCGAAAGAGAAATACTTGAATCATATCATAGTGTGGAAATTATTCGCATCAAATAATGAATAAAATAACCAACAGGAAGTTGATACGCCATTAAACAAATAAATCAGACTAAACTTATAAATACATCCTAATCATA
>OY757904.1:70808138-70810638 GCA_963585895.1 Sepioteuthis lessoniana
AGGATCAACGCAATTCCTCAATACCAGAATATTACTCGACAAAAGTATATTGAAAAACAAGAAAATAGAAAATTAAATGTTTCTAAACTCCGATACGAATGTTCTCACGGATAATTTAAAACAATGTCCATAAACAAACCATCGACAACACATTCTTCCAAATAAAAGAAAAAACTTCATAGATAAATTCAAGCCCACGTTGAATAACATAAATTATGCACACACACAAACGGAAACAAACATAAGCATATATGTTACCAGTAATTCCCAGTGAATTTAAACCACATTACTTCAAACGAAAAAACAACAACTCTAAACGAGAGCCCCCCACACAGGACGATCCAAGCCCAAAACATACATACAAACATACTTTAACACAGGAATGAATACACACACACTCAGAAAAAGTATCTGTTAGTAGAATTCAAAACCTCTTGAACAAAAAAATCGACCAATATACTCTATAACATATCACACACACACACACACACACACACACACACACACACACACACACACACACACACACACACACACACAGTGACACAGAATAAAACAACGAAAAACTTTATAGCATATCAAATACTAAAACGAATTGGGGAAATGTACTCAGAAGACAGACCAATAAACACATTCTGAGAAAGGAAAAGAGAGGAGGAGAAGAAGAAATCTAACACAAAGAAGTGACCTCTACATAAACCGATACAAAACTTTAAAAAAACACTTTCGTCTAACAAACCTACACCAGTGAGTTCGAATCTCATTGGGTGCGTCATACATATGGCATTGTGCCACATCCAAGCAAAAGTAGTAAATTATTAAATGTTCTTGTGGGAAAATAACAAACTGGAAAAATACACGTATGTAATAATGAAATAAATAATACTTATATATAATATATTATATATAATGAGAAAAAGGTAACTTAAAACAAATGTATTGTATTCTAAACACCGTAGTATTAACAAAGAATAGCGCTCAGAAGAGAACTTACGTGAAGCTACATTGAAATGAAGAACATTTCTTTACTTTTGTATATATATATATTGGAGTTTATGCATTTTTATATTGTCAAATAGATTTTCTTAAATTTCTCTATCTGAGCTGGTGTTTTTGTTTCCGAGTGTTTTGTGTAGCCAGTGAATATCTCTGAGAACTGTGAAAATGCCTGAATGTAGACGTATTTTATAAATTTGATGCACTCATTAAAATAGAATAAAATGAAAAAAAAATTGTTGTGGTTTCATTTAAAAGTTTTACGCAAAATGTTCTTATATTAATTGAAATAAACAAGTATAATTAGAGTTAATATACCCGGAACGGCTATTTTGTAAGACTTACATAGAGTGTTCGCCAATGGCCCGGGAGACCTGGGTTCAATCCCAGGTCGAGTCATACCAAAGACTTTAAAAATGGAACTTGATACCACCTTGATTAACACTCAGCATTATAAGATACGGTTCAAGGGTAAAATGGAGCAATCCAGGGAATGGAGTAGCGCCCTCCCCTACACCTTGGTGTAGTAGCTATCGAAAAGGGAGCCTTCGGGTCACCCTCGACTATGGTCGCTAACTTTACTTACTTACTTACATATTGAAATAAGGAAATTAAATGTCAGTTACACCAATACATCATCAATCATCATGTCGCGCCGTCTGCGCGGATATCCCTGACCGTCTCTCGCCATTTCTCCCTATCACTCATCGCCTCCGGCAGGTCTTCAGGATTACAACCCGTGTCCTCACATAGCTGCTGTATGTAAGTTCGTGCTGGTCGTCCCACACTTGCACATCCATGAGTGGGGGTCCACAGGAGTACATCGCTTATGAGCTCGTCCTTGCTTCTCCAGCAGTGTCCCGCGTGTCTGGTTCGTCGAACTTGTATAGTTTTTGTGATGGGGGGCAAGTGTCCGTATAGTTGGAGTCTCGTGGGGTGTTGTCGCCAGGACTTGTTTAATACTGCTCTCAACATTCTTGTGTAATTTCCGTCCAGCCTCCTCTCCAGCCGCTTCGTAAGCGTCCATGTGGTGCATCCATATAGCAGTATCGACACAACCGCTGCCTGGAAGAAACTGCGTTTCATTTTATCTGTTAGGTCCGACTTCCATATGATCTAGAGCCTATCGATAGCTGTCCATGCCTTCGTCAGTCGTGTGTCGATGTCCTTCTCGGTTGATGAGACGCTGCTTCCTAGGTAGGTGAATTTGTCGACTAGTTTCAGAGAGGCTCCGTCTAGTGTGGCAATGTTGCCTGTTTGGTTGTAACACATATATTCGGTTTTGTTTGCATTGACATGTAGGCCAATGCCAGCTGCAGCTCGTTCCAGACTATGTAGTAGTGTCTCTGCTTGATTAGTCGTATTCGCTAGTAACGCCAAGTCATCAGCGTAGTCGGCGTCCGTGATTGTTTTTGCGGGGTACCTTTTGCTTCTTCTCTTAGTCAGCTCAAAGCCATTTTCTCTGATTTTGTCGATCGAAGTCCTAAGCACATAGTCTAGACAG
>OY757904.1:70815638-70858138 GCA_963585895.1 Sepioteuthis lessoniana
TACTGGTATCGTTTAGTGGGGCTATCTCGTTTGCAGAGATGGGGTCTGAGTATTCTACATCCACAGCCGACAGGGCATCTCTCTCTCTCTCTCTCTCTCTCTCTCTGGGTATGAATGTTGTATTTGCGCTCTAGACATTAAAGTATAGCTTTAATTGTGATTTTCTTAGATAGCTAATTACGTGAATATGAATAAATATTCACCCTTTTTTCCCCTACTTACTACCACTGCTTTCCTTTTGCCAAGATCGCTTGGTAATAAAATAACCTAACAAGTTAATTACGCAATCAAACTACTACTACTACTACTACTACTACTACTACGACTAAGAAGAAGAAGAAGAAGAAGAAGACATGTTACATTAAAATACATACTGTTTCTTATTCAGAAATTCGTAGGATCAGCGCTTTTACTAACATGAAACTGATTGAACCGACCTCATTAAAATAAAAGGTATCAATTAAATTCATTTGCATGTATTCGTCACCTTGGAGAAAAAAAATGATCATATTTTTTTTTAAACATACAAACAGAAAATTTTAAAAAATCTCGTAAAATTAATTAAAACCCTTAGGGTTTTAATTAAATTTAAAGAGTTTTTTTAAAATTATGCAACAGAAAAAAGACTCAGGAGAAACTAACACATACACACAAAAACGCGCGCACACGCACTCACACTCACACACTCGTATATATATATATATATATATATATATACTGTAATCCTCGGACAGACTTTTTCGTTGTATCACAACTTTTCAGTGTGGCTAGAAATGTAGGACGCTTCAAGCTGGGATTGAAACCCACCCACATTTACGTTAGACTTAGTGTTAAACCACTCAGTCATCAGAAATATGTATAAAGTTTGAACTATCTAAACACAGAGTTTAATTATTATATCACTAACTGAAAACTTTTCACATTAGCCCTATATGGTGTTTTTTCCATTGGTCTGAGTGATAGAGAGCCTCTTTAGGTCTCTCAAGTTATTGCAGAGGTCTGGATGGTCTTGATTCTCCTCACGTCCAATGTCACTCATCTTTATTCCAGGTCTCTGAGGACAATCCTAAAGGCACAAATCGCATCAACTTTACCTACATGTTCCACAGCCTTTCAGTACTCGCGGAAGATCCAAGTATTTGTTTAACATTTTTTCGTTTTTTTTTTTTATATATCTCTTTGACTCTGTGTCTCTCTTTAAATCTGCGTATGTATGAGGGAGAATGTGCGAGTAACCCTGTTTCCATTTTTGTATCTCTGCATGTGCATGTTGGGATGTAAGTATAAGGTGTATCAAAGAAATATTTTCAGAAATATATTAAAATTGAAGGCCAAAATTACACAACTGTGTAGAGAAACAAAGATATGTTATAATCAATATCTTCGGCATTGGAAGCTATTCCGAAGTCAGTCACAATGCAAAATCCTTTGTGACTGAGAGAGCATATTGTGTGCTATATATATATATATATATATATATGTGTGTGTGTGCGTGTGTGTGTGTGTGTGTGTGTGTGTGTGTGTGTGTGTGTGTGTGTGTGTGTGTGTGTGTGTGACTGCAGCGCAATGACTTAGTAAAAACTGTTTTAAGAAATGGAAGCCGATAAAATAATCTATCTGGAAAATTAACTTATAAATTAGAAATTAAAAAATGAATTAAAATAGATAAAAATGAGTAAAGATGAACATTGTGTTAAGTAAAAAGTCCTGGGAGTTCATCCGTATATGAAAAGGAAGGAATAATTTAATAGATGAATAAAAGAAATTCAGGACCTTCATGAATGTCATCCTACGCAGACCACATACATCTCTAAGGAAGGAAAATGAAGTTTTACAAATTCCATAGAGAATGTATGTAAAAATAATTATACAGAAAGAGTTAAAAAGGCTCTCTTTACAAAACATATTGAAATGACTACTGGCAGGAATTCCTTCTAAATTCATTTTAAAGAATTACATATCAGAAGAGTTTCTCATCATCATCGTCATCCCGTACCATCTGCATAGATCTCCATGACCCTCTCCTGCCACCCCTCTCAATCGTCCATCGCTTCCGGTAGGTCATCAAAGCTACCTCTTTTATCGGCACAGAGCTGTAGTATGTAGGTCCTAGCTGGAGGTCCTGCCTTTGCTCGTCCATATGAAGCGGTCCCCAGGAGTACGTCACTTATGATTTCTCCAGCAGTGTCCAGCATGTCTGTTTCTTCTAACATGGATAGTTTTAGTGATGGGTGGTAAGTGGCCGTACAGCTGCTGCTTTGTGGGGTGCTGCCTCCAGGACTTGTTCAATATTACTTGATGGATTCTTATGTTGTTGACGTCAAGCTTGTTATCCATACGTTTAGTTAATGTCCATGTAGTGCATCCATACCACAGTATCGACACGACCGCTGCTTGAAGAAAATGCGTTTCATTTTATCGGTCAAGTCTAACTTCCATATGACCGATAGACTATCGTTAGCTGTCCCTACCTTTGCTAGTCACGAGTTGATGTCAGTCTCGGTTGATGAAGTATTTTTCCTCGGAAGGTGAACTTGTCTACTAGTTTGAGAGAACTACCAATTATGCGTCGGTAATGTATTTGTATATATATATATATATATATATAGGTAAGTATTTTATAATTTGCTTGAAGTATTGCATAAATTATTTAATTTTATTTTATAGTATTAACTTTGAAGGCTATTACAATGCCATACTATTATCCTGGGTCTAATTAATTTTCAGTTAGAAAAATTCATCATCAGAGACTTTTATAATATGAATTCAGTGTTGTACATTCAAATTTTTGACATTCTAAACATAGTATCACGTGAGTTGTTAGAACGCAACGTTGGATGATGTAACCTCGGTACCCCGTCAGGTGTTTAAACGCCACGCAGAAGATATATATATATATATATATATATATACGTGGTGTATTCAATAAGTTTCCAGATCTCTTTGAACGAGCATTTAAAATTGTTGTAGACACTTGAAAATTCAGTATGTCATTGCTGTGAATCTTATTAAATGACTGACTAATTTCTATGATTTCAGGTGCAAATGAACAGCTACAGCACCATTTGGAATACACCATACAAAAGCCTGATTGTCACAGCTGGTGAATTTCAAAAATACAATCTGGACGTGAGGGCATTTTAAAAGAATGATATGGAATAAAATTCCGTTTTAAACTTGGAAAAAAATGATACAGAAACGTATGGAATGCCTCAGACTGATTTTATAGCATCTTGCGTGAATCGAGCATCAGTTTTTGAATGATATAAGAGATTCAAGGAAGGTGGGGAGTCTATGAGAGATGATGAGAGGTGTGGGATGAGTTAGGAAGTCAATACACCGGAGTTGATTGGCCAACGGATTAGGGTTAGGGTTACTATGTTGAGGTTTTAAGGGAGTTCAGGAAGAGATTCCTTGGGAAGAGACTAGAACTATTCAAATCGAGTCAGTGGCATTTCCACCAGGACAATGTACCAGTCCACAACTCCATCCTTGTCACCGACTATTTGATCAAGATAGGCCTCAAGACAGTTCCTCACTCTCCCTATAGTGCAGACCTTGATCGCTTTGACTTTTGGTGATTGCCTAAGCTCAGAGGCTGTTGTTATGAGACAATTGAGGAGATGAAAGAGAGTGTGACGAAGGTCATTGACAGGCTCACACAAGAGGACTTTGATGGGGCCTTTCAGAAGTTGTTGGAATGGTACAACAAATGCATTGCATCCGGAGGAGATTATTTCGAAGATGACTAAATTTTTATGTGTGTAATATAAATACAAGTGCCCAGACGAAAAAAATCTGAAATCTTTTTTAATGATCCACGTATATATATATATATATATATATATATATATATATATAGCGGGTGAGAAAAAGAGAGAAAAAGAGAGTGTGTGTTTGTGTGTCTCAATATACAAGGGACCCATGTGGCTGTTAATAACTGCACTAATAATAATGCTGAGTTCTTTTTTAGTTCAGATTTAAAAATAATCAACTATAAGAACAATTCATCCTCGATCGCATTACCTAGGACATATGAGAAAATATATTTTCGTCACAATGGAGATAAAATAGTCAGAAGTGCGCAAGCAGAATTTAACAGGAAGTATAACTTACACAACGAAAGCCAAATTTATCGTTGGGCATACAAATTTCAAGCCATCGTATCAGTAAAAAAAAGTCAACAAGGAAGAGAATCCCAAAACTCGCAGGAACTTGACAGCAAGATGTCCTTACAATGTGAATGCAGTGAAAGATTCTATCGGAAGGAGTCGGAAAAGTCCCTCCGAAGACGTTTCCAAGAACTTGGTCTTTAACGTGCATCATAACAAAGAATCTTATAGAAGGATCTTTTCCTGTATCCATTAAGAATCCAAATCAAGCATAAACTCACAACATCTGACATAGAAAAATGGTTAGTGATGTGCTGCTATTTCGGGAAAAAGTTTGGAGGGGATCCTGACTTCCTTGATGACGTTTGGATCGGCAACGAAGCTCACTTCTGGCTCGGTAGACATATCAATAGTAATAATAATGTGTACTGGGGTGCAGAAGACCCAAGCAAGGTTCTCTCGAGGCCTTTGCATTCTGTAAAATGCACGACCTTGGGGGGCCATCTCAAAACATAGAATAATCAGACCGTTTACGTCTGAAAACGTCGACGAGAAAGTAGTCACTGTCATGCAGGGCCATTGCATTGATGTGCTGAACAAGTTCTGCAGGGTACTTGGAACACAATGAAGTGTGAATCGTGAAGTGCACGGGTTCCATCAAGCTAGGGCAACTCCACATACAGCCAGCATTATGATGGAATGGCATGACCATTGATTCCTTAATCGGCTGATCAGCTGGCGCCGCAAGGAGGTATGCTCTCCCCATTCACCCTCTCTGAAAATCTAGATTTTTATCTTTGGGGATTCTTAAAGGACAAAGTGTATGAGAACCATCCACTATCTATTGCTGAACTCAAAGTGACCACCAATCAGAATATTCGTGCCATGCCGAAAAAAGAGTGCGTCAGGGTGATTGACAAGTTTGCTCGACTAATTCAGTGGTTTTAACAGCGCAATGGCAGACAAGAGGAACACGAATTGTAGAAACTGCATCTTTTGAGCTAGAGACATCAAATCAATGTTTGTTATAATTCTTATTTTATCATCTTCTGGAACTTAATCTTTATTCAGTTTCTGATCTCAATAACAAATAATTGTCATATTAATGAGTTGCATCTATTCTAAGACACATACATAACTATAAATGACAGGAACGACACAAAATCAAGACTAATTACTTAGATATCACAGTAGAGTGGTAAACTCGGGAGTACAATTTTAATAATTCATGTTTATATATATATATATATATATATATATATATATATATATATATATATATATATCATTTGCGACAAAAATGCCAGTAATGTTACTTATCCTAATATTTTGAACATAAATTCCTATATTAGGTTAGTTCAAGTAAGGTTATTTGATTTAATAGCATGTTAATACTTGACGCGTATATTATGCCAAATTATGTCAATATATATATATATATATATATATATTGTTGATTTGTATGTTGATAATTTGTCAGTAAAATTTTTAAATGGCTACATTATATTTGTTTGTATTCAGTTAAATGGTTTCTAGTATTGCGTTTTTAACATTATTAATTCTATCCATCAATATGCCTATCTACTTTAATATCAATCATTTCTTTGCAGTCAGTTAAATGATTTCAAGTATTACAATTTAAAACTAATAATTCTATTTAATATTAATCATTCTTTGCATACAACTAACAGGTTCAAACATTTCTATCAATGATCTTAATTTTAGACAACATTATTCATTCGCTTTCACATATTTTTTTTCAAGTTGAGCGAATGATAGAAAAGTTCTATTTTACCCATCGATAGAAAATGTTTTAAACTATAGCTATTTAACACTAATAATTCTAAATAATGCTATAAAATATAAAACATTTTTTGGCTCAAAATTAAATTATTTCTAGTATATTAGATGATTAAATGGCGCTATTTGTCCAATAGATGGTACCTGAACGGGTATTGCCAATCCGGGTCCGACTCGACCGTGGATCAGTGACAATAAAAATATAGTCAAGACTTCTTAAAGCTCAAGGACTAGAGCCTCACCGTGAGATCATTTAGTGTCATATACAGCATACTTATTGAGGTAGTCTTAATTCTTTGTTGATGTGCTGTCCGAGTATTCTACATGCACAGTCTACAGGGTGGTTTATTTTATGAATAGTGTACAAAATAAGTTTTATTCCACATTCAACGCCATGTTTTTCAAAGTACAGGTCATATAATATCTCTGATTGTGCATGTTTGCACCTATGATGCTTAACAAGGGACATTTCTACAAAGCATCCTAAACTATAGTTTTTCTTTAACTTTTGCATTAAAAAAAAACTCTTTGGACTTGGTTAAGTGATTTTCACAGTAGCCATGAAATTATTCTGATAACAGCTCAATACCAGCGAAAAGGAAATTAAATGATCCCAAACCCACAGGTAGAATAGGCTCGTTCCAAACTTCAATAGAGATGAATTCTTTGTGTCCGATGACGCAGTATCAAATTTCACTTATATAATATTACAATGTTTTTTTCCGACAGGGTTTTGCTGTTTAGCAGAAACAAACATATATTCACCGAAAAGTAAACTTATGTACTTTATCGGAAATAAAGAAACAAACATATATTCTTTAAAAAAGATGAGTAAAAAAAATAACATTTGACTGCTTTCTTTAGAATTTTCAGAAATCTGTATATTTGAATTATGTTGAATTTCCGTTGACATTTTGGGTTGATTTTGTTTGGCTCTACAGAACTAGCAACGGCTTTAATTTTTTCGTCGTGTAACTTAATTTGAAACTGGCAACAATATTCATCTTTATCAGCATTTTAAGTCATGAAAATAAAACAAAGCTATGAAACTTTGTAAATTAAAATAGTTATTCCTGATATTTCCAGTCAATAGAACTGATTTGTTCTGAATTTCTATTGCTCTGAAACCTACTCAAGTGCCCAGATATCTATACCTTATATATATATATATATATATATATATATATATATATATATATGTGTGTGTGTGTGTGTGTGTGTGTGTGTGTGTGTGTGTGTGTGTGTGTTCGTGTGTGTGTGTGTGTGTGTGTGTTCGTGTGTGTGTTATTCAGTATTTCATGACATTGAATAAACCTCCTCCGTCTTTGACAATAAGTGACATCATCAAAGAAAAAAGCAACCATCTATATCTTTAAAAAAGGGCTCTGAAAGGTAGTTCATTATGATGCAGAGAGGAACCATTGTGTGAAGATTTAATTTTTTTTTCTAAAATTGCAACAATTCCACCTTCAAAACCTGTGTTGGCATTACTGTTGTCAACAAGGATAGCCTTGATAGTGTTCTCACTGTTGAATTCATGCAAAACATCCACCATTTGCTCTGCATGAACAGTACCACTAGAAGGAAGAACACTGTGTCAGATATATACAAGAAACACACAATAAGTTTCCATACATTTTTCGTATGGGCACTTTTATTGATAGTACACACATGAAACTCTAGTCCCCTCCGAAGTAATCTCCTCCAGCTGCAATGCACTTGTTGTACCGTTCCAACAACTTCTAGAAGGCCCCATCAAAGTCCTCTTGTGTGAGCATGTCAATGACCTTCGTCACAGCCTCTTTCATCTCTCAATTGTCTCATAATGACAGCCTCTATTTTTTCCCTTGAGCTTAGGGAATAACCAAAAGTCACAGGAAGCAAGGTCTAGACTATAGGGAGGGTGAGGAACTGTCTTGATGCCCATCTTGGTCAAATAGTCTGTGACAAGGATGGAGTTTGTGGACTGGTGCATTGTCCTGGTGGAAATGACACTGACCCGATTTGAAGAGTGCTGGCCTCTTCCGACGGAATCTCTACCTGAACTCCTTTAAAACCGCAACATATTTACCCTAACCCTGAACCTAACCCTTTGGCCAATCAACTCTGGTGTATTGACTTCTTTACTCCTCCCACGCCTCTCATTATCCCTCACAGACTCCCTGCCTTCCTTGAATCTCTTATGCCACTCAAAAACTGATGCTCGATTCATGCAAGATGCTGCAAAAGCAGTCTGAAGCATTCCTTACGTCTCAGTAGCACTTTTCCATATTTGAAACAGAATTATCTTGCATATCGTTCCTCTAAAGTCCAGATTGCATTTTTGAAATTCACCAGCTGTGACAATCAGGCTTTAATAGGGTGTATTCCAATTGCTGCTGTAGCTGTTCATTTGAACCTGAAATCATAACAATTGGTCAGTCATCTCATAAGATGTATAGCAATACTGTAGGGAATTTTCAAGAGTCTACGACAATTTTTAATGCCTGTACAAAAAAAGTCTGGAAACTTATTGAATGCACCACGTATGTATGTATGTATGTATGTATGTATGTATGTATAAGGAGTATGCATTTAATAGCACACAAATTTACATACCATAATACAGCAAACCACCAAGAAAGTTTACTATCACGGCTGAATTTAAATCTGTTTTAGTTCATTGTTTTCGAATAATCTGGTTGTTTACCTGGAATGAACGAAAATAAATAAATATATTATCTTATCAGTTATTAGGCTACATTTATCTTAATCATTTCTTATGTGAGTTGTAGTAATTCAGCGCTTAAATTTCCTTTGCTTTTACTTGTTTCTAATTAACACTGTTTCTCTTTACATAAGATGTTGATATACATATGTTAGAAAAATATGCTGTAGTAAGTAAATATGTGTTATGACCTTGCAGGAGAAAGTGAATATAAATAACAGTAATTAAAAGATAGATGAAAAGCCTCTTATTTCCGCTGAAATCTTAAAGGTTTATTTTTCAAGTGTTTGTGCAAATAATTATTATTAACATGCGAGCGTACACTTCAAAACAAAATTTGATAAATTCGAAAAAAAAGTTAAACTATTAATACGTATTTCACTGAATTTTATCTTTGACGAAGTATTAAAATATATCCGGGATTCAATTAAAACATGATGAAATATTTCTAAGGACAATCAATTCTGTCAGTATGTGCATTGAACCACTTTTATCTTTGAGCATGTTGGCGTAGAGTCTAGTGTGTTTGATAGCGATGTCGTTGTAAGTCAGTTCCAACTCCATTTTCAGTATTACGTTCACTTTCAGACTTATATGGTAGGAAAAGTCATGGGGCTCCTAATTGTTCCAGCAATCGGTTAAATAGTAATCATTAGTTCCTTCAACAAGAATGGTTTTTGGCATTATATAACCAACGATTTTTTTTATAAGCAATTAAAAAGACACAAAGCAATAATCTTGAAACAAATTTATTTCTCAATTCGTCGAGAAGTATGAAGTTTGCAAAGGAAATATCTATTTACAATTTCTATGCGTTCAGTACATGAAGTGTAACTTCCAATGTACTTCATAATGGAGCTGAAATGAAGAATGGAAAAAATTATTTTAATTCTGTTCAGAATTATTTCTTCGTTAAGAAATCCGAACATTTCTTCTTATAAATGCATGCAACTGATATCTGCTTCTAAATATCTGATAAGAATATGAAATTCAATTATTTATTCACACTCTATAATCAGTGACTATAAATAAGTTCTTCGGCATCAGTATTAGTTGTTAAAACAATACGACTACCGTATTAAAGTTATTTTCGTCCATGCACTATATCCTTAATCACTGAAGATATAAAGAGACCATTTATTTCATCAATTTATTGTATCGGCTTAACAAATCCAAAATTAAGCTTGAAGACAAAGAAAACAGAAATAAATAAAAGTTAGTTTGAATTCAGTCTTTTAAATATTTATTTGGTTCACTGCTATCTCTTTAATAATAAAAATAATAACTTGCCGTCTAACGGAGGCGGTGTCCTCGTGGAGTTATGGTTCAAGCGATGGACTGCAGAATCGAAATAAGGAAGTTCAAACTCCAGTTTCCCAATTGCATTCACTTTCGAAAAAATACCCTTGGGAATGGTATGAACCCCCGTATCCTCCCAGCTATGGGTTAAATAGTACTGCTACTTTTCTTCTAGGAGAATAGTTTTGGCATTAAATAACTTACAAATGTTGATGTATCTTTAAAAAAAGAAACCACGCCTTCTAATGGATTTAGCCGTTCGAAAGTGAAAATATAAGTAAGGGAAAAGATAGATAAATATTTGGAACTTGACAGACAACTAAAAAAGCTGTGGGATATGAGAGTGACGGGGATAACGATTGAATTCAGTGCACTATTCGCTAATAAGCCGCGAACATCCCCGAGAAACAGAAAAGATGCTGCAAGCGGACCAGAAGTACATTTATTTATGTTTTCTTGCTAATGGGTAAAATAATAAAAATTAAAGTTTTCAATGATCTGTCACATGTTCCATAGCTTTTATTATGATTATTTTACTCTTTTGAGGGTTTTTCACACCAGATTTAGCCGATAGTTTTTCACCGGAGTCTGCTTAACATCAAATAAGTCTCCAGTTTTCTTGTCAGTGTTCTGGTCGATCTCAACAATAGTTCGGATGGTCTACATTCGTTCCCTTATTTCCATTTCCTCCAATCCCAGTACCAAACATTTGGAGACTGTACCAAGCGTACCAAATACAATTAGTATCACTGAAACTTTTATGTCCCATAAGTTTTTCTGTGTTCTAGCCAGGTCTACGTATTTATCTATCTTTTCGCTTTCTTTCTGTGGTCAGCCGGAACAGCAAAGTCCACTATTTTCAGGGACTATTTTTTTTTTGTTCACTCTCAGTAGGTCTGATCCTCTGTCAGAGTTTTAGAGGATACGGTTGTATCTCAAAATCCCAGAGAATTTTATGCGTCTCATTTTCGAGGACGGGTTCTAGGTTGTGGATATACCATTTTTTCGTATGGTCAAATTTAAAATTCTTGCCAAATTTCCTATGAATCACCTTCTCCACCCAGTCGTGTTTACTTTCTCATTCATTCTGCGAGAATCCATTGCATTCGCTTTATATGCAATTCATCGTTTCGTCTGTATCCCGACATAATCTTATTATTATAATACAATAATATAGTCTCGAGTATCTCAATCAAATTCTGATAATTAACTCAATGTGACACGGCTTAAAAAATAGTGCTCCATTTTTCAGCAGGTTCTGTGAGTAGAACACTTTTGGCCTAGAATTCCAAATGTTCCTTCTCGAAGAATAGTTAGCTTTCAAAGACTAATAATCCTGATCATCATTATCCACAGACGAGGTGAAAAGAGGATACTATACAGTTCTCAAAGATACTAACCTAAATAAAGACGCCAACATCTTCATTCAGAATTTCATGTTGGGCTGTTGAGTCTTTTTTCCCGCGGTGATAACCGTAATGGTACATGTGCTTCATCACCGTTTAATGATATAAATAATAGTTTTGAGAATACCACCCTTAATAGGAAAATAAAACAGTCTCGGGAATTAAATAGACAGCACGGGTTTGAGTATTCAGACAAGTGATTTTAACACTGCGTGTTGTTTATGAGTAAACAGAAATGTAAAATGTTTTTTGAAATTTGTCCTACAAATTGATCATTGAATCTCAAACTACCATAAAATCACAAGAAAGCAATAAATGGGATAAGTACAGGAACCTGATTAGAGAATTCAGTTCTGTAGTAAAGTCCACGTACTTATATATGAAAACATTGAATATACAATAGTGCCAATCTTTATCAAAACATAAAACTCTATCAAAAGAATGTCAAAATAGTGCACGACGAAAAAATAAGAGTATCCAGAAAGTGAAAGTAGGTAGAGTATTAAAGACTGCAAAGTTTCAATTTATCTAAACCCTTGACAACGATTAAGATGTCAGAAAAGGTCAATTTTTAAGCAGATAAAACTTGCTTTAAATTCGAATTTTATTTCTCCTAAGGCTGTTTGCCTAAGCAATACTAAATAACTCAGACTGGCTTGATATTTAGCCATAGTTGGAAAAACAGATCGGTTCATATCTTTCTGATAGTTATTAGCGAAACGCAGGCAACGCTATCTGAGATTTGAACTTGGTTAACTAATTCTGAGTACTTCGACGTTATCAGTTACGCTAAGTGCGCCTCCACTAAGACCGCTGAGTGGAATTAGACAGACTAACTGTCACTTTATGCGCAGTTTACAATATCGATAACTAGTGATCTTAAAACAATAAAAAATATACTGCTGATAATGTGTTTTTGCGGCATTTATCTACATACAAAATGTCTAAAAATCACACAATATATATATATATATATATATATATATATATATATATATATATATATATATATATATACTGTAAATAAAAAAAGAGTTTATTTGGCTTTATTATGAGATCATGTTTACAATGGAAACAAGCACATCAAAAACCAATATCCCGACACATAAAATAATTAGATAATTACATCTCAGCTATGAAGGAGTTTATATTTTTATTAATGGACTCAGAGGGAATGAAAATAAATAGATATAATTAGATCGTCAATATTCTCTTGACCACCCACTGATGCATCACCATATTAACCTAGTTTTAGCTAATTCATGCCAATATATTTTAGCTAATATCAAATATTTTCCTAATCATAAACATTCCCTTTTAAGGTTTCCTATGATGATTAAAATCATAGGACGTTTTTCAAGAAATAGCTCAAATGTTACAAAATAAGAACAAATGCTGACATTCTTTTTTTACCAGGAAGGATTTATAAGTTTCTCGCAATTACTTGAAAAATTATAAACAATCTATGTCTATTAAATAATGAGAGTCATCATCTATTTCTTTCACAAGGTGCTATGGGTAAATTGTCATCTAAATTAGGCAAACATTAAAATACACTGACATCTCAGTTTATCAAGTATATTTACTAAAATTATCTTCAAATACTTTAGAATTTGTACAAAGAAATCGACATTGGCTTCAACCGAAGATGTCCGACGCCTTTGGAATCTCCAGCAAGCCTTTCCGGCAGTCTCTCTTTTTACATCGGTAAATGCTGCCATCATCTTTGCTTTCAGCTAATTTTTGGAGTTTTCTGGTCTCTCACTCAGGCGCCCCTTCCATATAAGAATTATGGGGATCGCTATCTTGACTGGTGGCACTCTCCTCCAGGCACTTGATGTTGAGTCTGCGGTATGTGAGAAGATGACTGGAGGTTCATCATCACCATCGCCTTGTGACCAACTCAAAAAGTATGATGTGGACTGAGTTTTTCGTCTCATCAATAACGGTACATCTTTTGGGGACAGGGAAAGCCAGTGTTTGTTGTATGAGTGCACCAGTTGATCCGAGCTGAATTTGTTTTTCATCTGAGAAAAAGCAAAGCATTTTCAAGTGAAGGGAATGCTTGAGTAGGTTAAAAAGCTTGTGAGCACGTTCTTTCCTCTTTTCCTTCATGGACTGTGATAAAAATTGGCCCTTTCTCATCTTGAATGAGAATGACCAAGTGACTTCATGCACTATCTTCCTGATGAGACACTCACATGGTTCTGGCTATCGATCCGATTGACTTGCTGGGATAAGAGCCTTAGTCTCACAAACAAATGTAAGAGTTCCTCTCTTATCAGAATGATCACAGTAAGTCTTTCAGGCTGCTGTATATTCGTAATCACCACTGGACTCATCCAATTTTTTCGAATGCTCTTCACGGTCCACAGATTCACCGCCAAACACAGTGAAATATTTGTTTTTCAAATTCACATAGGAATTCCCAGCAGAACAGCATGTCTTTTTGAAATTTCAGTATAAATGAATAGTGTCATTGTACAGCTTTCCGAACAGGCAGTGCCCTTATGACTAGTTTGTAGCACAGTAAAAATATTGGAAAAAATAAACTACGTGCACGAAATGAATAATTAAAAATTTTGATAATTTAACCGTCTATTTACTGTATGAATTGAGTAACAAATCAAATTCATTACCCTTAAGTTAGTTTCATACTTTTTCCACATATCATCAAAAGACGCTCCTTGTGAAAACAGTTAGCCCTAGGGTTTGAGAATATGCTGACTCCATTCCTGACAAGGGGGTAAGACACCCACCCAAAAGAAGAGGTTTCCTGTGTATGAAACAACACTATTTGATTTAGAGGCTCAAGTTTTGGAGCTCTAGGAATGTGGACTACTAATGCCATTAATCCTACATTCACTGTGACCCAGAATGGTAGCTATTTTTAAAGTCCTACCTAAAGGCCGAAAAGATCTATTATAAATTATTGGTGTTTGATAGAAACGTGTGCAAAAAAATAACAAAATATAAGAAACAAGAAGACAAAAGTTTATATATGAAATTCTATGAATGCAATTGTCTAATCTCTTGCCAATAATATCTCTACATGGTTTTACATGCCATTAAATAACTGAATTGATTAAAAAAACAATCTGTTAGAATTGTATTTTTTCAAAGCACATGTCTCAAACACCCCTTAAGAAAAAATACTGAGATTTACATTGGCTGGTCATTGTCTCCAATATTGGTTAGTATTGATTTCTTTGTTTATAGTCTAATCAACCTTTGTAGTTAATTTTATGCAAAAGACATATTTTACGACCCACAGCATGGGGAGAGGAAAAGGGGTTCAATGAATAATGTGAGAGAAGTTCGAAATTGCAGTGCCCTAATTCACCACATTAGCCATTATGCCAATGAAATTACTCGGTAAATAAAGAAATCACACATTAAAATCGCCCAGTTTAGAATTCTTTCTTTTTTCAACTTAAATTTTAGCGTCCAAGTAAACAATAATAGACTGTGAAAACACAACCATTATCAAAAAGGTGTAGAGGCAAACTTGTGGTTTAACCATTTTAGGCCGTGCCTAAATTTACTCTCAACCGTTTCAGCGTGATATCTAAACCCGTGCTATGGTATGGGGAAAAATAAAATAAGGCTAGTATACGGGTGTTACTTGCAAAAATGTTAAAATGATTTAAGACATGAAAATAGTTAAATAATAGTTCATCCTAAAATACGGAACCAAGTTCAAAGCTGCAATTATTTTTAAATCAATCAAATAATATTAACTTTATTTAAGATAGCGTGCAAATATTGATCTAAATTTCATGAATAATCCTGATTTATAAATTTGGACACAGAAGCTAAATTTAGAGGAAAACATATTTCAAGATTAACTGATGAAAATCTGTGTATGGTTGCATTAATATCCATTAAAAAGAGTGGGAAAAACCAACAATGAAAATACTATTGCAGATTTAATGTCTGCCGGGTATTTAAATAATTACACTGGAGTATAAGTGCGACACACACACACACACACACACACACACACACACACACACACACACACACACACACACACACACACACACATATATATATATATATATATACAAAGAAGATGAGTTGGTAATTATTCAATTTGAGAATATATGAGAGAATTCTCATAGATTATCAGGAGTGCACACTGTATTATAATTAATTCATGAATTTAAAAATTTTATAAGAGCGAATTTATATAATTTGAAGAAAAACTCCAAAGACCATCATTTGGCTATTATAAATTTATTTCTTTGGGTCAGTCCATATGAGAAACCAAATTCTTAAGATAGCCATCGCATGATGGAGAGAAAAATATATAAATATTCTTTCAATCATTTAAAAAAAGAATAAATAAAAAAGGAAGTGTGGAAAGATATGAGCTAGAAGTCGGTGTACAAGCCGGATGTCAGCTCAATGTCTAGTGTCATGTATCCTTATGCCTCCAAAAGTTCAAAAGGCTTTCAGCAACAGAAATCATTTCAATAAATCAGCCTATTTTATTTTTAGGGGAAATATCTCTATTTATTTATTTAGTAATAACAGCGTGGCGATAAATATTACTAATACCAAACTTATCTTTTGTAAATATTTTAGGGTTTTGTCTAGTTTCTATTCTAGATTTAAATTTAGTCTTTATTTATTGTCTTTGGTGAAAATAAGTCTCATCATGTCCCCAGGACTTTTCTCAGTAATCAGGTCGATCTCAATAATATAGTAATTCCGATGGTCTCTACTCGTCTTCTTATTTCCAAGTGCACGAGTCCCTTTAATAATGATTCGGGGACTCTGCCAGGAGCACCATTTACAACTGATGTAAACCTCACTTTCATATTCTCCAGTTTTTTTATTTCTCTAGCAAGGTCCTAGTATTTATCTCTCTTTTCGCTTTCTTTTAATTTTGCTCAGGGATCAGACACGACGACAAAGTCCACAATTCTGCAAATTCTCTTTATGCAGGTTATTACTGGGTCTGGTTGTCTAGCTGATGTTACCTGAACAGTTTGTATCTCAAAATCACAGAGAAGTTTGTGCGTTTTATTCTGCAGGTTAGTTTTAGGGTTGTGCATATACCACTTGTTCGTATGGTCAAATTTCAGTTTCTTGCAGGATTCCCAGTGGATCACCTCCCCACCAAGCCGTGTCTTGTCTTATTCTCTTTCGGTGCTAATTTTCTGCATTCGATTATTATGTGATTGATTATTTCGTCTTTCTTACCACATAACTTAAATCTAATGTATTGTTGTGTCTTATGTGTCTTATCTTTCTTGCTTTGTTATGTTGGTCCTCATGGCGTTGTTCTGTGCTGCAATTAGAATAGATTTAATTTCTCCCTTACAGTTTACCTTTCTTAGCCATGTTCACGTTTTCTCGTGTGAGATGTCGCTTATTAGTCGCTTAAAACGTACATAGAGTTGTTTTTCTTTCCATTTTTGTTTTCTGGTTATATCCGTTCCGTTAATCCTTGTGTTGTCTGCATTGTTTCTGGTGGCTATAATCAGTCTCCCTTCGTGCTTTTCTGTGGAGTCTTTGAGTCGTTGTATCGATGCATAAACGCTGTTTTCAATGCTGGCAAGTCCTCTTCTTTCTTCTTTTCTTGACACATACCGTCTCTCTGGCTCGTCTCTGGGATGTAAGTCCTTAAGCATTTTCATGAGTTTTCTTGTTCTCTGGTTCATTTGTTGAAGTTCTTTTCTGGTCCACTTCATAAATCGTTCCCAGTATCTTTCTAGGAGAACGGCCTAGGTATTTATTATTTTGATGAAATTCTTGCTGAATGATTTAGTTTCGAGTAGATTTCTAGTTCTCCTGAGATACGCGTTTTCAATTTTTTCTTTCATCTTCCCTTACTTGAGGTTGTCTGCATCCAATATTCCAAAGTACATGTAAGTTTCCTTTTCTCCGATCATTCTGATGTTGTCTTGGTTTGGTGGTTCTATTACCTCCGTCATATGTCGTTTACCGCTTATCATAATTAGCCTTGCATATTTTCTATGCCAAATTCCATTTCTATGTCCTGACTGTAAATCCACTCAACTTGTATGAGGTTTTCTAATTATTTTTCATTTTTGGCAAATAGTTTGATGTCTTCCATGTACATTAGTTGATTGATCTTTTCTTGCAATTAACTAAGTTTGTATCCGCCTGCGCATTTCCTGGATATGTGATTGAATTTCATCATCGCCACCACAAACAGCAATGGTGATAACGTATCGCTCTGGTATATTCCTCTCGGTATTTTTACTTCAACTAATTTTTTTTCTTCCTGCTATTACTTCAACACACCAATTCTCCCCGGTTCTCTCGATAAACTTTATGATTTCGTCGGATATCTTCTATATTCTGACACAGAGTATTATTGTTATATAATTGCGGAAGGATTTTTTTTATATTATCATTTTTCGTTTTGTATATCTTATCTTTCGTTTTAGCTAGGCTGACAACCTTTCGACTTAGTGTATGGATTAGTTAAGTGCATTCATTGAGTGTAAGTGTTCACGCGTGCGCGGGGAGGACGTGACAATCACAGATGTCACAATAAAAACCCCAGATGTGGAAATGGACCGGGGACGTGAATGACGTCATGCCCGGAAGCGATGGGCTGAGGATTTGTGAATTTGAAAAAACAGTTGACATTTAAACTCCGAACGAGTGGATTGAGATTCGGACTTGGACGAAGCAAGTCGATTTTCGGAGCTCGCCGAGGCCAGACCAGTAGTTTATGGCGGGGGCCGCTCGCGGGGAGGTCAGATGGAAAAATCAGCATTGAAATAAATTGTTTTTTTCTCTCTCTTCATGTCTAAAAACCTTAAATTCAAAAAGGTAAATAAAAGTTTCGTACCTGAACCAATTTCGAGTGTTTTCGGGTTCCTATATGCGTATGAACATTCTATGAACATTGTGAACGTTTTCGTATGTTCTGCATATCTGTTTGTATATGTACATTTCACATATCCGTATCATGGGTATGTTACATTATCTAGCTTTGGGGGATCATATCATAAGCTTTATTAAAGTCAACATACGCCAATGCCAGATTGTCTGTTTCGTTTTACTATCGTTTATGATGTGTTCATCAATATAAAGCAGCTTACCTGGCCTTCTGGATCCTTTTTGGCATCTTTCATGTATCTCTGCGACTTATTAACGAATCATAAATCTCCTCATTAATTTGTGCCGTTTGTATTTTTCACATCATTAGAAGGCACGTATGAGTCTATAATTGTTTGAGGCGGTGCCTTTTTGGGGGTCTTTCTGAATCAGGGTATTTTTTTCTTTTGGTCATCCATTCGGGTATGTCTGTTTTGTTTTTTTATAATCATCTATTCATTTCGATAGCCTGTCACTTATGGATAAAAGTGAACTTTTAAAACTAGAATCCATGTATAGTATGAAGGCCTGGAGTTTTCCAGTTAGGTATTTTTTTGAGTGTCACTCTGAATGAATCAATGTGAATATTCACCGTAAGCCTTTCTTCGACACTTTTCAAGTTTTTTTTTCCCAGGTTGTTTAGACATTCGGCTTTTCTGTTATGATCCCTCTGCTCTCGTTTTGATCCAAAATCAGTTTGCCTCCAATGCATCTGCTTGCTGACTGTCTTAGCACTTTCACCCTCCACCTGCTGATATAGATTTCTTTCGTTGTTTCGGAAAAAAAACTGGAAAACGCATACGTGGGTGCTAATTTAAAAATTAACTTCCATCCATGACAGACTTGCTATCGAAATGAAGAGTTGTTTATAAGAATCAGATACACCCAAATGGATGACCAAAAGAAAGACCACTCAGTTAAAAAAACAAAAAAACAAAAAGGAATCGTCCCCAACAACTACAGAACCATAATCATGATATTTATTCATTAAGTGTTTTCGGACCATTGTCTTCGTCTTTATTGCTATTTCCACAACATTTCGGCCGATATGCCCTCCGGCCTTCTTCAGATGTTTGGCGAACTCGGAACCCTACTCGGAACTTCGAACTACGTCCTTTATTGAATCCACAGTGGTCGCCTGTTCTGATTCTGTTAGCCATAACCAGGTACAACTATTAAGAATTCCTGTATTGTTAATCGCCAGTCGTCAGGATTGAACCTAGACCCTCCAGATGATTGTCTACTTAGAAGTTTAGGGAACCAATTACTATTTGTAATAGCGATGATGCCACTCACTCACATACTTATGAAATGCACAAGCGGACACAAGCTTCATAAATCACGGGAAAAGAATCAACCACCTCATGTTCATGGACGAAATCAAATTGTTTACGAAAGATGAAAGTGAACTGAAAAACTTAATACTGGCAGTAAGGATATACATTCAAGATATAGGGACGGAATTTGGCATAGAAAAATATTCCGTGCTAATAAGGAAAATTGGAAAACGACAAATCACCGAAGGAAAAGAACAACTAAATAAAAAAAAATTCAGAAGGCTTGGAGAAAAGGAAACTTTAAAGTACTTGGAAATATTGGAAGCGTATGCCATCAAATATGCAGATATAAACGAAAATTTTTTTAAAAAGAATTCCTCAACAGAACGAAAAAAATTCTACTGAGCAAAAATATCATCAAAGAGATTAATACCTTCGTTAGATATTCGAGACCATTCTTGAAGTGGACCAGAGAAGAACTTCAACATTTGTTTAGGTTTGGTTTGGTTTCTTTGTTTAATGGCATATCAACTCTTTGTAGGTTATTTAATGCCAAAGCCATTCTCCTAGAAGAACAGTAGTGGTACCATTTAACCCATAGCTGGGAGGATAAGGGAGTTCATACCTTTCCCAAGAGTACTTACCCGAATGTGAACGTAATAGCGCGACTGGAGTACGAACTCGCTTACTACGATTCTGCAGTCCATCGCTTTAACCATTACACCACGAGGACACCCCCAACATTTGTTTAACTAGAGGACAAGAAAATGCATGACGATGCATAAGGCCTCACGTCCCTGAGACGAGTCAGACATGCCGTATGTGTCAAGAAAAGAAGGAAGAAGAGGACTGGCGAACATTGAAGATAACGTAGCCACATCGATACAACGACCCGAAGATTATATAGAAAGGCATGAAGGAAGACTGATTACAGCAACCAGAAATATTGAAAACGACAAAATCATCAACAGAATAGAAATAAATAGAAAACAATAATGTGAAGGAAAATAACTTTATGGAAACTTCAGAGGATAAACAAACGGAATTTCACATGAGACAACATAGACATAAGTAATAACAAGAAACTTTTAAAGAAAAACAGAATCTCTTCTGATTGCAGCACAAAAGATCGTCATAAGGATCAACTACAATTAGGTAAGAAGAGATAAGAGGAAACAAAATGACCAATACAGATTATGTGGTTCTAGAGATAAAACGATCGATCACACAGTAAGCGAATGGAATAGATTAGTACAAAGGGAATATTAGAGTTTATATGACTGGGTGAGAAAGGTGATCCATTTGGAACTGTGAAAGAAATTCAAATTTTACCGTATGAACAAGTGATATATGCACAACCCAGATTCACCATATGGAAAATATCTATACAGTTTATGCTCAACAGATATGTGAAAAGTCTTTTAGAAAATTATATATATGGCGAGGCAGAATATTTACTGAATTAAGCCTGTTGGAGAACAGATCCACTACGGCGCAGAACCAAGTTGTATTCGAACACATCTTTTAAACACTCGTCTTCAAGATCAATCAGATAACCTTACATTCAGCTGCCCCTTTAAAATTAAAAGAAAGTCTATCAGCGAAAACATGTTATAAATAACTATAACGCTGTATACATACATCCGCATACACGAATTAAATCGGTTTCAACACACTTACATATACACGCACTGGTATGCGCGCGAGCACACACAAACGACCATTTTAACGGTGATGTTGTGGCCTAACGGTATATCGTCATTGAAAATGGACCTGGTGACACGAGTTCAAAACCTAGATGTGGCTGTTTCTTTGGATATTGCGCTAAAATCCTTAAGGGAGTTTTGAATCCAAGTATTTTCGAAGAAGAAAAACTCTGAATTCAAATGAATTGTACTCCACATAAAAAACTGGCCTTGTGTCACATCATTCTTGTGATGGGCGGTTGGATACATACATACTCACGCCTGTGCTTATAAATACGATCATTTTGTTTGCCTGTGTTGTATAGTAATCAAACTGTTTTGGTTTAGAATTCCCAGGTTTGGTAGATGTACTGACAGGATAAAGTGACGTTTTTACCATAAAATAAATAGATGGATGATTTCATTGTCCATTTCAGAGGGTGAGAACCCCACCCCCAACAAGTATCCCGGGTGGGACACTAAACTGTATATAATTCTAGAGAATGAGACCCAGAGACTTCCATAAGATTTTGAGATATAAACGGATCCCCTAATCTTTTTCAGACGACCAGACGATGTAATAGTCACCAAAAAAAAAAAAGAAAAAAAAGAAAAGAGAACCTGCCGAATAGTCAATGTTCTTACCTTACGAACAGCCGAGTGTAAATAAAAGGTGAAAAGATAGACAAATATCCGAACCATGTAAGAGAGATGAATAAACTATGGAACATAGAAGTAACTGTGATACTAGTTGTAGTTGATGCACTTGGAATGATCTCCAAAGGATGAGTAAAAGCTTGTAAGGCTTATAAATAGGAATACGAGTTGAAACCATCCAGACTACAGCATAAGTAAGATCAGCCAGAATACTTAGAAGAGTTCTGGATAACCGAGTAGACTTGCTGTCACTCAAATGCCTATGAAAAACCCTCATGTAATGTTGGACTGAAAAACTCTTGAAGGAGTAAATTAATAATAATAATAATAATAATGATAATAATAATAATAATAAATATTAAAGGGACTGGAGGTTTTATAAGTTGGAGGACGAGTGGAGACCATCCAGACTAGTACATTATTGAGAACGGCCAGAATACTGAGAAGAGTCGAGGAGACTTGAGGAGACTTGATGTCACTCAAACTCCAATGTAAGACCATCGGATAACACCGGTGTGAAAATCCCTCAATAAATAAATAAATAAATAAATAATAATAATAATAATAATAATAATAATTTTTTGAATGGAATCTTCTAGAACCAGGTGTCATGTAATTCTTAGGAGAGATATAAAAGCCCCAACTTAAGAAATATCTGGATGTATACCGAGACTAAATAATTCTCCAAGAACCTTGGTTGGGTAGAGGTTAGTACAAACTGTTCTTTAAAAAAAACGCTAGATTTTCGTTGACTTTTAAAATCTGTTGGTGAATTTTTGTTATATTTTAACTGAAGAGTGTCATTAAACGGTTAAATGTTTTTACCAGGTGCAATTATATCGAGCTAACTGGAGAATTTTTGAAATTTACCTGCCCGACGACTTTCTCAATCGATCGAAGTTTTAGCCCTGTATTTCGCCGTAAAATCATCAGAAATCTCATGTGAAAGATTATCACCACCACATTTAAAACTAGGTTCAGTAAAATATATTACCATTAAGCTAGCATGGAGAGAAAAAATCTTTCAAGCAGTCCATTCTAGTTACTTGGGAAGTAAAAAAAAAAATAAAGAAAATACGATAACGGACATTAACTAAGTTAAACCTTAGGTTTAGATTTACTTCCCTAACTTTTTTTGTGACCCGCTGTTAATGAACTGTCAATATGACTGCTCGTAGTCCCATATGTGTCAGGTTCGCAGATCAAAAACAACCCCTGGGTCTGATATAGCCACAATATACCACCCATGATAAAAATGTCCAATCTCAATATTACAAAACTTAGGACCCAGGCAACAGGCTTGGGTGTCATGATCGGCAGGTGCTCTCCTGATAGCCAACATGGGAGATCCGTTACTCATCCTGTGAATGTTGGCAGCTCTATTCTCAGGTACATGAATGACGATATTAGCAACCACAATGATCAAAGACCAAAACGCAAAACATGAACCAGGGAAGACAATAATCTGGCACTACACTGCTATTTTAGGAGCAACCCTTCACATAGAGGATATAGGAAAAGAATGATAGAGATCTAGCAAGAATGTGCTAGTTTTCAGACTACAAGCTAAAGGCTTTACGAGCAAATTAGAACAATTATAAAAAAGGGTGATTTTCTGACCTTGAAATACTAGAAATACACCAGAAAACAGTGACGCAAGACAGTACAATTCCAAACACAGCAAGTGTTGCCAACCGAAAACAACATATCAGAAAGGAACTGCCAACTCTTGAAAATGAATACGCCACAGTACCAAGTAACCCTACGGAAACACTATCACAAGACACAAGACAAATCTAGAAAACCTAAAAAGAATTATGAACAGTGTGAAGACCACCCCTCGCACATTAAGGAACATAGAATGGAGAACACTTACAACAGAAACAAACAGAATAAATAAACCTTACATATCAACAAATAATATATATAAGTTAAATGATCTAATCTATGCAGGGGGATGGAATTAGTGTGTGAGAAAATTGGGGGCCCCTATTGGGGTCAAAACCAAGATGGGAAGTTCGTCTAGAAATCCAGGTAAGAAATGATTTACGAAAACAGGCAAAAATGGTAAAACAGAAAGATCATGGAATATGTGGGAAAGGAATAGAAAAGAAAACATGAGAAAAAATAGCACTACAACTTGTGGAAAAAAACCCAAAGGTTCTGGCGAAAGAAGGGAGATTAAAGGGTAAAACAATAGAGACAAAACAGGACATTCCAAAACAACGAAAGAAAATTCTATCAACAACTGGGAGAGCATGACACAAATACATGCCAATAACCAGACACCAGAGAAACCGAACGATTTCGGACGAAAATATGGCAACGGAAAAAGTATAACGAAAAGGCTGCATTGATAAACGATATGACGAGAGAACTAGAAGGACTCGAGGAAGGCCCCAAAATGAAAATACGCATCGAACTACTCTAAAAGACACTAAAAAAGATATAAAATTGGAAAACGGCAGGGCCTGATGGAATACATGGATTCTGGTTCAAAGAATTCACCTCTATTCACGACAGACTAGCACTAGAAAAGAACAGATGCCTACAAGATGCACAAGTAACTGACTGGATGACCAAAGGAAAGACCGCATTGATCCAAAAGGGCCCAAGTAAAGTAACTGCCCCAAACAATTATAGACCCATAAGATGTTTACTGATGATGTGGAAGATATTTATAGCACAAATAAGGGAAGAGATTTACTACTCGCTAACAAGCTGTGGATTGTTCCCTGACGAACAGAAAGGATGCCGCAAAGGATCCAGAGGCACAGCAGAGTTACTCTACATAGATCAAAACATCCTAAATGAAAGCAAGAACAGACGAAAATTATAGCTATGGCCTAGATAGACAACAAAAAGGCATTTGATATAGTTCCACAAACCTGGATAATAAACTCTCAAAATGTAAAAAATATCACACGAAATCATAAACTTCATCGAAAAAACCATGAAGAACTGGAGAGTTGAATTAACAGCAGGACGAAAAACAAAGAACCAAAGATGGATTTTCAAAGAAGATGCATTATCACCCCTTGTATTCGTAATTGCTATGATGCCACTAAACCACATACTGAGAAAATGCACGGCTGGACACAAACTTAGATCGCAAGAAAAGATCAACCACTTAATGTACATGGATGACATAAAAAACTATTTGTAAAAACCCTAATACACACAGTTAGAATATACAGTCAAGACAGGGACGGAATTTGGCATTGAAAAATGCGTTCTACTTGTCATGAAAAGTGGCAAACGACATCTAACTGACGGAATAGAACTACCAAATCAAGACAAAATCAGAACCCTTGCAGAAAAAGAAACCTACAAATACTTAGGAATCTTGGAGGCTGACACCATCAAACAAGTCGAAATGAAAAAGAAAATTCAAAAAGAATGTCTCAGGAGAACTAGAAAACTACTCGAGACAAAGCTCTTGAGAAGAAACCTTATCAAAGGAATAAATACTTAGGCTGTTACCCTCGTTAGATACTTGGGACTCTTTCTCAAGTTGACCAGAGATAAACTTAGACAAATGGACCAAAACACTAGAAAACTAATGACCATGCACAAGTCATTACATCCAAGAGACGACGTGGACAGACTATATGTACCAAGACAAGAGGGAGGAAGCGGACTTGCCAGCATCGAAGGCAACGTTGACACATCCATAGAACGACTCGAAGAAGACAGATAAAATCACGAAAGAGGTTCGATTACGGCCATCAGAAACAATACTGACACCACGATAGATAACAAAAGAAACAAAAATTGGACGAAAAACAACTCCATGGGCGTTTTAAACGACTAATAAACATCTCACGCGACAAAGCTTCTACATGGCTACGAAAAGGAAACTTTAAGAGAGAAACAGAATCTCTCCTAATGGCAGCACAGAACAGCATCATAAGAACCAATCATATCAAAGCGAGTGTAGATAAGACACAACAAAATAGCAAATGTAGGTTATGTTGTGACAGAAATGAAACCATAAATCACATAATAAGCGAATGCAGCAATTGGCACAAAGGAGTACAAGACTAGACACGACTGGGTGGGCAAGGTTATCCACTGGGAAATGTGCAAGGAATATAAATTTGACCATGCCAACAAATGGTATATTCACAACCCAGCACCTGTCCTAGAAAATTACACACAAAAACTCCTATGGGACTTTGATATACAAACGCATGACCTAATCTCGGCCAGAAGACTAGACCATATAATAATTAACAAAAAAAAAGAAATCTGCAAAAATGTCGACTTTGCTGTCCATGCTGACTATAGAATAAAACTGAAAGAATTTGAAAAGAGAGATAAGTACATCAGCGTTGCTAGAGAATTGAAAAAAATATGGAACATGAAGGTGACAATTATACCAATTGTGATTGGTGCTATTGGCACGGTCACTAAAGGATTATAAAAGGGCCTGGAAGATTTGGAAGTTCGCAGCCGAGTTGAGACCATCCAAACAACTGCATTATTGAAAACAGCAAGAATATTGAGAAGATTCTTGGAGACTTGAGGAGACTTGCTATCACTCAATCTCCAGTGAAATACCATCAGCTTACGCTGATGTGAAAAACTCTACTGACAAAAATAATAGTAATAATAAATGTACCAGAATAAATAACAGTGTTTGCTTAATTATATACATCACTACACTAAGATTTCTAATGTGTTGGACGTAAATAATAATACGTAATCGTATCCATCGTATTGTATAATATTCTATAAGAAATTATAATACGTTGATCCCTTTGTTTTCGAAGAAAACCAACTTTTATTTAATTAAAAGATGTTTGGACAGAAGGAATTCATGATCAATATTATATATGCTGCATTCGACGGAACAATTCTTGAACTGCAATCATATTGAAAATGACTTGTGTGAAAATGTTAAGAACAGAAGTTATTGCATGTGTTTCCTAAGAAGATTAATTTGAAGCGAACAAAATTTACGATTACAATTTCTACTTGTCGGTCTCTCTCTCTCTCTCACTCTCACTCTCTCTCTCTCTCTCTCTCTCTCTCTCTAACTCAGTTTGGCACTCTATCCGTTTCTGTTTCCTTGTATGTCTGTCAGTCCGTTTGCCTTTCCTTCTTAATATATATATATATATATATATATAACAGTTTATGGTTGTCACTATCTCACGCAGTGAGTTGGTGGTAGACATAATGGGGTATAATTTGGAGACTCCTCAATATCAGTTGTAGGGGTATTATATGATATAATAAAATATATATGGGTTTATATATATATTTAATAGCATGGATGCTTATCTGCAATAACTGGTTTCATGCCGTCTTTAGACACAAATCATCAGACTTTTTACGGCCTGATTATGACCTTGTTAAGACGGCATGAAACCAGCGATTACAGAGAAAAAACCTTGCTATTAAATATATATAACTGATATCTATCTATTTACCATTATATTATGTATATATATGTAATATGGAAAAATATTCGCTGGATGTACTATTTTTACCAAATTTGCCAATGTCTTGGTTTTTAAAACCATCATCAGAGCAACCAAATTGATCTTTAATTAGAAATCAACTTTTCATGTTTACATAATACGAGATCTATTCCACCTTTCCCAAATAAATCACCCTCATCAATCGCGTTGGCAACATGGAATTCTCTGATATCTTTTTATCCATCGCTGTCATCTAGCACTTCTTAGCAGGTCTTCTAGGCTTCATCTAGTTGTCTGCACACAGTGGATATAAATAAGTATTTGCTGTTCAGTAAACACTGCCTCGTCCACGACTAGTTTTCCATTAAAAAACATCGCTAATAAGTTCGTCCTTGCTTTTTAACCAGGGCTCCGCACATCTTGCTTGTTTTGAATGGTTTGTAAAAGGGGAGGCAGATGGACTTAATGTGGCAGGTTTTTGGGGAGGTGTTTTAATGATTCATTAAAGATAACATGCTGCTTTCTCTCTGTGTTTTTTAGCCTTCATATATTGTGCCTCCATATATTAGTATAGACACACCTCAAGCTTGGATGAATCATGTTTTTTTTATCGGATTGATCGGACTTCTATATGATCGATAACCTGTCAATAGCATATACACATGTGTACGGGGTTGATATACACTGAAATGCACACCCATCCATTCACACGTCCCGTATATATATATATATATATATATATATATATATATATATGTGTGTGTGTGTGTGTGTGTGTGTGTGTGTGTGTGTGTGAAATACTAGTGACATATCAATATACCAACAAACCTGGGGATCCCCTACAGTGAAACTCAGAATCGTAAGTTTTTGCTCTGATTTTATTAGTACACTATTTATTATTTTCTTCTTAAAACTCTGCAACGCTAATAAAGATTTAAAAAGCTTTTAGCATTCAATCATAAATATAATCTTCACTATATATATATATATATATAAATATATATACACCATCGCATATACATATATGACAAAAAAACCGGATGCTGATATTCCAGTGAGGTTAGAGCTTTGAGGAATGGTATTTTTCCAGGAACACTCTGACCCGGAGTGGTAGAAACTTATAGGGCCCTATCTCTGGGACAAATAGAATTAAACTGCGGACTTATGCTAAACTGAATAACTTGAAATAAAACAGTTTTTGACATTGCAACAGTACTACACAAAATAGACATCTAAATGTGTGTAAACAAAAACTATACTTATTCTAAAGTATTTTATTTGAATTGGAAGCCTGAGTAAACTGAATAGATTGAAATAGGAATGTTTTTGAAAATGAAACGGGGTACTTATGCAAAACTGAATTATTTGAAATACAACTGTTTATTTGAATAAAAATGAATCTGGCATTAAATAACCTACAAAGGTTGACATGCCATAAAACCCAAACAAACAAGCAAATATATATATATATATATATATATATATATATGTGTGTGTGTGTGTGTGTGTGTGTGTGTGTGTGTGTGTTTGCGCTCATGTGCGTGTGCAAAAAGTTTCCAGCAGTCTTTAGAAATTGCTTGCAACGGAATATACTGTAAAAAATTTTTTTCAGCTGGGGACTTTAAATACACATAATATGTTTATAAAGACACGAGAAGATGAGACATAGAGTAGTCACCCGTTCCTTCTGAGAAGATAGATACGTAATTAAAAAAAAAAAAAAGAAAGAAAAACTGGTCTATTGATTTTCCTCTACAAAGTACACTTTTTCCTTCTTTTTTTCATCCTACGTTTCTCTATTCATTTCTATTTATTTTTTGTACATGTACGTACCAATAAACCTATGATTTTTTAGAATAGTTTTTTATTGCTTTCGTCAGCTGATGTCTTTGTACATCACAGATTTCAAAATAAAACACAAAGTATTTGTTTT
Source organism: Sepioteuthis lessoniana (assembly GCA_963585895.1). Classification (NCBI taxonomy): domain Eukaryota; kingdom Metazoa; phylum Mollusca; class Cephalopoda; order Myopsida; family Loliginidae; genus Sepioteuthis; species Sepioteuthis lessoniana. The sequence continues at coordinate 70,844,808 of OY757904.1, forward strand.
ATTTATTTTTTTATTGCAAGATTTTGAGCTTGTTAGGTAAGTTTCGAGTGAAAATCCCGCTTAATAAAGTTAGTGGCTGCAATGTCTGTTTTTATTTCTTTCTTTCTTTATTGCCTGCCACATGCAGACGAATTTTCCCTTCGCTTCTTCCGTTTACGGCCCGATGCTTCAATTTCTAAGCTTACATTAGCAATGTACAGCGGCCGACTGTCTCTGCTGTCGCTGTCAGCTACTCAAGATGCCTTGACTTGCCCACTGATGCGTACATGTGCATCCTCGCCACAAATACTGCTGTTCTAACAAACGTATGGGAAATATAATTGTTTAAATGAATATCCAATCTCTCAGCGTCATTTCTGTTGATCTGTTGAGCGTTTGCTTTTTTTATTGAACTAAGAGAAAAAGTCAATAAGATGTTGGTATTTTTTTATTCAAAGAGTAGGCTTTATCTTTTCATTCTTCAAGATTTATATGACGAGTGGTATTTGATTTATTGTCAGAAGCATATCATAGAAATCCAAAGATTTTTTGGGTCGTTTTCACCTTTAAATGAAAATGGTTTCTTAACCTAAGAAAGATCATAATAATTGGATAAGTCAAAAGTTTTTAATAATTTTCTAACGTGACGCAGAGTTCCACAAATCCGGATACTTTTGCCGGTATTGTGAAGGTGATGAAGCATTCTGGTCTTTGAGATTCTGAAATTGCTTTATAGTCTTCGAAGTCAACTAGCTGGATTTGCTTCTCTGGATTTTAGCACAGAATCAACGGTTTTAGGCCAGATTGTCGACGTTCTTGAAACTCGAAAGAGATGTCTTCAGCCATCTGGTTATTGTATTGTGATCAATTGCATCATTACCTTTTGCGCAACAAATGTTTTTTTTTGTGGCTTTCTTGGTGTTGTAGCTTAGTTCAAACTCGTAAGCAAAACTTCATGAATTTGACGGCATTGTATATTCAACTGTGTTGCTTCCGAATGACAGTAATAGGGAAGCAAGGCACAACGACTCATCACACCAACAACTACAGCACTACCAAGTATCACGGGCACCTTCTATGGATTGTATCGTTTCGTTCATGTGATACATTCACCGAAGCGAGAATATTATATTGCAATGCTTTTGACTCACCCAAGTAGTATCTTAACCGTACGTCAAAATTAAAATAAATATTTTTTTAAATAGAAAATAAATATTGTGAATTGAATTACCAGGACCAGAAAATCCACCGAACGCCTACCCACGACATACGGGAACACTGGACAGCTGTTTCGACATTATTAGGTCTCATCAGCAAAGTATACCGTAATCTCCACCACTGGAGATCGAACCAGCGACTGCAGTCCCAAAACTCTACAACTGAGCCACCAGTGTTTCCGTATATCGGGCGTAGGTGTTCGGCGGATTTTCTGGTCGTGGTAATTCAATTCACATAGAATAAATAATTTGAAAATAATTATATTTTCTGGAATTTCGTTTTTAATCTAAACCGGTACCTTTACTTGGTTTGTGATCATGGGGCCACTACTCATGAAGCATGTCATAGTAGAGCCTGTCCCGATCCATATTTACAACTTGTCTGAATTCAGAATTTTTCATATGCTAGATCTGTTGTCATAGCAGTGTTAAAGAGTTCTGTCTGCCCTCCTATCTTTCTCAATGTTATTAGCTCTTTGTAAAATGTAAACAGTCTCGTTCAGTATTTCCCCTCCGGTTGCTGAATCCACATCCTGTATTGATATACCATAGTCAACGAGCGCCTCCTTTCTTGAAATACAATATTGTAAAAGAAAACAAGTTTAAAAAGGTTGTGTTTATGTTTTCTAAATAAATAAGGAGCTTATGTCCGTGAACTTTCCGGAGTATCATGAATGAGCATTCACGAGTGAAGACTTCGCAATCAGTTTAATTCAATGTTCAATGGTAAGGAAAATAATCCGTACACAATTCGTTCGGCGATGAAAATGGCATTATGTTTTAAATACGTATTTTTGTACAAAAAGACATATAACCATATATGAAAAGAAAAGTGATAATCAGAGGTTTCTAATAATCTAACCGATCTTCCCGCCACGCAGATCATGAGAGTCAAGATCAATTACGAAGTGGAATTCAATTGCTTAGATATAAATGTTCCTTCTTCTAGTTTCGTTACCGTAAAAAAATTAAACTACCCTAGCTGCCTTATTATGTACTGGATGGAAAACAGATAAATCAATGCTTTTTCGTTATGGTGTTAGCACGAAGTGAAACAACGTCATACAGGATTTGAAATCGGGTTTCCAATTCAATTTCCTAAGACGATAACCATTGGATTAAATACGTTTCAAATGTTAGTATGACACTAGTTGGTATTAGATCCAACCAAAACTCAACCCCGAATATAAGAATTTGACTGTAAAAGGTTTCGTAATGACAATCTCTCCATTTTCTTCGTTACTGCGAAACATCTTATCGGCACGCAATGTAATGTTCATCGTTCCGTCCATCTTGCTATAGCCGATAGTTTGATTTTTTTAATACATTATAACAGCGAGTTTTATCAAATTCTTTGCACGGTTCTTGTTGATTTGTTTCAAGATTATTAAACATTTAGCGCCGAATTTTACAATTTATGTTTTGCTAGATTGTTTTTCTGCCAGAATTTTTTAACAGAATGTCTTACATAAGAATGTAGTTCGACTTTTTTTCTTTCGGAAACAAATATCAGAATTATTGATTGTTTTTCCAATCTAGTATCAGATGCCATTTGCCCAGGTTTCTAAACGTGTTCGATGTTTTTATTAGAATTATTAATTCAGTTTTTGTTTAATGGAGGCTTTTCTTTGTTACTATTGATAGATTGGTTGATTTTAATATTTCAGTGCATCAAGGTTTATTTCATATCTTGAGTTTAAGAAATCATGATCAGTGTACGTTTGTATTTACATATTTGAGCAATTATTTCTGAAGATTTTTGCACACGGTCCCATTGAATACGAATTATATTTCAATCGATCAATATTTTGTCCCATTCCTGGGAACTTAACTTATACCACTTCAGACCAGAGTTCACCGGGGAAGAATGCAGACTAACGGATACCCGACAATTATCAGAGCTTCAGAACGAGTGCAGTTCTACCAAGATGCTTACCAAAGATTCATATTTTAACGTGGTCTTCCTGCTATCTCGAGAATAGCAATTGTGTATTCTTAGTTCAACCTACAGGGTAATTTTTATTAAGAGATGATATTTCTATTCTGTTTAGATGATTTTTGCGAGACGATTTGTTTTTTCATAGTCATGTCTTTTTTAGTGGTGTCTTTTCTGTTGTTTTTTTTTAAAGTTCCTAATGTTCATTTTTCGCATTGATTTTCTTTTAGGTTTCTTGTTTTAGTGTTGATAATCTTTTTATTTAAGGAATTTTTAAAGTCTCTAAATGACTTTTTGTGTTTAATGGTAATATTTTTATGCATAAGGATTACTTTTCTGTTTCGTTATGTTTTATTTTATTGTTTAGAGGTGACTATTTTGTTAACTGATAGTATATATATATATATATATATATATATATATATATATATATATATATATATATATAGATAGATAGATAGATAGATAGATAGATATTTCTGGGGACCTTTTGTTTACTGATATTTTTTGTTTTATGTGATAATTTATGTGATTATTTTTCTTGTTTATAGATGAATTTTCGTTTAGTTGGGACTGTTTCTGTTGATCGATCATGCTTTTTTGGGTCTTGTTCTTCAATATCTTTTTTGTCAAGAAAATACTTTTATTTTCGCGCCGACCTCTTTATTTGTTGCTAGCTTTTTCTGTGTTTTCAGATTACTTTTTTATTTAGTGATGACTCTTTTGATACTGATGGCATTATTCGAGGCTTTTTGTTTACAGCAAAAAGCAACATCCCAAGCAGTGGCAGAATAAATCACTTCGCCTTCCCTTATTTATTTCATAAATATCTCAGAAATATTAATAATTAAGGGTAACATGAGAGACTATCATCCTATTATTTTAAATGCCTGGGAATTTCAGTATTGTACACTCTTTAATCTATCACAAAACCATTCTAACGGAAAAAGTAAAGAAAATGTATTTTGCAATTGAATTAACTTTAACAAATTTTACAATCACTCAGTGGCATTTCCTTAATTAAGCAAAATCGATGAAATGATTGAGGGGTTTTGACATATGATAACTGAACACTAATTATACGTCGCCATAATTTTGATAAAACATGCCTTTTAAAAGAAAACTTTTCCTTCATTTCTCTTGGCTTGAACATTTTCTAAAACCCGATAAACAGCTGATGTAGGTGGAATTTTGTTTATATTAAATGGCAATTTTTAGCGGTTGTGATTTTCTGCATATTTGAAAGTACTAATATAACTTTAACTCATTTCTTCATAATCCATTATTTTTCATTACATTTTGCACTTTCGATATTTTTTAGAAATGTTAACCACTTTGGTTAACCCCAAACGCTGAGTGACTCATATCTGAGTGACTCAAATCTCCGGAATCATATTCCTTTGATTCATTCCTTGTAACATTTCAATTATCTTCAACCACTCTTCTAAATTGACTTTTGCAATTTTTTTTTTTACATGAAATAAAATTCTCCGAAGCTTCAACTGCAACAATCTGCAATTCGTGCAATCCATTTTTGTTACGTTTTATTATGACATTATGACATATTTTAATTTCTGAATATATTAACAGGATAATGAAATAGTTTGTATTTTTTACATGCCTTATTTTCGCTTGTTAATGGATTCAAATGTGCTTCTCATACCAACATGTATCAATTTGAAAATTACACATTGCATTACGGTCCTTAATAGCAATAACCAATATCCATCCCGCCAACATATTATCGATCCCATTGTTCCGCTAAGAAGACAGTCCCTTGGCCATCAATAAAGTTGAGTGGGTCTGCTTGCAGCGAAGTCTTTTTCTCACGAATGAGAGGATCCAGTGTTTTCCAGGAAAGCCCCCTCCAACCTATCAATGGTGCATCACAACGCAACGTTTCCGAAGTCCATGTGTATTTTAGTCATTAAAACCAAGTTATATTAATTTATAGACTGTTTTCGATTCATAGACAGTCCCTTGTAGGTGTTTATGAGTTCACTGAAAATCCTTAGAGTTACGGATATTGGTTAGCATTAAGACTGGGGTTCGACTACAGCCGAAGACCTGCATACAAAGCAAGGATATTTTACTGTTCACCCAATACTTTGAGAGTAGCTGTTCATTTTTCTGTCGACATAAATGTCATTATAAGCACACCAGATATGTCATTCCGAAAATCTGTTATGATAATAGATAAACGCATGTTCAAATTATTTTGCACGTGTGTTCTTGTCTGTACACATCTCAAATCCTTTTGTAAATTTCACATAGTTTGCAATTCTCAGTAATCAAAAATTTGATGGGAGGCCTCTGTTCAAGCCAGGATAACTAGGTTTGATTTGACACCATTTTGAATAACCTCAAAACATACATTTCGAAAATTAATTTTAGTTATGAACCAATTGGGAGAATTCGGAGTTTATATCGTTGGACAAAATCTGAAAAATAACTTTGGAGTCTTACTATATATATATATATATATATATAGAGAGAGAGATAGAGAGAGAGAATGAATTATATACATTCCCCTATAAAATATTTGTGCACAAGACAATACTTAATCAATCAATTAATATATATATATATATATATATATATATATATATATATATATATATATATATATATGCGTGTGTGTGAGTGTGTGTGCGTGTGCGCGTGCGTGCCTGTATGTGTGTGTGTGTGTGTGTGTGTGTGTGTGTGTGTGTGTGTGTGTGTGTGTGTGTGTGTGTGTGTGTGCTTTAATGCCCTGTTTGTGAGGGTGGTGTAATTCATTAAGCAAAATAAAACTCAATTTTCTTTTTGGTCAATCTTTTACTAGGAAATTTCTCAGCTGCCCTTTTCCTTGATGAATGTAACCCTCTTTCGGTGGTATGCATATTTCAAAATGGAATAGCACGATAATGGAGAGCACAAATAACACATTATCCATTTAATATGAAAGAAAAATCTGGACTTACTATGTCCGCATTGTGCACATCAACTGTGATACTTAAAGAGAAAAGCATTACTGCTCACATTAATCACCCCTAAATGTCTCATAATCCAGCGGGAAGTAATTAGCCAGTCATTTGCCGCAGGATATCTTACAAAATCTCATCCATTAGACACACACTAGGTTTCATTGTCGTTTTACCACAGGTGGCTTTTTAAAATATTAATGAGCCAAGCTGACACGATAATTTGCTGTGTGAGCCATTATTTTAACTTAACTTTTTACTTTTTATTATCTAAAATATCCCTGCTGGAAAAAAAACACCCATAAGGTCATTCTGATGAATTATCAATAGAGGGCAGAATGATTATTTGTGTTTCCTCTACATGTATAGAAATCGGTGGAGTTAAGAATATGTTGACAGCATACCTGCATAGGGCTAAGACCCCAGTAAACAAGTGCCCTAGGTGTGTCACAAAACTTCCTGATATGGGGATATTCCTGTACTCGAATACCCATTCTTTTTCATTAGTCCTACGTACACCCTAACTCTCAGAGCTAATACTTGTTATCGCTCCATAATTTTAGTTTATAAAATTCACGACCATCGATGATAGGCTAACATTACAACTGAATAAATACTAACAAGAAGCAAGAATAGATGACGAAAGGGAACAGTGCATTGATACAGGATGACAAAAAAAACAACCCCCCCCCCAAAAAAAAAAACCGGCCATCCCCACCAACTATCGTCGGACAACGTGTTTACCTATAATGTGGAAAAATTTGATCATTAACTTTAGAGAAAAAAAACCTATTACTCGCCCATATTGTGGGGATCTTTCCAGAGGCTTAGAAAAATTTACGCAAGGGATCAAGAAGAAAAGATGAACTAAGCAAAGAATGCGAATAGAAAACGAGTAGAAGGAAGAGATCAACCAAACCAAGAAAGCTTTTAACATGCTCAGAGAAATGGAAACATATAAGTATGAGGGAATATCGGAAGCGGTCAACATCAAACTGTGGGTGATGAAGATAGAACTATGTACTTCTTAAGAACGATGAAGCAAATCGAAACCAAACTCAGCAGGGTTAATCTTAAGAAAGGGATGAACCCCTTGTAAGAAAATCAGGATTATTCCTTTGATGGAAAGGGAGGTAATTAGACACATAAACAAAAGTACAAGTAAGTTAATGACTATGCACAAGGCATTACGTCCAGGAGATGATATAGATGTGTCAAGAAAAGAAGGTTGGCGAGGACTCGGTAGCATATATAATTGCGTTAATGCATCAACACAAAGATTCAAGGACTGTGTCATAAAGAGCAAAGACTGATGTATTACTGCAGCCGATAACACGAGAGTAATGTAAGAACGAAGAGGAAACTAATAAAACCGAGTAAATAGAAATGAGAAAAAGATAATATGATTATTTGAAGGGATATTGCACACAATAAGACATGGACAAGGCTAAGAAGTGGAAATCTAAAGAGAGAAAATTAATCTCTTGAAATTGCAACACAAGGCAAAACTATAAGAACAATTCATATCAAAGCAAAAATCGATAATACACAAAGGAATAGCAAACGTAGGTTATTTGCAGAAAAAAAGATGAAACAATTTATCACATTGTAAGCGAAGGCAGCAATCTTATAGAAAAAAAATGGGTGCGAGACTAGACATGGCTTTAACAATGATCCACTGAAAATTGTGCACAGAATCCATTTTAAAGAATAAAACTCATACAATTCTCTGCGATTTACAGACACAAACTGATCACCGAACCCCAGTCTGAAGGACTAGAGGTAATTCCAAATTAAAAGAGAACTTTCCAACTAGTGGACCTCGAGTGAAAATAAAACAAGGCGGAAAGAAAAAAAAACACTAGGACATTGCCAGAGAACTAAAGAAGCTAGAAAATATGAGGCTAATAATGATACCGATAGTAAATGTTATGCATTAGGACGCTCCCTAAAGCTTTCGAAGTGAGACTCGTGGAATCGGAAATCAAAGGGTATTTCTAGACTATCAATTATTGTTATTATTATTTTACTCCTTTAGAGTTTTTCACATCAGTGTTAGCTAGGACTCATCTGTGGATTCTGGCCGTTCTTTGCAATGCTGTCGTTTGGATAGTCCCTACCAGGCTGATAACTTCCAAATCCTCCAGGCCTTTTAATGCGCCTTTAGTTATTGTGTCTAACGCACCAATCACAATTGGAACAATCGTTACTTTCATGTTCCACAGTTTTTCTTTTATTCTCTTGCAAGATGAAGGTAATTATCCTTCTTTTCCCTTTCATTCAGATTTATTCTGTGGTCCACCGGGACGGCAAAGTCGATAATTTTGGAAATTCTCCTTTTGTTTTGTTATTATTATTCACTCATTTGAGCTTTTCCCATCAGCGTTAGCCGATGTTTTTTCACTGGAGTCTGAGTGACGGCAAGTCTCCAGGACTCTTATTACTATTCTGGCCGTTCCCAATAATGCTGTCGTTTGGATGGTCTCTACTCGACCGCCAACTTCCAAGTCCTCTAATCCCTTTAGTAATCCTTTAGTTACTGTTCCAATCGCACCAATTACAATTGGTATAATTGTCACCTGCATGTTCCACAGTTTTTTCAATTCCCTAGCAAGGTCGAGGTACTTATACTTCTTTTCACATTGTTTCAGTTTTATTCTGTGGTCAGCCGGGAGAGCAAAGTCGACGTTTGGTCGAATTGAAATTTCCTGCACATTTCCCAGTGGATCACCTTGCCGACCCAGTCGTGTCTTGCCTTGTACTCCTTCTGTGCTAATTTGCTGCATTCGCTTATTATGTGATTGATTGTTTCGGCTATGTCACCGCATAGCCTACATTTACTGCTTTGTTGTGTCTTATCTTTTCTCGCTTTGATATGATTCGTTCTTGTGGCATTGTCCTGTGCTGCTATTAGGAGGGATTCTGTTTCTCTCTTAAGGTTTCTTTTTCTTAGCCAGGTCCAGGTTTTCTGGTGTAAGATGTTTATTAGACGCTTAAAATGGCCATCGAGTTGTTTTCCTTCCCATTTTTATTTCCCAATTTTTGTCATTCTTTCTTTTATCGTGTTGTCTGTATCGACTCTGATGGTTGTAATTAGTCCTCGTTCGTGTTTTTCTATGTAGTCTTCCAGCCGTTGTATGGATGCGTCAACGGTGTGTTCGATGCTGGCAAGTCCTCTTCCTCCCAGTTTTCTAGATACATATAGTCTGTCAACGTCGTCTCTAGGGTATAATGCCTTATGCAGGGTCATTAGTTTTCTTGTCCTTTGGTCCATTTGTTTAAGTTCCTCTCGGGTCCACTTGAGAAAGGGTCCCGAATATATGACTAGTGGCACAGCCCAAGTATTTATTCCTTTGATGAGGTTTCTGCTGGAGAGTTTTGTCTCGAGTAGTTTTCCTGTTCTCCTGATATATTCTTTTTGGATCATGTCTTTCATTTGCACTTGTTTGATGGTGTCAGCCTCCAAGATGCCCAAGTATTTGTAGGTTTCATAATCTTCGAGCGTCCAAATTCTGTCGTGATTTGGTAGTTCCATTCCGTCAGTCATATGTCATTTGCCACTTTTCATAACGAGCATGGCATATTTTTCTATGCCAAATTCCATTCCTATGTCCTGACTGTATATTCTAACTGCGTGTATGAGAGTTTCCAGTTCTTTTTCGTTTTTTGCAAATAATTTAATGTCATCCATGTACATTAGGTGGTTGATTGTCTCTTGCGATCTGCTGAGTTTGTATCCGGCTGTGCATTTTCTGAGTATGTGGTTAAGTGGCACCATGGCTATTATGAATAGTATGGGCGATAGTGCATCTCCTTCGAAGATTTCTCTTTGGATCTTTGTTTCAGCTATGTTTCTTCCTCCTTCTGTCAGCTCCACTCTCCAGGTATTCATGGTCTGTTCTATGAAGTTTCTGACTTCATTGATATTTTGTACATTTTGAGACTGTGTATTATCCAGCTTTGTGGGAGCATATCATATGCCTTCTTGTAGTCAAGCCAGGTCATAACTAGATTTTTCCGTCTTGTCTTGCTCTCATTTAGGATGTGTTGGTCTATGTAGAGTAATTCTGCTGCGCCTCGGGATCCTTTGCGGCATCCTTTCTGTTCGTCAGGAAACGAATAGTAGATCTTTTCCCTTATTTGTGCTGTTAGTATTTTCCACATCATTGGTAGGCAGGTTATGGGTCTGAAATTGTTTGGGGCAGTTCCTTCACTAGGGTGCTTTCGGATTAATGTAGTCTTTCCTTTGGTCATCCATTCAGGTACGTGCGCGTCATCTCTAGTTTTTCACATAAATATTACTGATAGTTCTTCACTGGATTTATAGTGATAGCAAGTCTCCTCAGGTCCCCAGGACTCTTCTAAGTATGCAGGCAATTCTCAATAATGCTTTAGTTTTAACGGTCTTCACTCATTCTCCAACCTGCAAGTCCTCAATTCCTTTTAATACTCCTTTGTACTAAAAGCACCAATCACGAGTGCTATAATCGTCACCTTCTTGTTCTATAGTTTTTACAATTCCCTAGCAAGGTCGATGTACTTAACCTTTTATTTTCTTTCAGTTTTATTCTGTGGTCAGCCGGGACAGCAAAGTCGACAACTTTGCAAGTTCACTTTTTTGTTGTTGAATATTTTAAGGTCTGCTCTTCTGGTCCATATTAGATTATCTATTTGCATGTCAAAGTCCCATATGGGTTTATGTGTGTCATTCTCTAGGACAGATGCTGGGTTATGCATATACCATTTATTCCTATGGTCAAATTTAAATTTCTTGCACATCTCCCAGTGGATTACCTTGCCGACCCAGTCATGTCTAGTTTTATATTATTTCTGTGCTAATTTGCTGCATTCGCTTATTATTTGATTCATGCATAGCCTAATTTTGCTGTTTTATTACGTCTTATCTATTCTCACTTTGATTCCTTGTGATTGTCTCTAGGTGTAGTCTGAGCGACATTAAGTCTCTTCCGGTTTCTTAGACTCTTATCCGTATTCCGGCATATCTCAACTATGCTGTAGTCTGTGTGGTCTAACTCTTCCAATCCCCCTTTTTATCCATTCCAAGCGCTCCAGTTACAACTGATATCACAATCACACTAACGCCCTACAACTTTCTCAGTTCTCTGGTAAGGTTCAAGTATTTCTCTCCTCTCCTATTCTTTTATTTTCAGTTTGTGGCCTGTTGGGACGGCGAGGTACTCTAGAGATAGGAATCCCAGTGAGAAGAAGCCTCCGTATCATAATGGCTAAATTACTGGACCTAATCTTCCGAGTAAGCGATTTTGAACGACAATCACGCCATGTTCACTTTTGTATTTATACTCTTGGGAAAATTATGAAGATCGTATTCGCCAGCTTTTGGGTTAAACAGTCTACAAGCCTGATTTTTCATTAGATTACCCACAAATGTTGATATATCATTAAAGAAAGAAAGAAAGAAAGAAAGAAAGAAAGAAAGAAAGAATCCCATATAACTTAGGTTACTTGCTAAACAAATGTGTATTATAGTCTAAGTGAGAGTAAAAACTGACTGCATTAAGATTATCAGATATCAACATTGCATCAGAGGTTGATATACTATTAAACATAGAAAGGAAAAAAAAAAGAAAGAAAAAAAGAAAGAAAAAAAGAAAGAAAAAAAAAAGAAAGAATCCCATAAAACTTAGGTTACTTACCAAATAAATATGTGTCATAGTCTAAGTGAGAGTAAAAACTGACTGCAATAGAATCATAATTATTATCGAATTTAAACGTTAGACAAAAAGGTTGATAAGCCATTAAAGAAACAATACAAGATTAAATCCGCATTTTATCATCCAACTTCCGTGGTGGAATTATCGTGGCATAAAATCTTGCAGAGTGTTCGCCAATCGCCCGGGAGACCTGGGTTCAATCCCAGGTCGAGTCATACCAGACTGAAAAAATGGTACTTGATGCCTCCTTGCTTAACACTCAGCATTATAAGGTACGGATCAAGGGTAAAGTGGAGCAATCCAGGGAAAGGAGTAGCGCCCTCCCCTACACCTTGGTGTAGTAAGCTATCGAAAAGGGAGCCTTCGGGTCACCCTCGACTATGGTCGCCTACTTTACTTATATATTATGGGAACACAAAAAATAAAACTGCTGCTGGATGAATGGTAAAAATACGTTCAAGGCGAATAAAATTTGATCGAATGAGTTTAATACTATCCATTAATAATTCATCGATAATTGATCAGGGATGGAATTATCCGCAGTTTTACTTCTAATGCTCGAGGAAATAGCAGTGATATAAATGACGGAATTGTTAAATGTGAAGGCCAGTAAACAACGTACGTCATGTACTTAACGACTTGAAGAATCGATATAATGCATACCTCTGCCTTGCTAACTAATATATTCATGCTTTCTAATATATTCATAATAGAGGAGATTATGATCTTAAGAGTGAACGATCGGACATATTTGTCAGGTTTCGCGAATCATAAAATGTTAATATGGCTGCTGAATGGCAATTTAGACACGAACGGTCCGACTGCTGTATAGCTAATTGTTGATACTTTTCAAAATGATTCCGTAAGGACTGTGGTTGAATGTTGTATGGAAAATCGAATGTAAATGCATGTTTCTTCTTTTTAGGTAGGCAATACCGTTCAATCTGGTTTGGAATTAGATAAATATTTTATGTATTTATCCAACACCTCCACAAGAAGTGGAAGCGACACAAGGCCAAATTTGTAGAGGAGTGTAATTGTTTTTGTTCTGACATTTTCTTTCTGCTAGGTCGGTTGCCGTAGCAAGGTTAAAGAGTCAAGTCTGACCAACTATTTACCCAACACTGGAGGGAAAATAGTTGCATTCATACTTATTCCAAAGAATTATCACTATTTGAAATGCAAAAAACATGGGAAGGATTAGAACTTGGTTTACCTTGTCCTTTTCCTACGTGGAATACTATTACACACCGAGCGTCACCGTAACTAAATATTGTATGATACATGCATACACTTTAGACAAACTTACACACGAACATACTCGGTCACAGCAAGTCAAATGAATATTAAATCAATTGACATACTTAAAGTACAGAATTTTTGCTTAAAATAAAACCATTGCAGGGATTTAAGCAACGGATTTACTGATTTTTCTAAGGCTCTCTTACTCTCTCTCTCTCTCTCTCTCTCTCTCTCTCTCTCTCTCTCTCTAACACACACACACACACACACACACAATCTTATAGAAAAAAAGGGGTGCAAG
>OY757904.1:70860638-70955638 GCA_963585895.1 Sepioteuthis lessoniana
TGAGGAAATTAACACATAATACAAGAACACAGGCATATCAGCGTCTTGTTAATACACTTAAATGTGTTAAACAGCTTGTTTAAACTTCACTTTACATAAAGTAAAACATAAATACTGACTGTTTCTGTGAAAATCACACCCTGTTTATCCCCTTTTTTCTGAAGCAGTGCGCATACCTACAAAAGAGCTGTCTTCAGATTTGAAATCAGAACGAAAACTACTTCTAGAATTAGTTGAAATTTTGTCATATGGATAAAATTTTTACGGAACTAATAAAAACAAAAAAGAACTATGTTCTTTTTCAAGCCTCTGGCCTTTAACCTATTACGGCTTTGTTCTTATTTATTTATTTATTTATTGTTTCCTTGTATGTTTGGCTGAAAAGTGAATATTTATTGTTGTTTCATTTTAAATAAGCCGATAACCTTTCTTTGGAATTTATTCTCATGAATAGATATTCCTAATAACAATGAACCCTTTCAAAAATGTGATTATTTAAAACTTAAATTGCATGCGTTATAATAATCGTTAATATATAGTTATTTTTTCAAAAGATTTTGACCTATCATTGAATATATGCTGTTTTTTTAAAGTTAAAATTCGTTATTTTACGTTTACATCATCTTGTTATCTGATGGTAACGACAACATATTTCGCTGCTAATCTTTAACCTGCTGGTATTATGAAGAAAATATTAAACATTGACTAGGGAAAAAATGAATCAGTGACGAGATTCTACATGATGTTTGATTATAAATATACGTCTGTGCATAAAAATGATCTTTGATTTATTCATATTAGTTTGAAACAATGACGTCACAATTTCTTAGACACTCCCACACATTATTCATTTTTTGCTTACGCAGTAAATCAGTTTACGATTTATAAAATATGAGTGTGGAGAGAAATACAAACTGTAGATATAAAATAATTTGCCATTGTCTGTAGTTGACAGGTGTTTCACAGATGCTGTCAAACGTCGAATCTGATGAAGGTTAAAATAAATCAAAAAACATTTTAATCAACAAAATGAATTTTAATGTTTTCTGTTGTCTTATCAATCTATAAAAATATTGAAATTCGAAGTGGATTGCATTCGAGAAAGACTTAAATAGAAAGGAGAATTTCTGTATCAAAAGGATGAATAATATTATCTGGTGGTATTTCTATTGGAAAAATTCAGTTAAAGGCTATTTTCAGTTGCATATAAAATATTACAATCTAAGGGGTAAAAATATCCAAACATTTCCTTTGAGCTGAAATGTATATATATATATATATATGGAGAGAGAGAGAGAGAGAGAGAGAGAGAGAGAGAGAGAAAGAGAAAGAGAGAGAGAGAGAGAGAGAGAGGTTCATAATCAAATTTGAAGAAAGAAAGTGTTCAGAGGATGATTTTATTTGCAGTTATACTATTTGCCAAAGTTAATGCTTCGGCTTTTACAATAAACCCTCTTCAGGGCGGTTAATACGTGATATTGGATCTTCTAAATTATTATTTAATGCTAAAAGGAAATTAAAAAATGAGAAAACATTTAGCTTTATACTCTGCTTCAAAATTATATGACGTTCTTAAGACTCTGAAAGTCATTTTAAAATCTAATATATTTGCTAAATGAATTAAATGTTTCCTTCTCATTTTTCTTTTTCACTTTCTTCCTTTTCTTCAAATTCACTTCCTTAAATTATTTTTATCATTATCATAAACCTATTTCTAATCTTGGAAGAATTCTGTCATGGTTTTGTTTTATGCCTTATCTATCATTGTCGGCTATTCAATATCAAATCCTCTTTGTATATATATATAAATATATATATTGAGAGAGAGAGAGAGAGAGAGAGAGAGAGAGAGAGAGAGAGAGGGAGAGAGAGAGAGAGAGAGTAGGGGACTATAACTGTATTTGCATTTACCAACCACTCTGCATGGGCAGGATATGGATAAAGATATATTTAAGCAGAGATTAACTGGTTTGAAATCAGATTTTTCCTTTTGCTTGCCAAACCAAGGCTAAACAGCCCGGGCTACCCTACAATTTAACCCAAGCTGGAACGAGAATAACACTGGTCGACAAAGAAATTGAGGCAAGCACAAAATACCCGTTTTTACCTAATTTGAGGGTGCTGAATTCAAATTTGAAATCCGTTTTTACTCAACACCTCTGTGTTTTTTAGATATGCATAGTGTGCATTTTGTGCATATACAGTACATAAAGGCGTATATGAATTCAGGGTTCTACTATTGTGAGACTTATGGCTTTTTTTTAGTTATTATGCACGAAAGGTAAGTGATAGCATTACATTATATATATATATATATATATATATATATATATATATATATATATCAAGACGGATTTTGACAGTTAAGGAAGCAGGTCTCAATCCACACTCTGGCAGTCATTGGAAGAGGTTCTCTCGCCTGCGGCGCAGGAGGTTGGTGTCCCTCAACTATCGTGTTACGCATCTTTGAGTTACTAAATATTAGTATTACATTTTCAAATACACATTTAGTTTTACTTTGTTATATTTTCTGATTCTCCAATGGCTTCAAGCACGTCAAAATGTCGAGGATGCCTCAACAAGGCCAATTCTTTCTGCTACGTGTGTGGGGACTTCACAACAGTTGCAGAGCGTCGAACCATCACTTCCCTCCTCAGAACCGCCTACTTTCACTATTTTTACTGAAAAATTGGTGATCAGGACGAGTCTTGGGCTCCTAACATATGTTATAAACCCTGCGACAATGGACTAACTGCATGGTTTAATGGCAAGAAAGCGGCTTTCAACTTTGCAGTCCCGATGGTTTGGAGAGAGCCGCGAAACCACGCAGATTATTGTTATTTTTGTTTAACTAATATAACTGGTTTCAATGCATCTTCTAGGAAAACGATCAAATATCGCAACCTTCGATCTGCTATGAGACCTGTTCCCAATTCATATGATCTTCCTGTACCCACACCTCCAGTAAATAACGATCTTCTTTCCTCATCAGATGAAGAAATGCCTTCAAGAGAGGATTCTGCCGAGTCAATATCTTTGGAAGAAATTGAGTCTACATATTCAGGAACAAATGGCAATGAGCTACACTGGATCACGCAAGAAGACCTGAATGATCTTGCTCGTGATTTGTATCTGTCAAAACAGCTGTCAGAGCCCTTGGCTTCTCGGTGTAAACTGTGGAACCTAGTCCAAGAAGATGTAAGGATCACCAGTTTCAGGAATCGGAACAAAGACCTTGCTTCCTTTTTCGACATGGATAACAAGTTGTGCTACTACAAAAACATACCTGGCTTGTTTACGCCCCTTGGTTTGCCGCAATCTTTCAGACTGGTGTATTTTCATAGACTCTTCCAAGCGAAATCTCAAGGATGTTCTTCCGCATTCCCATTGCACACTCTGTCCATCTAAAGGAGTCCTATGACAATATAGAGCTTCTTTTAGAAGCTATTTAGTACAGCGAGTACCAATGGATTCTGTGTGGGGACCTCAAGGTCATTAGTTTTCTTATGGGTATGCAAGCGGGCTTCACAAAATACTGTTGTTTTCTTTGTCTCTGGGATAGTCGAGCTGTATCCCAGAATTACAAACACATAGACTGGGGGTCTAGAAGCACTTTTGTTCCTGGCGGACACAGCCTCAAGGAGAATCCTCTGGTAGACATTAATAAGGTGCTTCTTCCTCCTCTTCACATCAAGCTTGGTTTGATGAAGAATTTCGTGAAGGCATTGCACAAAAATGATGCTGCCTCCCAACACTTGTTTATTGTGTTCCCAGGTCTTAGTGCTGCTAAGCTCAAAGAGGGCATCTTTGTCGGACCTCAGATCCGAGGAGTGTTGAAGGATTGTGATTCTGAGGAGCTTATTAACTTAAAGTAACTGAGAGGATGGGAAGTATTCAAATCAATCTGTAGTGGCTTCCTTGGTAACACACGCGTACCAGATTATCAAGACTGAATTGAGAAGTTGCTAAAGTCTTACGAGGATATGAGGTGACGAA
The DNA here is from genome assembly GCA_963585895.1 of Sepioteuthis lessoniana. Taxonomy (NCBI): domain Eukaryota; kingdom Metazoa; phylum Mollusca; class Cephalopoda; order Myopsida; family Loliginidae; genus Sepioteuthis; species Sepioteuthis lessoniana. The sequence continues at coordinate 70,864,635 of OY757904.1, forward strand.
TGTCACTCAAGATTCATTTTCTCCATTCCCACCTCAATTTCTTCCCGCCAAACCTTGGAGCAGTGAGTGATGAGCATGGAGAAAGATTCCATCAACATATTACGAAGATGGAGAGCAACTATCAAGGCAAATGGAACCCCGGCATGATGGGAGTCTTCTGCAGGATGCTCTTGCGTGACATCCCGGAGGCAAAATACACCAGATCTTCTTAGAAAACACTCTATTGACTGTCTGCGGTACTATGAATTGTGTAATTGTGTCATCCAAGTATATTGATTCAATCAGTGTTCTTTATCTATCCTGTTTTATCTGTTATAAGCAGCTGCAACTCTTGAAATATGCACATATGCACATAAAATTGTACTTACGCTAAACTGAATTGTTTGAAATAGAACTGTTTTTACGTTTAACTGCATTTGGACAAAAATATACTGGTACTAAACCGAATTGTTCTAATTTGAACTATTTGACTAAACTGAACAGCTTGAAATAGAAATATTTTTGACACTTAAATTGTGTACTTTCATTTAAACTACGTACTTATGCAAAACTGAATAGTTTGAAATAGAACTATTTTTGCATGCTCAAGTGATTAATTTGAAATCTACCTATTTTTTTTAAATTGAAACTGTACTTGCGTTAAACTGAATTTTAAAAGATAGAACCGTTTTGACATCTAACTCTGAGTAAACAAAATCTATACTTATATTAAACTGAACTGGTTGAATTAGAACTGTTGGACTAAATTGAGTAGCTTGAAATAGAAATGTTTTGACAATTAAACTGTGTACTCAGGCTAAACCGAATTGTTTGAAATAGAACTTATTATTTGTATAAAAATGGATTTAGGTTTAAATAACCTACAAATGTTGATATAAAATAAAACACAAAAAACCAACCAACTGGCAGCTCAGCTTAGATATCAATTTTCCTTACTGTATATATTAGAATGCTTGGACACCATAAGCCAATGTTCAAACGTTTCTGAAATATACTGTAGTCATTGGGGACTACTATGCTGGCGATGGCTATTATTCAGGTCTGGGAGGATAAACAAAAATAAAAAAAAGAAAAGAAAACGTGTCTTAGATTTTACAACCCCTGTTACTTTATTCTCTCCATTCAGTTTATAAGGTTGTGGAAGTTGGTAGTAATGAATAATTGAGACAATGTACTCGCTAGCATCTTCGTTCTTGTAAGAACTGACTCATCCAGTCTCTATGAAAGGTTCACTCTGCCTCCATAGGTGCAAAAACGTAACTCCACTAGCGCCAGCCAATCAAGAAATATGTCATTCTTATATTTTGGTTGACAGACAACTCAATCCCTATTTCAGTGTAGCGTGAGAGACTACGGTTGACCAGTCTCTTACCCCATCATCATGTAGATGGGTGATTGGGTCTCACCTAACTGCTTAATTCAGTCCAATGTGCAAGATCAAGCAAAGACAAAATAATAAACTTTGCTAACTCGTCTTTTTTCCAACTACTGACTTAAAAAAAAACAACTTTTATCTTCCCACCCATGTACAATTCGCTTACAATGCTACAGAAAGTTTTCATCGAAAGAGTAATTCTAAATTTTTATCAATTTCAGTCAATCAGATAGGAAATAATATATTTTTCGATCCCAATTACTAGGATTAAGATCAATGAAGAAGTAGAACATACTCCCCAGATCTCCAGAATAAGAGCCTCTTCTCTTGATTCAAATTAGTATTATAGCAAGGGAACCCCTCCATTTGAGAGGTCGTCTAAACTCTTCGCAGGAAATACAGTCAGCATATAATAAGCCACCCCGGCAAGGTATTTTATTTATTGGGTAATTTTATACTTAACAGATACAATTAAATAAGAGCTATGTCGGAAGAAAAGTTTCTCAAGAAGACCGTTTGATGTATATTGACCAGGATAAGTGTACATACTGTCGGGGATTATCTGTACTAAATAAAAGCGTTCTTCTGTGATGTTCTATTCAGACATCAAAACGTTCGTCATGATCCTATGCACTTGAGATAGAGGATAAAAACAAATGTGACCACTCGGTTTTCTTGAAGTTTTAGACGGTAAACTGGCTCGACTCTGTCTGGTTGTCCCTGTCATCTAACTTCTGATATGTGTAGGTGACATGACAGGTAAATCTTTTCTTCGAAAGATTAGGAATCAATGTACATTGAAATGCCATCTGACTGGCTAGACCGGCAAATCAGTATTATTGGTGTAGAATGATCACTTTAATCCTCCCTGGCTGTTTACAAGAGGTGAAACCGGAAACGAATTAATAAAACCGTAGATTATAAAGATAAGGTAAATACCTTAAATAACTAAAATATACTGGGAGGAAATGAATTGTTTTAAGTATTCATTAAAGGTTTCTTATTGGTAATTGATCATGTAACGCAAGATCGAAGCATAAGTAGATATTTAGATGGTTTCTTGCATTTATTCCTGACTGGTCACCTCGGTCAAAGAACTGTTTGTATCATATAACCTAATAGAACCTGTCATCTATTCAACCAAGTGATAAGGATAGGTAGATACCCAGCATAATGAAAATGAAATTTGACCATAGGATGGAAGGTATCAAAGCTGATCTAACATTCCAGGGTCAGGAACTCCAAGAAAGGCACCTTTGTAAATGTCTCAAAAAATAAAACAAAAAACTAAAGGAGGAAATTGTTTTAAAATTTTTATTGAATTTCTTATTTAATTGCCAATATAAAAACATAAAATTGATTCATAGTAGTAACTGATTACTTGTCTTTTGGAATTACTAATGTTTCCTTGTGTCTAGCTGGTATCCGGATGAAATAATATTTTATTTATTCATAAGTGATCAGGTCACTCACAGAAAATTACTGGTACCATGTAAATTAGTAGATTCAGTTCCATAGTTGAGATATCGCTGACTAAACTGGCTTTCGTTTAAAGTTTATTGGATGAAGAGGATGGCAAGCCATCAAGCAGGATGAATAAAAAAACAAACTACAGAACAAAGGAGATATAACAGATAATTTGTGGGCGCACATGGCATATTAGGTATCGTCGTTGGAAATGAAATTGGCAACCCGAGTTCGAATACGGGTCGAGGCTGTCTGCGTTTGACTTAAAGCTAGTGAATTTGAAATTGTCATGTATCTATCTGTTTTCACTCATCTATTAATAAAAAGCAGGGTAGATTTGGTTCTTTAGCTTTGGATATAAAACCAGTAAAGGAGAAGAAAAACCTCTGAATTCAAGCCAGCTTTATTCCGCTTTAAAACTGATCTTGGGTCACATCTTACCCAGAGAATACAACCATATAAGTGTCGGGAAATTCAAGAAAAATATCTCCAACATGGAAATGTTATATTGACATTAACTGCAACTGATGCAGCTGTCCAAGTGCATAGATGGCTGCAGGAGCCAGTAAAAAATATCGAGATTGTGGGTCTGCCCATTTTAAACACTTTAATCACAAAAATTCATTCACGCTCGTATTGTTCTGGAGAAACATCTTAATCTTCCAGAATGGATGAGGAACCCTCAGAAGTCAATCGTCAGCAGAGATTTTCTTTCTTTTTTTTTTTTTTGATCTTTTGTAATCATAAATTTTAAAATGCTTCACGTTTTTCGATGTCCTGACTTACAATTGGTTCGACGTAAAGAAAATATATGCTTCGTCAGTAGAGCTTAGAATACATTATCTGTATTCCCTGTTGGGTAATAAATACCCTGAAAACAATTGGTTATCATGAGAATGAGACTATACTGCAACTGATGGCTAAACGGTCGTTCTAGTAATCTGGGGAGTTCAATTCTGAACCTGGGAGTTTGTACATATTAATGTTCCGTTTATGTGTTATTTAGTTCTTTTTAGCATTTAATCGTACTCGATAAGGCAAAACCAAGTCGGCTGCGGCGGTAGAATGCACCAACTGTATGTCTGTACACTGTAAGACACATCCCTAAAGAGTTTGCTGGTTGTATCATTAAACCATCTGATGGAGAGACTCAAGTCAAAGAGAGTTGGCGAATGTGAAATAATATTTCATTGCCATTGCTCCCAGGTCCACTCTGACTCTGAGTGGTAGCACCAGATCGATTTTATCAATAGGTCAAATAGAACAAACTGTGAGCAAAAAAAGAACTGATGTTAAATTGTGAATGTTATATGGTAACACTTGAAACCATTTAACTTTGTGCAAAAAAGAGTTCAGGCTAATTGAAGAGTTTCATCTCCAAAATGTGTTTACTAATCATGTATGCATTTAATATATGTGTATAAACAGGTTTTGGCATTTTAAAAAAATCTACATGGGTTGATATGCCATAAAAGCCAATCAAACCAAATCAATAGGACAGTGCCAAAAATCTCCTTTTGAAACAATTGAACAGAAAATGAAAATATAACCATGCAATAAACGTGGTTACTTAACGTCTATGCATAAAATAATAAAAGTGGGTAGACATACCCTTGAAAACAATTAATCAATCTATCTGTCAATCAAAAGCTGCCTTAACGCTGAGCAAGTAATATTTGTCAAATTTTTAACTTTTAATTTGTTCACAGACCAGTGAAACCATGAGGGTCAAGCGACGCAAAGTAAACAAGTATAATCATCAAATATACTTCAAACTTGACTCGCAACCGCGGGGTTCAACATGAATCATTTTTTAAAACTTTTAATATTATTTGATGTTCGCTTTTATGTGTTCATTTTTCATCACATATCCAAAGCCCCCTAAAAATCTTCATTGATTTTATTTTTATTTTAATGTTTATGCCGAAATACCTATCGAATTTTTGTATAGTCTGAAAATCTCATTAATTTTTCTTAGAAAAGAATTTTATACTACAAAACATCACATGGCAAATACAATATAGATTTAATAATAACTCGATATTCGGGGATAAAATTTTGTCATTATTACTCATCATTTTTTTGGAGGGGGTGTCTTTATCATTGATATATTTTGAACATCATTTTAGCTGAAATATTTTTTGTATTTTCAAATATTGTCAGAAATTGTTAAATGCAATTTTATCTAATTCATTTCTTAATAGAAAGTCAGACTCGAAGAATGTTTTGTGGGGGTTTACTACCCATACTCTTTTTGACATGACGTTCTCGTATAATGAGTGATTTTCTTGAAATACTATTTCCTTCAGTTTTTTTTTTTAAAATCAAACCTTTGTAAACATTTTTCTGAGCATCATTATATATATATATATATATATATATGGAAAGTTGGATAAATGAAACCCTCAAATCCGGTTTAGTGGCTCGATAAATTGTTCTGTTATTTTTTTCTCAAGAACCTTCTAAAACTGAAACTTTTACTGAGTTTTTTCTAGATATAAGCAAAGGAGGAACATTACAAAATGATGGAGAGGATAAATGTGTAGCAGAAAGACCGAGAGGGTTTAGAGTTAAATGTATCAGGTTTCATTAAAGATTTTAATCGTATGAAAGTGGATTTAATTTTAATGAGATAGCGGAAGAGCAATAGTAAAAATAGTAAAATAGGTGGAGGAGAAAAAGGTTACTGTATATCCTGTTTTGACAAAGACATTGACTCTATTGTGATGTCGTACATATTGATTATAATGTGATGCTTTGGTGGGAAGGGAACGAAAAAGGGAAAAAGAAAGTGATAAAGAAAGCATTCTCAAATACATGGTGGTGCATAGTGGAGAAAATGTCCCTTTTTATCCGTTTTCTCTTTTGATATTGTTTTCGTGCTGTTAGACTTTACCCATGTTTGGTGAAATCTGAAAAATTTCTGGGCGTCGTCTGATATCTTTTGTTTATAAAATGAAAACGGATTCACTACAAACTAGGATTTACACACACACACACACACACACACACACACACACACACACACACACACATATATATATATATATATATATAAACAAATATCAATATTTCTTCGAAAAATTTTATGTTTAAATTTTTCTGAACTAATTTTAACCTAAGGTCATCACCAGGAGAAAAAAAAATTGCGAAGGAAGATTTTTAGAATAGGCTTGAATATTTGATATGCTATTGTAATATGAATATCTTTTCAGCTCGTTGGGACACTTGTAAGTAATCTGGCCGATTTCACCAACGCTGATGTTTGGTTTGGTTCACGTCTTCGTCTGAACTCAAGTTTCTTCTATTTTCTTTCTACGTCCCGCTGGAATGGGAAATGAACTAGAAGCAAGGTATTTTCTTTTTTTTTTATTATTAACACTTCGTCTGGCTGGGTTTAGGTGTTCCGTTTGTATCTCAATGTCCCAAAGAATTTAATTCATCTTAATTTTTCAGACATTTTCTGGTAAGGTATTTATCATTCGTCAATATGGTGAAATTTTGATTTTACAAATCCCAATGTTAAACCTTTCCAAATTAGCCATGCCTTGATTTCTATTCATTTTATGCATTTGCATTTTATGAGATTAAACGATTCATCAATGTCAGCACATAACCAGTATGTGCTATTTTTCATCGTTTTGTCAAATTTTGCTTTTGCGTAACTAATCTTATGATATTATTTTGTTATGTTTTTCAAACATATTCAGTTAACATATTCGAATTTCTAATTCATAGCTTTATAATTATCATTATTTACTCCTTGAGAGTTTTTCCCTGGAGTTTGAATGGAAGCATCAAAAACGAAGAGGACTTGCCAGCATTGAAGACAGCGTTGAAGCATCAATACAAGACTCGAGGACTACATAGAAAAGCATGGAGAAGGACTGATTACTGCCACCAGAAATGATACTAACAACACGAAGACCAACAGAAAGACAATAACTAAGAAACAAAACTGTGAAGAAAAACAACTCTATGAGCGTTTTAAACGACTAATAAGCAAGATCTCACACGAGGAACTAAGAGGCTAAGACAAAGAAAACTTAAGAGAGAAACTGAATCTCTCCTACACAACACCATAAGAACCAAACATATCAAAGCGACAAAAGGTGGGTGTATGCAGCGAGCCTGGTCGTCGAAAGGGGGCAACGTTGGAGTCATCCTTCTCTCCTCTTCCTGCGCAGGGCTACGACGGTCCGGGTCCTTCGGGACCCCACCCCAGGTAAGTAGGATCTACATTTTCTCTAGTCTTCCTGCCCCCCTAGTTAGTTGTATGAGAGGTGTCATTTTCCCCTTCAGATAGCTGTTAGATTCGCAAGATCCTCCCCATATCCTGTTCTTTTTTCTTCCCTATTCACTTGCCAGCCCGTCTTTTTTTTTTTGAGGATCTTGAACACACATTACTGTAAACCACATTGTCCTATTTCCCGGTCGCTCCCTTCTCCTAATGTTTTTCTTTTATCCCGATTAGAATAGGCCCCCTTCCCCGTTGGGTGAGCCAGGCTTGATTTGGTCTATCGTTGAGACCGGAAAACAGTCGGCTCTCCACATCATAGAGGGGGGATGGCAGGGAAACCAAACTGGGCTTTTTTATGTTCTCCTGGGGCCTTTTTCTCCAGTACCCCATCATGCTATTTTTTCAATTGTACATATATCATCTCAACTCATCAGGTCTTTAAGTAGGTCTTCTATCCATGGAGTGAATGAGGTATTATGGTGACTGTTTGTGCGTTAGGTGACGAAAGAATGAATTTATTGTCAAAAGCGAATGAAGATGAATGGAACTAGCTAGGGCTCCCTAGAAAAACAATTGAATAGCACAAGTTTTCTCCCCCTTCCCCCTCCCCTCAAAACGTTTCAGGCCTTGAGCCTCCTTTTTAAAAAATGTACAAATATTTTTAAAAAGGAAATAAAATCGTATCAAAGCGAGAATGGATAAGACTCAACAAAATAGCAAATGTAGGTTATGTGGTGATAGAAATGAAACGATCGATTACATAATAAGTGAATGCAGAAAGTTAGCACGGAGAGAGTACAAGACTAGACAGGATTAGGTGTGAAAGGGGACCCAATGGGAGATGTGCAAGAAATTTAAATTTGACCATACGAATAAATGGTATATGCACAACCTAGCATCTGTCCTAGAGAAGACACGCATAAACGCCCCTCGGACCACCTAATCTCAACCAGAATACCAGACCTTATAATATTCAACAAAAAAAAAAGAGAACTTGCAAAATTGTGAACTTTGCTGTCCTGGCTGACCACCGAATAAAACTGAAAGAAAGTTAAAAGAAGGATAAGTACCTGGACCTTGCTAGAAAATTGAAAATGGAACATGAAAGTGGCAATTATGCCAATCGTGATTATTAAAGGGAGTGCAAGACTTGTATATAAGAGAACAACTGGAGACCATCCTCGCTACTACATTATTGAGAACGGCCAGAATACAGAGAAGAGTCCTGGAGACTAAAGGTGACTTGCTATGACACAGAGTCCAGTGACAGACTGTCAGGTAACACTGTTGTGAAAAACTTTAAAGGAGTAAATTATAATTATAACAGAAAACATGCTTATTAATACCAAAATTTTTGTGTTGTTTAAATGAAGAATGACATTACTTTTTGCGACTAACTTTCAGGGAAAACGTTACTGTTGGAAGACAAACTTCTAAATTTGCAAAAAAAAAAAAACAAAGCAAAACACCTCAAATGTAGCTTAACACATGCTAAGACGAACCCATAAAAGAAAGATGGATTCCTTCTCTCTCTCTCTCTCTCTCTCTCTCTCTCTCTCTCCACCCCACTCGATGACCATGATATAGGAGTGGAATTTTAGTATAAATGCTAGTAAAATTAGTAATAATCCAAGCGAGCATTTGTTAAAATAGTATGCAAACGTTGGAAGTGATTCCGTTTCCAGAAGTGTTTCAAAGAGGTCAGTAAATTTATTCTACTAAACTGTTAATTTAAAAATGCACATATTTGATTTAAAATAGTTATGTCTTAAATCTCTGCTATATTGTGCTCTCAAATGAGGAATATAGTGTATTTTATATATGTGGACATGTTAAGCAGTAAAAAAAAAAAAAAAAAAAAAAAAGAAAAAACAAAAAATTTAATGACTCTGGTCGAATGCTTTAGTATACACGGCAAATAGGATTAGAATCTTTTCTAAAAGCTTACAAGTCTGTTTGCCCACCCTCATAGCAGTTAATAAGAAAACAAAGCAACCTAAGTCAAATTCGAATTCCACCTCTACCTAAATAAAATAAAAAATAAAAATAAAGAAAATAAAAACTGTTAGGGCCTGTATCGGATGGCAAGATAAAATATACTCCAAAATGTCTTAGAATATACATCAGTCCTGGACTTTAACTAAGTTAAAACTTAAGGTAAAAAGAAGGATTTATTTTATTTATTTATGTTTTTTTACACGTACACATGGAAAGCAGCATGATGTACGTGAAGGTATTCAAATACGAATTGCCTAACTTCTCCTGAACGTGTGAGTCTTGCGGCTTAACGCTCAGGATTGTCAGTTCGATCGGGGAACTACTGCTGCTCATCTATAAGAGTGACTTCGATGGATGAGAATCAAAACAGCCATCGAAAGATAACCATGACTCATACTCAAACCACATACATAAACCGCATCGATCTTCGCTCGGGTAAAAAAGGGGCGCGTCCTGCTGAAGTTGGAGCCCTGGCCTCAGTGTTCGAAAAATCAGCTACAGAGCTCAAGCAAAAACTACTAAAATGAAAACAAACAATACAGATAGCGACATTTAACGTGAGAACCCTAAATAGAATAGGTCAACTACCAGAGCTAACTGCATCAGCCGTTGAACATAAGATAGACATAATTTGCATATAAGAACACCGATACACTCACACCGAAGATATCAAATATCACGAAACTGGCAATGGATAGATGCTGGTGACCGTATCGGCATAGAAAAACTCTGTCAATGCATCGGTAGAAGGAATGGGAATGCTTATAGGATCAAGAGCGTTAAAAACACTTAATAGCATTGAGAGAATACAACCTAGAATGATGGCCGCAACGTTTAATGGCAACCCCAAAGCAACAATCATCTCCTGCTACAGCCCTACCAATGTTAGCGAAGAAACCGAACTAGTCACCTTCTACGAGGAGCTATCCTCCCTAGTGCGTAGCATTCCGAAACACAACCTGCTAGTCAATGGCGGAAATATGAATGCACAAATCGGGAAAAACAGAAACAACAAATACAGCCTACACAACACGTCAAACAGGAATGGACAACATCTAATTGATTTCATGATAGAAAATAAATTAACATGCCTCAATACAAACTTTCAAAAAAGGGAGGGAAAATTATGGACTTACACATACGCGAATAATAGTAAAGCACAGATAGACTACGTCTTTATAAAAAGAAAATGGAAAAATAGTGCGATGAATTGTGAGGCATACCCCTCTTTCGAGGGTGTGTCCTCCAATCATCGAATAGTCACAGCCAAAGTACGACTAAGCCTACGAAAAAACGCCACACGAACAGCGACAACTAAGCACTATGACTGGGCCGTACTTAACAACAGAGATATTAGAGAGAAATATGCATTAGAATTAAGAAACAAATTCGAACACTACAAGAGAAGACAGAAAAAGTTACCCCAAATGATGAATATGAAAATTTTGTTGAAGCACACCTTGAGGCGGCATCAAAGTGTATCCCAACAAAACCTATAACTAAATATAGAGTCCCTTGGGAAACGTTAGCGGTTAGAGAAAAACGTGCACTCGTGAAAACTGCCTCCAAAAGCTATTGGAAGAACACAACAAACACAAATGCCCGAAAACTAGAAAAGGCACAATATCAGGTAGCAGGAATATATCTAAAAGAACAGGCAAAATACACACAAAATCAGATAGATAAGATTAGAGACTCGGTGGATGATAGACAATCCAGGATAGCCTGGCAAACAATAAACGAAGTAAGTAGAAGGAAGAGCACAGCCAAAGCAAAATTGAAAGCTGCAAGCCAACAAGAAAGAGTAAAACTGTGGGAACAGCATTACAAAAATCTACAAGGAAACCCACCGAAAATAACCAATAACCGATCACCAGAATTATCAGTAAGCAATTAGACATTGAACTAAGTCCTTTCACCAAAGAAGAACTCGACTCAGTTCTTAGAAAAATTTAAAATAGGAAAGCTGCAGGGCTGGACGAGATCCCCCCAGAAGTGTGGAAGTGTGGAGCAAATTCGACGACATACTGCTCCGGCAATACAACGCAGTCTATAGTCAAAATAGCATAGAAAGATGGATGAAGGAATGCATCCTTCCTTTCCCTAAAAAAGACGACCTCGGATTAGCCAAGAACTACCGAGGGATAACACTTACATCCATAGCAGCCAAAATCTACAATGCCCTACAACGAAACCGCATAGAAACCAAAATAGACAACATCCTTAAGAAAAACCCAAAATGGCTTCCGGAGAAATAGATCCACAACCTCTCAAATATTGACCATCCGTAGAATTCTTGAAGGCGTTCGGGGAAAAAAAAACTTCAGGCGACATTACTATTAGTCGACTTTACCAAGGCCTTCGATTGCATCCACAGAGGGAAGATGGAGCAAATCCTACTATCATACGGCCTACCAAAAAAAACCGTGGCAGCAATAATGATTCTCTACAGAAACACCTAAGTGAAAGTACGTTCACTAGATGGAGACACGGAATACTTCGACATTGTTGCTGGAGTACTACAAGGAGACACGCTAGCCCCATACCTCTTTATCATCTGTCTAGACTAAGTGCTTAGAACTTCGATCGACAAAATCAGAGAAAATAGCTTCGAGCTGACTAAGAAAAGAAGCAAAAGGTACCCCGCAAAAACAATCACAGACGCCGACTACGCTGATGACTTAGCGTTACTGGCGAATACGCCTAATCAAGCATAGACACTACTGCATAGTTTGGAACGAGCCGCAGCAGGCATTGGCCTCTAAGTCAATGCGCACAAAACTGAATATATGTGTTACAACCAAACGGGCAACATTACCACTCTAGACGGAGCCTCTCTGAAACTAGTTGACAAATTCATCTACCCAGGAAGTAGCGTCTCATCAACCGAAAAAGACATCGACACACGACTAACGAAAGCATGGACAGCTATCGATAGGCTCTCGATCATATGGAAATCAGACCTGACCGATAAAATGAAACGCAGTTTCTTCCAGGCAGCGCTTGTATCGATACTGCTATATGGATGCACTTCATGGACGCTAACTAAACGGCTGGATAAGAAACTAGACGGCAATTACAGAAGAATATTGCGAGCAATATTGAACAAGTCCTGGCGACAACATCCCACGAGACACCAACTATACGGCCACTTGCTTCCCATCACGAAAACTATACAAGTTAGATGAACCAGACACGCCGGACACTGCTGGAGAAGCAAGGACGAGCTCATAAGTGATGTACTCCTATGGACCCACACATATGGCCAAGCAAAAGCAGGACGACCAGCCCGAACTTACATACAGCAGCTATGTGAGGACACAGGATGTAACCCTGAAGACCTGCCAGAGGTGATGAATGATTGGGAGAAGTGGCGAGAGAGGGTCAAGGATATCCATGCTGGCGGCACGACATGATGATGATGATGATGATGAATACCAACACATGAGGGATAAATTATTTACCTTCTAGGGTGGTCTGTTTTGGATTATGATTAATATTATTTTTGTCGTTGTTGTTGTTATTGTTGTTATAGTTGTGAGTTTATCACATCAGCGTTAGTTGATGATCTCTCACTTGGGGCTGAGTGAGAGCCAGTCTTCTCCAGTCTCTACAATACTTCTTGGTGTTCTTGCCGATCTCAGCAATGTTGTAGTCTGAATGATCTCGATTCGTCCTCTGATTTCCAACTCTTCAAGTCCCTGTTCCCAGCCCTTGGGTATCGTTCCAAGCCCAGAAATTAGAATAGGTATCACTTTTCACAGCTTTTTATATTCTTTGACAAGGTCTACTTACGCGTCTTTTTTCTCTTGCTTTGATTTTCACTCTGTTGTATGCTTGAACGGCCAAGTCTATCCATCAGCAAATTTTCTCTGGCTCTCTTTTTTCATCAGTAGGTCTGATGTTATTCCGGTTTTAGGTGATATGGTAGAATCCAAAATACCAGAGACTTTCATGCGTCTCACTGTCTTGGACGGATTCTGGTGTGTGCTTTTACTATTTGGCATTATGGCCACAATTCAATTTATTGAACAGTAAAACACAATCTTGAAAACAAAAGTAGAATGAAAAAAATGTCTTCATTTCTCAAACGACAAATTGGAAGGATTGCCTACTAAATGACATGAATGTTATAAGAAAAGAGAAACCTCAAGAAAATAACCGACAACACAAAATATCACCATAAAGTCTACTTATATCAAGGCGAAAATTGCTAATTGCTAACATAATAACTATTGTAGATTATGTGGAGAAGGAGAATAAATATTAATCATATTATAAGCAAACGTTTCAAACTATAACGAAAAGCGTTCAAGTATAAATACGACTGGGTGTGAATGATGATCCACTGAGAATTATGCAAAAGTTAAAAATTTGACCATATAAACAAAAAGTATACGCACAAATCATTGTCTTAGAAAACGAAATTATCTGGAATTTTGAGATACAAATAGATTAGTCAATCCCAGTCAGTGGGTCAGTGCTATTATTATTTGTAGTATTAGTATAAGTAGTTTTTGCCGAAATTTAGTCATTTATATTTTTTGATCGGATGATCATTACTCGAGGAAATTTGTTTAAAATCTGTCAGTTTTGAACTAACCCAAAGGAGAGAAATGCTATAGAAGATGCATTTTATAGTCCCGCTCAAAAATAACTAAAACCTACTTTACTTTTTTCGGAATATTTTTTCTAAAACAAATCATAGCTGAGTTTATCGTGTAATATTCTCGAACCAAAGCGATGTGTAAATGCTACAGCTTTGAAATACTCTTAGCAAAAGTATTTATCTCATCAAACTAAATATATCAGCTACTGTCGGCTCTGTGAACCCGAAGCAAACAACCTAAACCTTCCTAGGAAACTTATTTCCGTTTCTCACATCGCGAAAGCTTGCTGAAACATCTAGGTTTTTAATCAGTTCTTCTTCGGCCACGGTGTCGTATAGCAAAGCCTATCTATTATTATACGTGCATCATATCTATTTTTATACGTCTAAGTGTCTGATGATCTTAACGCTTGCTCAATTGTTGAAAACGTCATTAACTTAAATGGTAATCCAGGAGGATCAAAAGCTGTTCCTGTCGTCTGTTTCAGGTTGTTCGTTTTCACCGAGGAAAATGAAGTTAAAATTAAAATGTTGGGAAAAAAATGTAACAAAAAAAAAATCCAGTAGTTTAATGGGATTTATTTCGACTTAGATTTTTTCAAAAATTGATTCTATAGAAACTTCGCATTTACCTACAAACAAGTGACAGCATAAATATATTTATTTTTAATGTTTTGAAAACACACACACACACACACACACACACACACACACACACACACACACACACATACACACACACATATGTATAAGCAATGAATAAAATACGTGCTTAAGAAGCTCCTATCTGAATTAGAGGGATTCGGAAATTTAAAAAAGAGTCACTCTTTTCACTCAGAGAATTTTGGCAAACTTCGAAGTTTGCTGAGAATACCTGCATTTAATAAATGGTGATTCATCTAAGTCCTGAGCAGGTTTATACTTGCTTAACGCCAGATATCTAGTAGGGTTGGAAGCGTAAGTCCAAGTGTATCGAATATGTTCTTTATTCCTGATAAGTATATAGTGAAAGCAAAAGTATTCAATGACGCCAAAACGGCAATATAATGTTCAATGAAATTGCGTTCATGCTTACAATCTTATTTAGGAAAACTGTAAGAATCGTGCTTATATATTTTTTTCAATCAAGTCAGCAATACGGCCTTTTAGAATCCAAAAGAAAATCGAATTATTCTTTTTTTTTTAAATTTTCACACAGCAAGGAAAAATACCACTAGTTGACATGTACAATATGGTTGAATTGGCAGTTAGCTCTCACGATAAAAAAATGAGTATCGCATTGAAGTGGAACATTAATCCTACTCTTTCTGAGAAAGAATAGATATCGTTTGTTCTAATGGATATTTTTCATGTAAAAAAGCATTTGTTCATACTTTTCTATGGGTCAATGAATGAAACGTAACGTGGAATCCAATTCTTATTGGATTTTAAAAAGCATTTGCAAGACACAACCATAGTCATGCAAATGCAAGCATTCATTTATGAAGCAATATCTCAAGTTATGTATATAAACAGTTTTAACGAACTATCATATCTCTTTTACTATATATATATATATATATATATGTGTGTGTGTGTGTGTGTGTGTGTGTGTGTAGGAAAATCGACAATGTGGATGGTGTGAAAGTATACAGTTCGGAAAAACACGAGGTCTTCAGCTGATGTGAATCTTTAGAGTCGATTTATTTAACTCATTAAATTTTTCATATTTTTTTTTTAGACCATCAACAGTGGATTTATAGGTGTGATGTTTTATGCTTTGATTTTAGTTACATAACACAGTTTTGGTAGAGAATATCACCAATGGAATTCGAATGTTGAAAACATTCTTGCTATTTCGTTTCATTCAACAAATAAATATATTGATATAGACAGAATTCAGAGGATTATCACATATCTAAATGTTCGAATGAAGGTTTTTAAAAATTTAAAAAAAAAACAGGAACGTTTAACGTTGCCAAATCATTCAAGTATAAATGAAACATCCACTGAAGACTTTGCATTTTATCGTATTTGTCTATTATATATATATATATATATATATATATATATAAAGTGTTTGGGAAATGACTCATCATGGAAGGTTTATTAACCAATTCCCACCGAATATGATAAGCTCGATACGGAAACGAGAAAAGATTTAAATGTGTAGACAAAAAATGTCTATCATATTTAATCAAATATGTATCAATGAAGAAATACTGTCAAAACTATATATATATATATATGTGTGTGTGTGTGTGTATGTGTGTGTGTGTGTGTGTGTGTGTGTGTGTGTGTGTGTGTGTGTGTGTGTGTGTGTGTGTGTGTGCACCTCCCCTACGAGCATGATGCAACTCAAAGTCTATTTTAAATGAAGTTTTAAATGTTAGAATTCAGAGTTTTCTTTTTTCAAAACCATTTGCCATACCAAAGTTAAAGTGCCCACTCTTCCGTTCAATCTATATTTAGCTACAAGGAAAAGATTTCGATTCATCCTTTTCCCTAGTTTATTACAGCCATGTCACGTCTTATTTTTTATCATCTTTTGTCCCTAAGGTTGAAAAGAAAGTATGAGGCTTCCTTCTTTATTAGAAATGAAGTAAGTGAAGTTTTACCCTTCGATTACAACAATATACTTACTAAGGTATAAATACATACATCTGAAGAGTAACTTCGTGTTATCTAACATTTACGTAGTACATTGAAATGAAATCGAAACTGATTTGAAAACTGTTTACCATTTGGATTTTACTTTAAATATAAATGGGACTATGTCTCTGATGAAAAAAACAAAAACAAATATTTTTTTATATTCGTACCCTAATCTATTGTTTAAATATGTCTCCAATAGAATAATTGCATGATTTTCTAGTAATTGTTCTACCAAAATTTTCACTAAGAAGACTAGTGAAGTTCTTGAAAATATTAGATGTAAAACTAGATTAAAATACAATGTTAACGACGAATGATATAATTTTAGTGAGAGGAAAAGAGGATATTTTACGTCGAGGAATATTTTATCATTTTTCGCCACCGTTTAACATGGTAGTTAAAAAAATAAATCATGAATTGACCTTTTCAAAATAATAAACAAAAATTTTCCATTTGTAACGAACTTTATAAAATATTTACCAAAAATGCAGTTATATTGAAGAAGACACTAATGTCAAATTTAGCCAGTAACCACAATAATATGTACCTGGAAAAGCTTTTATTTAAAAAAAAAAAAAGGACAATTAAACGAAAGTCTACCGTGCAATTATCCTAAGAATTGAATCTCTTCTTGAAGGTAAATGAAGGATTGAGTATATTATAGACAATACTAGTATACAAATTGAAGGTCAAAATACCAAAGCCTATGTGGGTTCTACTCAAGGTACATTAAAAAGGTTTTAATATCGTAGAAACAGATTTGTACAAGCTAATTATATGCCTAATACTTCACTTTCTAAATATGCCAGATATATTAAAAAGTAATGTGACGTACAGCTTATTCTTTAGGGGGATATTGTTAAATACCTACAAATTACAATGAAATATTTTACTTTCACTGTATGTAAGAAAAAATGCCCTTTTTCAATGTAACTCAATTCTAAAGATTTGCGATATAAAAGATCTGAGGTATTGGATGGATGTTGACACAAAAATTAATTGCTACGCAAAAGTCAACTGTCAGTTCATTTGCTTTGTTTTCCTAATCTCGTCTGCACACTTGACCCAATCACATTTTTACAGACTTTCACTGAAAATCCTTTTCAATGAAACCTGTGTTATGAACATCAATTACTGTTTCAGTTATCTAAACCAGCTTTACTTACCTATTGAGTACTTGTCAAATTTCGGTTTTCTTAATATTTTTCCGACGAATTCAGTATTGCAACTCCTTTTTTGTTCTTCCTTTTCCTTTCTCAGATGTCATTATATATATATGTGTGTGTGTGGGGGGGTTATCAACACTCATCTGCAAAGATGATTAGTAACTAAATTTAGGAATATCAAGATACGAATTTACAAAAGTATTGATCATAAACAAGGAATATTGAAAAATAAAACAATAGTATTGCGTAGATATACATATTTACCAACCCCTCTGCTCAGGCAGGATATGGCACAAGGTCAATTTTTAAGCGGACTTTAACAGGTTTGAATTCAGAGTTTTCCTTCTCCTAGACTAGTTGCCTCACCAAGGCTAAAGAATCCAGTCTGCCCCACTATTTACCAATTGCTGGAGGGAGAATAATTCGATTTATACCTTTCCCCAGGGTATTAGTGCTATGTGAAATGCAATCAGTCTCGTCCAGGATTTGAACTCGCGTCGCGGTGTCCATTTCCTATGACGATAACCATTACACCACGGGCACCTCCACTTACACCACGTGTAGATATAAATTATTGGCACCCTATATCATTCGATGATTAACAATGACTAGGGTATCATTTAGCGGCATAACTTATTTCTATTCGAAATTGTTGTTGTTAGAATGTTAAACCATTTGGGAATATATATCTCTTTATCATTTAAACAATTTTAATTAGAATATTCCACTTGTCTTTGTAACGTTTATAGTTTTCTCTTGTAAATATAAAATGTTAATTATTTTTCGTAATGTCTATAATTTGAACCAATGTCCCTGATTCCTATAAAAGAATTATCAAATCTACGTAGTGATTTTGCTGTAAAGATGGAAAACTTCGTATGTTGATTGAATTGCTTGATTTTTGTTTCGTTAGCCGAAACATTCGAGCACCAAATATGGCGAAGTTTCTTGTGAATTTCAAACAAGAATGTTAATGCTTCTTCTTTAATAATAACGTAATTCGGGGATGGCAGAATTTCAAGCCACCTCACTTCGCATAATAATAAATTATGAAGCATCTATTCCTGTCTCTGCCAAATTAGCTTCCATTCATATGGTTATCATCTTTGAAGCATTGTTCACTACTCTCATTAGCAACTGTTCGTCTCGCTTTGGAAATATCCTCTTTATGTCGCGTTCACTCTTGTTTTTCAAAGAACAGGTATCACCATGCGTTAAGATGATGTTCCGACCAGTTGACTTTGATACATGTATATCTTCACCAGTATAAGTATCAATTATCTTGTTCCATGCGTCACTAGTGTGCTCGCATACATTAACTATGCGACTACAGATAAAAGAGGTTTGAAGTCAGATACAGTTGCATAAATGTTGCACAGGTGCGCTTGTCATGTTTGTATATAATCGTTTTTGTACTGAGGAACTTTCCAGATATCATGTAAGTAAAACAGAACATTTTCAAACGAAGATATTGGGGTTTTCAGCAGGTTTCCAACATGTTCAAAAATACGTGAATTTTACATAAACTGCAAGGCTCCCCCGTCGTGTCGTGCAAGACGTGTGAGTGCCAAACAGTACAGTTAAAGTGTTGAACCGTTTGACTGCTTACACTGGTGATTTGATAATAAGAGCGACGACTTAGAATCAACCAAACTGTTTGGTTTAGATTATAAAAGAAGGTTGGTGGACAAACACACGACAGTTTATCCTGTTTAATACTTCTCTGGTATTGAATCCAGAGTTTTTTTCTTGAAGTTTTCAAGACCTAGTGGCTAACGGGCAACACCGTAGAACTCCAGAGGCGCAATTAGGTCCCCTTTCCGGTCAATACTCCTGAGAAAAGTAGGGACTCACCTATCCCCTTCTTATGGGCTTCGTAGTACCACTACAAGGATAATTTTCGCATTAAATAATCCAGGAGTTTGATCGGTCATTAAACAAAGAAACTAAATCAGAATTTTTCTTCTTGAGCTGTCCATAACTATATATATATATATATATATATATATATATATATATATATATATATATATATATAAACATAAAATGATGAATGTAATGGCATGTAATATTTTGTCTGTTACAGTGTTTTCACTACATATAGATTTATATATTGAAAATCTATGTCTCTCTCTGTCTCTCAGTCTCTGTCTCTTTCTCTGTATGTCTCTCTCTTTTTCTCTCTCTCTCTCTATCTTTCTGTCTGTCTGTCTGTCTCTCTCCTTCCAGGCAAGTCATTCGAAGCTGCAAAATGCGCTGACTGATAATCCGCAGAAGGGTAAAACAACCTCGAATTAGAGTCCTTGATATGACACAAAATGGCATCAGATGGTGAACCTGATATGCTGTAGCTTTGGGAAGTACACCTATATTGCCATTACTTGCAGATTTACTCACATTCAGAGTGCTTGTACTGGTTAGGGCCTAGTCTCTGGATTAAATAGAAATATTTAATCCTTTCCTATACTTGAAACCATTTAACAGTGTACAAACGGATGTTTGATTAGATGATTAGTATTACAAAGCCATAATTTGAACAATTTAACACAGCAAATGAATGATGGATGTTGAACAGAATTGATCATGTTAGATATCAATATTGTGAACCATTTAACTGTGTGCAAACAAGTGTCTATTAAATTTGATCTTTAATATCATATAGCAATACTTTGAATAATTCAGCTATGGAAATCGATGAATAATATTAAGCAGAATTAATCATGTTAGATAGCAATACTGTGAATCATTTAACTGCTGGCAAACAAATCAGGTCTGCCTCGTTTAAATATAGTTACCAACAAACTATCTATTTCAAATCATATAGATAATTACTTATACGTGTAAAAAGGATGTGCTCGTAGTGTAATTGTTATCATCAGAGGAAATGGTAACAGAGACATGAGGTGAAATGTGAACAAGGTCGTTTTCATTTGTCATAGTGCTAACACACTAGGGAAAAGTATGAACCCTTCACCAATGGATATATATACTAGGATAGCTGGAGCTCGTTAACCTTGATAGGTAACTGATCTTGAAGTAGAAAAACTCTGAATTCAAACCCGTTAAACCATTTAAAAATTGACCTTGTATCACATCCTAGTCTTATTAGGCTTTATATATATATATATATATATATATATATATATATATATATATATATATATATATATATATATATATAAGGTGTGTCATGTAATAACCTTCAAAGGGTTAATGTGCCATAAAACACAACCAAACATCATCTCTCTCCTTATCTTATTCATCTCAAACGTGGAAATATAATCATCCATTTAAAAAGCAGTCTGTCAAGATATCTACTAAGACACCTTTATCTACCGTGCTATCTCCTTATCTCAAAAAATATATAAGGTACTGAATTTAGAATTTTTCCAACTTTTAGACCTGCAGTCGTATCCAGGCAAAAAAGATCTGTCTACTCTACTATTTACATATAAGTAGGGCTAGAACTGAAAATTCCATGCCTTTCACAAGGAAAAACACCCACACACTTCCCTAGACACACACACACACACACACACACACACATATATATATATATATATATATATATATATATATATATATATATATATATATATATACGTCTGTGTGTGTATTATTAAAGTAAATAAATGTATGTCCTAAACAAAACGATCAGCCATCGACAAGGTGTGATAATCGATTCTAAAAGGAGTAAAGATATTTTTTTCATCAAGATTGGTTGGTTTACTAAGGCTATAAAACATTGCAGACCTACTATTTATCGATAGCTAGATCGGAGAATAGTTAGATTCATACATTTCTAAAAAGCATTTGCATGAATTGAAATACAAACAACCTCGTTCGTGTGCTGAACTCCGTCGCTGATTCTGTTATGGAAGACGATACATATTTTTCTATGATTGCCTTCTTTTTTGACTGTATGTGCCTGTCAGCCATTGAAAACAGCTCACCAAAGCTAGATTTATTTTTCTTTTGATTTTTTGGGAAAATATTTTTTGTCTCGAGGGACACTTTTTATTTATTCTAAGTCTTCATTTAACGGACACTATTATGAAATAATAAATAATAAATATTATAACCGGGACATTGGCCCAGCGGTTAGAGTGTTCGGGAGACCTGGGTTCAATCCCAGGTCGAGTCATACCAAAGACTTTAAAAATGGTACTTGATACCACCTTGCTTAACACTCAGCATTATAAGGTACGGTTCAAGGGTAAAGTGGAGCAATCCTGGGAATGGAGTAGCGCCCTCCCCTACACCTTGGTGTAGTAGCTATCGAAAAGGGAGCCTTCTGGTCACCCTCGACTATAGTCGCTAACTTTACTTTACTTTACTTATTATGAAATGCGAAATTGTATCCTTTACGACTGCGATAGAAGCATCAATATCATCAAGTCAATCTACTAAAAAGTGAATCAAATGTTTAAACAGGTTAATATTAAATCAATTTATTTTTATGCAAGGATAACCCATTTTTTTATGTAAACACTGCAAAAATCCGAGCACATATTTGCTTACCATCAGATGCAAAAGCGTTAAAGTCACCAACTTATATCATAATTGATCACTCAACCAGTTAATGTTAGTTTTAGAATAATTGGCAAGGAATATAGGAAAACAAACGATTTTCAGTAGCGACTGTATACCGGGATGGCACTTATTTTTTCCAATTTCCAATATTTTAAACGGGTACCTTTGAACATGTTTCATGATAGTTAAAATACACCAACAAACTTGCAAGTCAGCTGGGGCTGTAGAATACACCGACTGCATCTCTGCAGAGGGCTAAGATCCCTGCAACGATTGTCCTGATATGACTAAAAAATCTGGAGTGTTGAGGTTCCAGAGTTCCTGGAGCTTTGGGGAATGCGGAGTACCCCTTCATTGCCAACGCTCCCAGGTCCACTCTGATCTGTACTGGTGGCACTTGATAAGGTCCTATCTATGGGTCAAATAAAACTATATTGTGTATTTATGCTAAACTGTATTACTTGAAATAAAACTGTTTTGACATTTAAACTGCTTACTTCCGCAAAACTGAATTGCTCGAAATTGAACTGTTTTGACATTGAAACTTTACTTACGCTAAACTGAATAGTTTGAACCAGAAGTATTTGACTAAACTGAATAGCTTGAAATAGAAATGTTTTTGACAATTAATCTGTGTACTTATGCTAAACTGAATTATTTGAAGAAGAACTGATTATTTGTATAAAAAACGATTTGGCATTAAATAATCTGTTAGTTTGATATGCCATAACACCCAAACAACTAACACCAACCAAAAATTCTTTTTTCGAAACAATATACTCAATGACTCTCAAAGCCACCCCGGCAGTGTTCATTCCGTAATTGATCGTGTTATTCTCTAATGACCACCGCGTCAAATCAAACTCAGTTCCTGAATTGAGGAATGGCACACCGGCAACATTTTCCCTCTTACATACAAATGGCATCTCAAGAAAAAAAAATCCATATCACTACACTTTTCTTCAATAATTTCATTTTGAATTAATTTCCATTTCAATTTCGTATTTTGAATAAAAATTTGAATTAGTTTCTTTTAACAAGGAAAAGTATTTCAGTTATACTCAAACTCGTTGCAAAGAGGATAATGACGTTGCGGTTGAGAGTACTCTTAAGATGTAAATGTCGACAAAAAAAGCCAATGAATTAATCTTAAGTTAGCTTTTTAATGTAATAAGAAAAACGAATAACTATTTAATATTTCGTTTCTTGTAGAGACATTGCATGATACAGATAATTGATTGAACTAATAGACTAAAACTCTGGCTGATTTCTTTTTAATATATATGGACAAGGATATATATATATATATATATATATATATATATATATATATATATATATATATATATAAAGAGTGTGAAATAGGTATATTACCACCATTTTAATTTATAAGTTTCTCACAGATACTTCACTTGTTTTCCGTTTTTGTCTTCTGCGTAGAAAATTAGATTCAGTTGGGCATTGTCTAAGAGAAAAAAAGCTTCATGATACTATTACAATTTCACGAGTTTGGAAACGGTTGCTGCCTTCTCAATAATTCCATTTATTAGATTTACCAATTTAAACAAAATGGACCGGCAGAAAATTTGCTGGAGATTACAAACACACCAGGAAGCTGTGGTTGAAGTTTAAAGGGATTCCTTTGAAAAAATTGATCCATTATATTTCAGAATTTGTCCATGTAATTTTGGAAAATATATCTTATAAAGTGGGATATCAGTGATATTTTATTTTTGCGTAACTTGTACGTCAATCTACTCATTGTAACATGTTTGTTTTTATGTTTGCTTGTATATATATATATATATATATATATATATATATATATATATATATATATATATATTTTACTGTACTTCTGCAGAATATTATTTTCAAAATTACCTGAGACAACATCTTAATAAATCGATTAAAATGTATCATAAAATATATATCTCAAAGTACTTTTTTCAAATATACGAGTATCTTTAAACAAAAGGAAATGGCACAGATCAAGAACCAAAAATGATAATATAATGCAAGTTCCGTTCATTGAAACATAAAAGTATATAGTTTTGGGATCTAAAATTATTTTGTTTCAAACGTGAACCAAAAATTTTTAGACGAAGCCTCAAAATACATGACCCATTTCTCCGGCGTCCAGTTGAAAGACTTTTGAATGCGGCGAGTAAAGCAGTTGATAACGCCCAATTCTAGTTGATTGACTGAATCTTCTCGGTGATGTCTGCCTTCAATACAGAAATTGTGCGCGAGTTGCTCTGATATATATTGTCTTTGAAGAACCCCCAGAGAAAGATATCCGAGGTGTTTAGGTCAGGCAAATGATGTGCCCATTTAACTTCAGCTTTGCTGTTGATGAGACGCTCCCCAGATTTTCATGAAGCTCTTCCATGTTAATTTTAACAGTGTGAGGAAGAGCACTATCCTGCCGGAACTACTGTTCATCGACATCAAATTCCAAATATTCATCGAGTTCTCTAAGGAAGAGTTCAAGACCTGGAATATAATTTTCTTTTGTCATTGTCATTGCGTTAATTCGATCCTTTTCAAAGAAATCTACGTCGGAAATATTATAAAGAGGAGTGAGGAGGATGAAATCTAGAAAGAATTGGAAGAGAAAAATATTTCAAAATATTTTATCAAAATAAAAAATACCTTGCCAGTTCTAGCTCATAGGTGAGTTGCCTCTGCCTACAAAAAGCACACACACACACACACACACACACACACACACACACACACACACACACACACACTATATATATATATATATATATAGAGAGAGAGAGATACAGAGAGACAGACAGAGACAGAGACAGACAAATTTAGAAAGAGATTACATAGTTTGTTGTATTTCTAAAAAAAACGTGTTTAATATCGGTAAGAGTGCAACTATATATCAGGCAGAATATCGTAGACACAGTCGACGGATCATGGTGATTGTCAGTTTCCCGCAAATGCTACTATAAGACCAAACACCATTTACTAGGAATCTAAATCTAGTAGATGTGTGTGTGTGTGTGTGTGTGTGTGTGTGTGTGTGTGTGTGTGTGTGAAAACCCCGATGTGTACGAAATGTTGTCCGGTGCAGGCGTCATCGAAAAATACTTGCAAAGCATTAGTAGCATGAGCAAAAGGCACCGTACGGAAACTGACCGGAAAAGGAATTTTTTTCCAGCAGACCAGAAATGGACTACCGATTTGTAAGTCACTCCAAGAAATAATGAAGTCAAGAATACGGGAAAATATACGCTCTTCTCGGGTATAGAACTAGCAGTTAACACAAATTACGTCTCGTCCAAACAAGTGACCTTCAAACCTACAACCCTTACCGAATATTGACCTCCAAAGTAATAAAAAGTTACACAAATATTGAGATAACTTGATGTGTCTAATTACTTTCCCATTACAATCAATACCAATCAGCATCCATGCCTGATTTCCTAAATGCAATATATATATATATATATATATATATATAATTGTGTGCCTTTTACTAACCATTCCTGGAAGATTGAAAGTTGATAGAAGGTCACTTCTTAAGTGGAGTGTATCTACTTTAATATTCAGTGTATTCCTTACTCTGAAATAATTTTTGAGTTTAGCTGAAATGAGCACTGTCTCCGCTAATATTTACCCGTTGTTGAAAACAAAAGAGAAATGTCTATTTAATTGATAAGAACAAAAGCGCAAAATGAAAAGCAAACAGCCTGGTCAAGGATTGAAATGTGAAATTAGGTCACCGATGTTATATAGTTATTTACACGTTCATTCAGCATCACAACGACACCATAATTAAGACGCATGAAGGAAGGAAGACGCAAGAAGAATTAAGATGCAGGAAGGAAGACGCATGAAGACTTCTTTAGAAAAATATTCACCTCTCATTTTATTGCAAGGGTTCGAAAGGGTAGCATGTGAGAGGATGCTGGAGACCGAACGTAAACTTCATATTTTGACCCCACTGTTATGACCGTCACGTTGTGTCTTTCTTGTTCTCCTGATGTTGGGGTCTACTCCATCGGACTTTCCGAGGGCCCCCTTGGTCTGGTGTGGCCTTCCCTACCACATCTCGTCTCAAACCCTCTGGGAGTCTGCTGGCAACTGCATCGGGGGTTTCCGAGGACTCCCTCGGACGGGTGTGGCCTTCCTTACCACATCTGGTCTCTACTGTCTGGAATTCTGCTGACAACTGCATCGGGGGTTTCCGAGGTCCCCTTCGGTCGGGTGTGGCCTTCCCTACCACATCTCGTCTTTACTGTCTGGAACTCTCCTGGCAACTCCTCTGAGTTAAATAATAACTCAACGCCCACACGATCACCTACTGGATCTTTGAAATCGAATGTTTAATCGTCATCAAGCGGAAATAACTGTCATGCAGTTCAGAGGTTACTCTATTCTGGTGCATCACTGTAATGGCAGAATGGGACCTTCACCTTTTCCTATATCATAAGCCTTAATCCGCCCACGCGATCTCTTTCGATTACTGGCCGTTGGAATGTGTCACTTCCTTCCGGTGTATCACCTTGGAATAGTATTTTTGGGCAGGGTCAAGGGTCAAAATATAACAACCGATACCTAAGATAATAAACATTAAGCCACGGGTGTCTTCATATATTCATCATGTGTGTGTAAAAGTTTTGTCTGTATATATATATATATATATATATATATAATCTATATATGATAATATATACATATATATCATCATCGTCATCGACAAGTCGCACCAACAGCATGGGGTCCCCTGGCTCTTTTTCTATCCATACCAATCCTTCATCGCTCTCGACAGGTCCTCGAAACTTTTTTCTGCACAGAGCGAATATAAATAATTTCTTGCTAACCGGCCAACACTGGCACGTCCATGGCTTGAGTTTCATAGAACTTCACGTGTGATTTCGTCCTTGCTTCTCCAATATCTACTAGGGGATCGGATCTACAGCATTTAAAATCTTGTTAGATTCTTCTGTTGCAAAACGAATCTCAAACCCTAGAAAATGGGAAAACAAAATTAATAATGTATCTAATAGTTTTTCTAATGAACCTTTATTCTGTGCTATACAGTTTCAATTTCCTTTGGGGCTATTCCCACTCAATATCTTCATTATAAGGCAATTTGACATTATAGTAAATGTTAAAAATCTATTTTGCAATTATTAATCATAGATTGCAGCAACTTATTTTAGCCTGTTTTTTTTTTCTTTTGGAAGTGTTCTACTCTTCTTTAATAAGCCAACTATGAAATGATTTAATAATCCGTACTAGCTTTCCTGTCAAATCGTTCATGATTTGATTTAATTTATAAAATTTATTCCTCTATAAAAACCTTCGTATTTTTAATTCATCATGCCGTCCATTTCACGTGAAAACGTTACATCAGACGACCGTGATTTCATTCGATAAAATACATTTTACCCAGGGAATGTGACAAAGTTTTTATTCCTTATTTTCTAAAGAAACCTTTGAAATAAGTGGAAATAAATTGTATTGACAAAATTTGAAAGGTGAAAAAGAACTTAATCTTACACACATATCAAGGATGATGCATCCCCTTTCGGAAAAATACGTTGAATTCATTTTCATTCTATCAAATAGCATTTTATCCATCAATGTTTTACTATTTCCTCTCAAAATTGTTGTTTTATTGATATATAACCTGTATATACTATATGGTATTATTATCATAGAAATCGTTTTGTTATACAAACTCAGTAGGGAGAGATTTAAATTACTTCTAATTTAAACACACACACACACACACACACACACATATATATATATATATATATATATACATACGAGGAGCATACGATAAGTTTCCAGATTTTTTTCGTATGGGCACTTTTATTGATGGTACACACATGAAACACTAGTCCCCTTCGAAGTAATCTCCTCCGGCTGCGATGTACTTGTTGTACCAATCCCACAACTTCTGCAAGGCCCCATGGAAGTCTTCTTGTGTGAGCGTGTCAATGACCTTCGTCACAGCTTCTTTCATCTCTACAATTGTCTCATAACGACAGCCTCTGAGCTTAGGGAATAACCAAACTCACAGGGAGAAAGGTCTGGACTATAGGGAGGTGGAGGATCTGTCTTGATGCCCATCTAGGTCAAATAGTCTGTGACAAGAATGGA
Source organism: Sepioteuthis lessoniana (assembly GCA_963585895.1). NCBI lineage: Eukaryota > Metazoa > Mollusca > Cephalopoda > Myopsida > Loliginidae > Sepioteuthis > Sepioteuthis lessoniana. The sequence continues at coordinate 70,892,792 of OY757904.1, forward strand.
GTTGTGGACTGGTTTATTTTCCTGGTAGAAATCTTACTGACCCTAATTGAAGAGTGCTGTCCTCTTCCGACGGAATCTCTTCCTGAACTCCATTAAACCTCAATATACTAACCCTAAACGTAACACTCACCCTTTGGCCAATCAACTTTGGTCTATTGGCTTCCTTACTCCTCCCACACCTCTCATCGTCCCTCACAGACTCCCTGCCTTCCTTAAATCTCTTATTCTACTTAAAAACTGATGCTCGATTCATGCAAGATGTTCGAAAAGCAGCCTGAAGCATTTCATACTTTTCTGTGGTATTTTTCCAAGTTTAAAACATAATTCTATCGCATATTGTTCTTCTAAAGTGTCCTCACGTCGAGATTACATTTTTAAAATTCACCAGCTGTGACAATCATCCTTTAGTAGGGTGTATTCCAATTGCTGCAGTTGCTGTTCATCTGAACCTGAAATAATAAAAAAAAATGGTCAGTCCATCTCATAAGATGTATAGCAATAACATAGTGAATTTTCCAAAGTCTACGACAAATTTTAAGTGCCTGTACAAAAAAGTCTGCAAACTTATTGAATACCCACGTATATATAATATATATATATATATATATATATATATATATATATATATATATATATATATTGAGGAACGATAAAAAAACTGATTGTTTAAGACCTGAAACACTGTTTAAATTTGCAATTATAAGCAATTTCAGCAGCTAAAAATTTCAAGAATCAAGTTGATCATCAGTTACCTGATGATTGAGTTCAGTCATATGTTTACTGTTATGTGGGTCTATTTGTAAATATTGAGCATTATCACAAAATCAGCGTAATTTGGTTGTAATAGTTACAAACAACATATATATATATATATATATATATATATATATATATATATATAATATATATATATATATATATATATATATAAAATGAGAGAGTGTATTTGTGTATGCATGGATGTTTGTGTAGTTAGGTGTGCATACGGAAGTTTATTTTTGTATTGCCATGCATACTTCTAGAATGTACTGATATGACATTGTTTAGATAGATATATATTTATACACTTGCAATATACAGCTGCTGGATCAAATGCATTTCTGTTTTTTTTTAAATGTCATTTTTTAGTTTAGCATATTTTATTGATCACTCGCATAAAAAGTTGACGTAAGGAAATAGTTGTGAGCCACTGAGGCTTAAATAATCCTGACCAATGTTTATATATATATATATAGATAGATAGATAGATAGATAGACATTACTTCATCCTACATTCAAAATTTAGACGTAAAACTGATATAAATCATATCACTAACTCAGCAACATAACCTCAAACTAAGAATTGTCAAAAAAAAAACAAAAAAAAAAAAAAACGAAATGAAGGAAACATGGTTGAATTTAATTTTATATTCCAAGCCTGACAGTAAAATGAACTGATTGCCCGCATAAAGCTGCTACATTTTTATAGACTGTTAAATTTTAAAGCAAGGCATATGTACTCATAAACTACTATTTATATATATATATTTTTGCTTGTTTGGTACAACATTTATCAGGATATATAAAGACGTCACAAAATATTCAATCGAATATTGCCTGTAAATATCTATATATTTATAATATTAGAGCTCATACTGAATCCTATCTACGTTGAAATTAGTAAATGTCATCATTATCATATCGCGTAACTAACACAGATCTTCCTGAACCTCACTCACCACCCGTCCCTTTCATCCATCGCCCCATGGATTTCTTCCAGACTCTATCCTTATCGGAACACATGTTGAATATAGGTCGTTCTGCCTTTGCTCGTCCATGTGAAGGTATCCGAGGGAGTGTATCGCTTATGAGTACGTCCTTACTTCTCCAGCAGTGTCCCGCATGTTTGGTTCGTCTAACTTTGATAGTTTTCATGATGGGTTGTAGGTGGCCGTAAAGCTGCTATTTTGTGGGGTGTTGCCTCAAGGACTTTTTCAATACAGCACGCAGTTTTGTTTTTTTTGTTTTTTTGGTTTATTTGATACTTAATATCTATTTATTGAGAAATCATGAATAAATTGGATGAGAGAAAACCTTGAAAAAAAATCCTGATTGGAAAGTGGCTTGATTATTGTAATAAAACTTGGAATAATCATTTACTTTTCTTTTACGCGTTTCATTTTCTCATCAATAATATCATATAACACAAGAGATAAAGTGGTTGAAATCTCACTCTGTACTTCAACTCAGTATTTCAACTATGTGATCGACTAATTTAGCTTTACCTTTCACAGGATTTCCACTTTTTCAAGACATTATGATTTGATATGAACAGATTCAATAATTTAACATTTTGGTTTTGAGAGACGTGCTGTGATGACGGCAAACTTTTGGTTTGTAACTCCAGGTCTTCGTCTCTTTGGAATCTTTTCCTGTGATTCTCCGGTTTCTTCTTTACCATCCGACGTTTTCCGACTGTGAACTGATATTTCCCAACCGAATCGGTATTCTAACAGACCTACTGCAGATCTAATTCCAAAAGATCATTGAATATTATCAGTACGTATCTTTTTCTCCACAATAATAACAGATAAAAATTGAAATAAAGTAACATGTAATAATACGCACACTGTCTGTCTAAACCGTGTTGTTCTCTAAATACGCTGAATGACTAGATGCAAGAATATACTCATTCAGTCAGAGAGATGGATTGACTGCAATGCTACTCAGTTCTTTAATGCAGCCAAATAGATGAGGTCAGGTCTACAGTGAACTTCCAATTTTTTCAGAGTGTTGGGTTGATATGAGGGGATGTAATAGTTTTATTTTTTGCTTTTGGAAGACGTCATGTGATGAAAGTGAACGTTATTTTGTTACTGCGGTCTTTCATTTATTCACCATCTCTGTATATCTGTCTCTGTCTCTGACTCTTTCTTTCTCTGTGTGCGATTTTTTGATGTTTTCTTTACTATCCGACGTCTTCCGGCTGAGATCTGATATCTTCCGTCCCTTCGGTATTCTAACCGGCCAACTCAGTCCCCCGTACCATCTCTTCTCCTGACTTGCCTTCATTAAATAGTATATTTTATAAAAATAACATTTACGTTTGGTTTAGTTGTAATGGTCTATTAATCTTCTTGGGTTATTTATTGCAAAAGCCATCCTTGATGAAGAACATTGGTGGCACATTTAATTCATAGCTAGTGGGCAAAAGGGTTCTTATATTTCCCGAGGATGTTAGATCGAAAGAGAACGTAAAAGCATAACTACAGTTCACACTTGCATTCTACGATATTGAAGTAGAATACATTAGTCAAGACGTCACGGGTACTTCCCCTAAAGAATGTTTAGGATATGAATTGATGTAGTTGATGTCAATATCCGAGGCTATTTTTCTTCATGCAGAGCATGTAAGTATTAATTTTTTTTTTTTTGCTTCTCAATAGAATACGAAATTTTTAAGAACGAGCATGAACAACGTATCAATGTTTATTCCGATGATCAAATTTATTGTTCTGACAAATGAGCCATTTATCATTGATTACTTAAAGACGTAAATTAAACCGATGTTGAAAACATTCATCCTATTGTACATGTTTATTGATCTCTTTGATTATTTTATTCATTCACATTTGCTTTCAAATTGAACTCGATATTATTTTACAAAGGGATATACCCTGCTTAACTTAGGCGTTTTATGAAAAATGACGCACAGTTTGTTTCTTTTTGCTTTTAAATAATTGTTTAATGGTTTTAGACACGTATATATTCATAAAGATTATTCCCCCCACTTAATATGTAATGAATTAAAAGTGTGCAAATAAAATAGGGCTTGTTTATATTGAGAGATATGTTGTGATTTTGAAGTCAGTATTCATAATGCAGTTTTTTAAGACAAAAATCAGATTTTTAGGTGACTCTTTCATTACATCCTTACTTTCGATGTAGAGACGGACTAAGCATAACGGTTATCGCCATAGAAAATGGAAATAGTGTCTTGAACTAAAAATACCTGACGATATTGTTTGCGTATCACTTCGCTGTATTACTCTTAGGTAAGAGATTTTCCCATGTCTTCTCCACTTAACTAGAAATAAATACTAGAGAAGAATTGGTTCCCATGCCTTAGTAAGGAAACCAATATAAGAAAAGAAAAAACTCTGGCCCTATGCTTTTCATGGTATTTTATTGTGGCCTGGGTTCCGTGATTACCACATCCGTTTCTGGGTTGTGGTTTATTAATCCCTCTGTTCCCACATTGTGTTTGAAAGATCCACTGATAAGGGATGATAATCTATCCTGAACTTCTGATTGTCGAGATGGTTCTTCAGTCAAGTGGCCTGGGTGTTGGAAACTCAAAGACAAGAAAAACTCTCCGTTAACCATTAACAATTATCTATTGAAACCATAGTGCAACAAAAATAAATACAATATATTCATAGAGGGAAATTGTTGTTGTTGTTGTGTTCGAGAAACAGACAATTGAGGTATTTGGCTCGAGCAGTTTTTCTATTTTATTCAGTTTTTTTTTTCTTTTTTGGAGAGTCAGGCTTTTGCTGGAAAGGCTTATTTCTTCGAGAGATTGTTTTCCATATTCTTTTGTTTTTGACATGGACAGCGGATCTCTTCCCTCACCTAGCTCTTAAAACATATTTTTTATTGAGGATCCCCCACGGAGCAAACATTTCCGATTGGCTCATCAATCACAGATTTTTGACCGGTCAACCTGATCTATGTCTTTGGGAAGAGTATCCCTTCCACGTATTAGATTTTGATTGGTCATCCAATGAAACCACAACGGAGGAGCTTGGTTAATTAATGATCTCAACCCACACCTTGTTGCATATCTGATCCAGAATGATAGTGTCTACTAGGTTCTAATCTATGGTTCAAATTTGTAAACTCTTCGTGTCATGAAAGACTGCAGAAAAAAAAATCAGGAAGCAAAAGCGTAATGAATGTAAAAATAAACACATAAGGAAAATAATTCCGTAAATCCATGAAATAAAATAAATTAAAACTCTGTTAATATCAATCTATCAAAAAGTGTAAATAAAAACTAGCTGTAATCGACTTAATAAGTGGTTTTGTGTTGTATGTTGCATGTTGCACGTAGCCGAGGATTGGGTAAATAAATACTTCCAATCTAAACATGATCTTGTAAGTAAGGGATATCGTCGTAGGAGAGGAACTCGGTGACCTGGAATCCCACCTTGGATGAGATTGTTTATATTTCACATAGCGCTAATAACCTTGGGAAAGGCACGAATGCACTTATTTTCCCTCTGGCTCAAGTTGAAATAGTAGGGCAAACCGGGCTCTTGAGGCTTGTTATAGCAACCGGTCAAGGTGAAGGAAAAAATACTAATTCATTTCTGTTAATTTCTTCTCAACGAATTATCATTTTGTCGTTTCCAGCTCGTGCAGAGAGGTTAGTAAATAAATATTTCCAATCGAAGCGTGATCTCTACCCGATTATATTTAATTTAACAAATGCATAAAACTAGAAATTAAAAAAAAAGAAAAGAAACATTGCCAGTTATGGTTTTACTATTTTACCTTTCTTCTTATTTAAATTACTGCTTCATGCTAGAGTCGTCTTTTCATTAATGCTGAACTTGTTGGCCTCATAGACCTGCCTGTAAGTGTTATATACATATATATACCGACGCAATGATAACGCAGGAATAAAGGACGCATGAAGAAACGACGCAGGAAGGAAGACGCAAGAAGACTTCTTTACAAATATTCACCTCTCACTTTATTGCAAGGGTTCAAAAGGGTTGTTCAAGGTTTGCATGTGAGGGGGTGCTGGAGACCGAACATAAACTTCATATTTTGACCTCCACTACTTATGACCGTCACGTTGTGTCTTTCTTCTTCTTCTCTTAGATGCTCAACCAGAGGTCTTGGGGTCCACTGCTGGATGCTGGCTTTCTTTATGGCATCTTATCAGCATCCTCTCTGGACCCCAAACTCCATCGGGGTTTTCCTAGCGCCCCCTCGGTCGGGTGTGGCCTTCCCTACAACATCACGTCTCTAACTCTCTGGAATTCTACTGGCAACTGCTTTGGCACCCCGAACTCAACTGAGTTAAATAATAATTCAACGCCCACACGATCGCCCACTGGATCTTTGAAATCGAATGTTTAATCGTCATCAAGCGGAAATAACTGTCATGCAGTTCACAGGTCACTCTCTTCCGGTGCATCACTGTAGTGGCACCGTGGGACCTTTACCTTGTCCCATATCATAAGCCTTAATCCGCCCACGCGATCTCTTTCGATTACTGGCCATTGAAATATGTCACTTCCTTCCGGTGTATCACCTTGGAATAGCATTTTTGGGCCGGGGCGAGGGTCAAAATATAACATAAGTAATTTTTATTTTTATTTCAATGCATGAGCTTGTTAGATTATCAATGTATTTCCTATCAGTACTGGTAAATTATCTCCTTTATGTTGAGACTGCTGTTGTCTGTAAGGTTATGTTAACAGAATGACATAAAGTCGGCCGGGTTTCGATCACAGCTTGTGGCATCTCATGTGTCTAGCCACACGGATGAGTTCTGATAAAAATAAACAGTCCGTGATGATGCTTTTCGAAAAAAAATTGAAAAATACAGTCAAAAAAAGTTAGAGTTATGTACAATTCTTTGTGTGAGTGTGTGTGTGTGATATAGGTGCAAGAACAAAAAAGCAAGTAGAATTAAAATTGATTATAATCATGATAATCATAAGTAATTGATTCTATATCAAGTTATATTGTTTTTTCCGCTCTTATGGTAGATATAGTCTTATTGTGTAATATATTTAGGGACTCTGGTTGATTGTTTCAGTAGTATTTTTTCCTAACTGGATTTTGGCTCAACGAGAAGATCGAAAAATGAGAAAGAGATTTGAGGCAGCGGGAGAGAGGAAGAAAGGTAGGCACGATAGTGGTTGAGAAGCAAATGGGATCGGGAATTGGGTGGGGTCCCCAAATCTAGGTCGGGATACCATCTAACGCCCAGGTAAGAAAAAGAAATGTATCTGCTGCAAGTTGGACACAGTCTCTGATTGGTTGGAAGAAAGTTAAACTGGAAAAGCCAATGGAGGGGACGGGTGATAGAAAAAAGTATCTTAGTTGACTCGAGGCGCGGTGATGTGAAGATAGGCCGAAAATTACGGCACCTATTTTGAGTGATGTCTGCGACGGAGTCCCTCATATGCCATGGTGCTATGAAGACAGATCCCCGGGAAAGTATGTGCGAGAACTACAACAGAAACGAGAATGATAACATTGAGTATGTCTGCTGTCTGTCTTCTCACGGCGGTTTATTTCTCTCTGTTTATCAACACACGGTTGACTTATTTTCATACCCTGTTTCTTTTTTGTCAGCGACCGCCAGGAAAATGTGGTAGCAAATAAACCTCGTTTCAACCGAAAAAAAAACAAAAAAAAAACAAAAAAACAGACGGTGTTTCAGGCGTCCGTCACTTTTTCTTACTGCGAGGTTACAATGGTTTCTGACAGGAACTTAAGGCGTAGTGCTACACTCATAGACCTGTAGGAACTATTTCATGCCATAGCTCTACAAGAGTCTGCTGAGAATCATGGTGATTCAAGTGTTTATGTGGTGAAGTGTTATAACGGTACCCGACCTTTGTAAATAAAGTAAAATTATTAATATTTCTCATGTCATTTTCCTGAAACGAATAACAATGTAAATTCTATCATTGTGATATAAGTGAACAAAAAGCAATATAAAAAGAGAAACCAATTCTCAGCAACTAGATATTAACATACTTGAGAAAAATATTTTTTTTTTAAACCAAATTCTAATACATCATTTTTCTGCTCGCTCATTCTCTTTAAAAAAACGATTTGAAATGACTGTTCATTTCAAAGAAGATTACTACCCAAAGATATGGTAGAAATTTTTATCTAATGCAGAATTCGTTACTTCAATAAGAGAAAGACAGATTGAGGAACATTTCAGAAACATAAAATCATCCATTACTGGCGACGAAAACGAGGCCAGAGTGATGGCTCAAACTTTACCAAGAAAAATAATGAATTTGTCGGCAGATAGGCCTCAGAGACCTGCTCATAAGAAAATAGAAATTACTTTGCTGGAAGATGTTTCTCGTGGAAAATAAAATCTATAAATAATTGTGAGCGTTGACACATCAGGAAACAGTTATGCTTGTGTGCTGGGATATATATGTTTAGTTTTCATTTTAAAGTGTGATCTTATTTTTCTTCTACGTAATAAGAAATCACTCTTGATTCGTAAGAATTTCTGGTGTGCCGTGAGCTGATTTCTAAAATCTATCCATCTCAGTGTCTTTCTCACTCTCTTTCTCTCTCTCTCATATATATATATATATATAGGTGCCCGTGGTGTAATGGTTATCGTCGTAGGAAATGGACACGGCGACACGAGTTCAAATCCTGGACGAGACTGATTGCATTTTACATAGTACTAATACCCTTTGGAAAGTTATGAATCCAATTATTCTCCCTCCAGCTATGGGTAAATAGTAGTATAGACTAGGCTCTTCAGCCTTGGTGAGGCAACTAGTCTAGAAGGAAAACTCTGAATTAAAACCTGTTAAACTCCGCTTTAAAGAACTGACCTTGTGTCATATCCTGCCCGAGTGGAAGGGTTGGTAAATAGGATATATATATATATATATATATATATATATATATATAAGAGAGACCCTGTGGCATAATGTCCTCAGTGCTTGACTACGGCTTAGAAATATCTGAGTCTGAACTTCATTCTTTGCGTTGTATTCACTTTTGAAATAATCGTAATAAATTCCATCAATTCTCTGCTGCACTTCCAACTTTCCCATAGCAATGTTTTGGGCTGCTCTAACAAACATATCGTTCAGTTCGAACACGTAAAAAAAATAAGTTCCCGAATTAGGCAATGATTCATCTCTACGGCTTTCAGATCACTATAAGGTAAAGCAATGCATAAAAAGTAAATGCATCAACTAATCGCAGCTGGTATCTTCCATAATATACGTGCTGTAAACGAACACGTTCCACAATATTGAAAAACTTTTGATTCACCCTAATCATTTTCTTAGATACCGAACGTTATGATATACCTCTGTATATTTTCGTCTAGATTTGTCTTTTCAGATAAATCTATATTTGATGAATATCATATTTACCCAACCCCTCCGCTCGGGCAGGATATGACATAAGGTCAATTTTTTAAGCGGAGTTTTAACAGGTTTTAATTCAGAGTTTTCCTTCTCCTAGACTAGTTGCCACACCAAGGATGAAAAACCTAGTCTATACTACTATTTACCCGTAGCTGGAGGGAGAATAATTGGATTCATAACTTTCCCAAGGGTATTAGTGCCATGTGAAATGCAATCAGTCTCGTCCAGGATTTGAACTCGTGTCGCCGTGTCCAATTCCTGTTACGATAACCATTACTCCATAGGCACCTTTGATGAATGTTATGTTATGTTATTTTATCTTCTTCCACACGTCAAGCAAATCCATAATTACGTCCTTTAAGGATATGTCAACTTTCGAAGCAAAATGATGATCTATTTAGCTTTTACAGTCAATCAAGAAAATATACATTTTCTTTTCATCACGATAATTCTCAAAAGACGTGCATTATAGATTATTTTATTACCTGTGGAATTATTATAATGATAAATAATATAATAGAGAGATAGACCACATTAATGGAATTAATATTGTGGTTTGCCTAAGTGGCAAGTAGATAATACTTACGTTTATGATTATATTTTGCTGCATATAAACACGGTATGTGTAATAAAAATGTTAGAGTTTTTTTCTTGACTCAAACTTTAACACAAATCATCAACACACCACTTTTAAAATCAACCACATTTTGTAGAAATATAGAAAATATATCTGTTGAAAGAAAACCTTTTCATAAAACAATGAATTCTACCTTTATTAGAAATTATATCTTTATCTAAGTTTCATAACGGTTATTTAATAGCAACAGTTTTAAAAGTTTAATATATTAAAGCTTTATTAACATTGTAGACTATTATATTTTTGTGTTATCTAAAGAATTCGTTCGTTATACTCGTATTAAGCCAAAAATAAGAGCTTTTTTTTATTTTCCTTTTCGATATTAACTATATTGAACAAAACATTAACATTTTATTTGTGTGCTTTCTTGATATACTTCAAGCAAATTCATAATTCCACTTTCCTAGAATATTCTATCTATTTGAATAAAGTATTTATCTATGTGTCTTTCCTTGTCCCCAGAGAAATTGCATATATTTTATTCAATGAGATAATTCTTTAAAGGCACGGAATAAACGAATATGAAGTACCTACTAAAAGAGAAGTATGAATTAAACGTATGAAGAAAATGGTACAAGTTTTCCTGAGCCAACAAAATGTTTTCTACTTTAGAATGATTTGGAGTGAATAATACATTTTCTCTGTTAATTTGATTTTTTTGTTGAATTCCGTATTTATTATATCGAATCGAAAAAATATTATACTTGTATGAATTATTTAATTCTTTGGAGATGATGATTGCAGAAAACTTATTCTGATCAAATATACTTAATCATTAGTTTCGTAGGACAATGTATATCTTCAGTTGGTTGGTTGGATGCTTGGTTGAATATCAACCTTTCTTAGGTTTTTTAAACTGACGACACTTTAGAATTTATGGTAACAATTATATAAAAAATAATTTTTAAAAAATTCACGCTTATTTTAAAGAGGTAGATCTTTCGTGCCTAGTTGCCATAGAGAAGGTTTAGCTGCCATAGTATAAATAAAGTTCATAATTATTTTAATCAGATGAACATGTCATACTTTGTCACAATGCCAATATTTTCAGAGTCAGTGTAATAGAAAGTCAGTTTAAACGTTATCTTAATCAGATTTGCTTGACGCATAGAAAGATCATGAAGGGTACATAACTCTGAGCTGGAGTGTATCTTGAAATAGACTAGAAAAGACTGACTTCAGAAACCTAATAGATTCAAAAGTAAAGTCACATAAAGGCAGGTGATTCAGGACTCTAAAAATATTTGGAAAGACACTCCCTCCGTTTGCATTATTATTAACTGTGTGCCACATCATTGTGAATTAAGCGCTTTACTTTATTCGTCACAATTCTTTTAAAGAATATTTCATAACGCTTGATGAGTGAAACATTCTCAGATGAGTAATCAATATGTTATTCTGTCAATTTGAGGATTTCAGCCATTAAAACTACTGACGTAAGTTCAAACAAGAGGGTTCCTAAAGAGAAAAATAACTCAATAAACAACTTGTTCGACACGTTATTAAATAAGATTGAAGTTAAATATGGTATACTTGTGAAATGAAAAACGGGTAGCGAATAAGGTAGTCTTTACAAAACAGAGAACTGTAAACGTTTGTGATCTTTGCATAGATATCATTGATGTAATACATGATGACATATTTTTTGACGAATATGTCACTAAAAACGTTAATGAGATATTGCGAGTAATGTAATACCACAGCCTAAAAAAGACTATGGGTGTTGCACTACCCCGTAGGCTTCACTCGAACCTTGTGGGAACATCACTTTGATAAAAAGGCACGAACACAAAACACCATTTGTTGATTTGCATGATACAAAAGTCTATTTGCTAGAACCCTTTCATAGTAATCACCTAACAGACAGAGATAGAGTAGGACAAATATCAACTGATTTAGATAGACATAGAGAATAAACTCTCTCAAGTCGAGATAAACAAATACAAACCTTATCATTATGTTCTTCAGCCTGGTCGTTTCTGTTGTGTTTTTGTGCATAGCTGCTCTGTGTTACATCTGGTCTCTTCTCTCTCGTCACACTGGGGTTTCTCTTGTAACTCTTCTTTTCCTCCGTAACATTATCCCTAGAATTTTCAAAGGGAACGCCTGAGGTTCATTGATTTTACAACGTTAAAACTTTCCCATGAAAGCCTGGTTTAGTGTGCTGGGGTAAGCGGGCACCTTCACGGAACTCACTCTTAATGAGTGCGGACTTTTCGGCACGTCTTCACATAATCGCGGCTGGTCTGAAACTGATTTTCTTTCCTTGTTTTCTATCTCACGCCTATTCTAACAACTTCCTTATGGAGTTTGTTTTAGCCAATCACTGCCAATCAGGCCGTGTTATTGCTGATTTAACTTTCACGCCGGTCTGCAGCTACGATGACCTAAATTTCAGGTTTATCTTCTGTTCACTTCCTCATTCGTTTTTCCTTTATTGTTCAAATGGACGTTCTGTGTCTCTATCTCTGTAAGTAAAGTTGGCGACCGTAGTCGGGGGTGACCCGAAGGCTCCCTTTTCGATAGCTACTACACTAAGGTGTAGGGGAGAGCACTTCTCCTTTTGCCCTTGATTCTCCACTCCACTTTGCCCTTGATTCTTACCTTATAATGGCGAGTGTTAAGCAAGGTTGCATCAAGTAAAATGTTTTTGAGTCTTTGGTATGACTCTAACTGGGATAGAACCCAGGTCTCCCGGGCCATTGGCGAATACTATAACCAACTTTGATCACTCGTCATCCTTAAAACAATGTTTATTCGACCTGACCTTTACAAATGGAAATTCCCTCAACCTAGAACACTAAGTTCAGCCAAAAAACAATTTATCACAAAACTAATCAACTAAAATCCCTGATTATTTTTACAGTTAGAGCTAAACAAATTAAAAATAGAAAATAGTAGACAGAAGGAAACGATTGAATGTTTTGAATTTTTTTGTGTGAGAAAGATTAACTGCTAAAATGATTTTATTTGCGGTATCATTATTAAAATATGAAGTGATTATTACTGAATTTCAGTGAGAAGATTTGGATCTCGTATACTTACAAAAGATTATGGGTGCCATCTTTTGAGAAATTGATAGTGTTCACATCTGAAATAAATAAATAAGTAAGAAGCAGGCTAATGAAATAAATAAGATAGGAAACAATTATAATCTGTAAAAAGTAATGTCAGAACTAGAGAGCAAGCCAAGAAAACATTTTGTACAAATACGTATAATCTTTAGTTTTGGTTAGAGAGAGAAACGAATAAAGTGAGTTCGAATTCCAGACGCACTTTTACACTCATTTTGAGACTAATTCCGTTACGAAAGCTATGAACCCTTTTATCTCCTCCAGCTATTTGTGAAATTGTACCCACACTCTACTTCTACGAGGGTAGATTTGGCATCAAATAACACTCGTACGTTGATATGGCATTAAGCTAAGTAAACGACAAAGATACAGGTAACAAGATTATATATATATATATATATACGTGTGTGTGTGTGTGTGTGTGCGCGCGCGTGTGTGTGTGTGCGCGCACGCGCGCAATTATGATTGAAAGTTAATGGACTTTTTTATTAATGGATAATGATTTTTAAAATGCTTTTGCTGTAAAGTTTTTCGTTTTCGCAGAATCGCTTTTTTAACTGGTGCAAGCAGCCTAACAGTTTTCTTCGTGGCAAGTAGATTTGAGTTCCTTAGTTAAACTCCTAAAGATTTTTTTTATTTCATATATCGCTAATCTTTTTGAAAAAGGTATGGATTCAATTATTCACCTTCGGTTATAAAGAAATAATTAGGCAGACTGGATTCTTTAATCTTAGGATAGCAAGTGGTCTACCAGAAGAAAAACTTCAAATTCAAACATATTCTAGACCTAGAGAGGGATTGGTTCTGCCAGGCTATTCCTGCCAAAGACCACTACGTAAGTAGTTCTACCAGGATAAAATCAGATTACGGGTCGAATAAGAAATATCAGAAAGAAGTAGAATATAAAAAATCTTAAAATAATTAAATGCTGAAAAAATTCATGACTTATTTCCAACTTGATGATTTCTATCTAAGTATCGTAATAGACGCAAAACAAGAAAATGTCTTTATGTTGAGAACTGATAGAAGTTACAACAAAAGTGATGAAGCAGATATGAGGCAACTGGATATGTTTCAAATGCAATTTCAGAAATTTGTATTTTTTGAAAATAGACATTGAAATATCTAGATTAAAGTTTCAGGAGCTATGGTCTAATTTGTCGATAATTTCTTGAATGAAATAGGATAGATTTATAGGCAAACAATGAATCGTTAAACGAGGTAAAGAGAACTGTAATTTTTATATTATATATTTATGACAATAAGCCGCGAATATGGATATTAACGATTATTTTCTTCTTGCAGAATGAGTGATTTACATGAAGGAAGAGTTAGGCAAAAAAAAATCCCAACTAGCTAATGTATATGGATGACTTCAAAGCGCTTCAACATATTATTTGCAAATATCAAGACAAAATCGGATTATTCAAACAGGACAGCTACAAAATGGATTTCGAAAATCAAGAATGAGCTCTCTTCGAGAAACAAAAGAAATCGAAACGCAACAGAAAATACAATCATAACATCGAGCAAAACAACCTTATGATTGAGAAAACAAACTGATTATCTCAGCATATTCGAGGTTCGTTCCGTTAGATAAATGAAAGCGAACGATAAGCTTGTAAAATACTTCCCTAAAAAAAAAAGGAACGAAGATCTCGGTAAATGCCCAAATTCATATATAAGTAGTAGGTATTTACCCAACTACTCAAGGGAGTGTCCTCGTGGTGTAATGGTTAAAGTGATGGACTGCTAAAATCGTAGTGAGTTCGTACTCTTTTCGCTCTATTACGTTCACTTTCGAGCAAATTCCCTTAGGAAAAGTATGAACCCTCTTATCCTCCCAGCTATGGGTTAAATAGTACCACAACTGTCCTTCTTGGAGAATGTCTTTGGCATTAAATAACATACAAAGGTTGATATGCCATTAAACAAAGAAACCAAACCAACCCCCCAGCCACAGGTAGCATGTTGGTTAAAGATAAAGTTTAAGTTATATTAAATTCGAGGTTTCCTCTTGCTAGACTGACTGCTATACCAAAGCAAAAGAATCCAGTTTGCACAACAATCTACCCATAGCTAGGAGATAGAAGAGATCGTTAAGACATGTGGGAAAGCAAACAGCCTTTTTACGAATTTCAATTCGGTCAACGTGATAAATTTTCAACGACGGTGTCTGTCACACCAGGCGTGTATCAATAATATATGTGGAGTAACAGCCGTAAGGTATTACGGATCTTACACAAGTAAGCAAAAAAGCAACGATAAATTGTAATCACATCTTTCCTGTACAGCTTACTTTACGATCAGTTTGCGTTGAAGATATTCGTCATGGGTAGATGAATGAATTTAAGAAGCAATGAAAGAGTTCTTTATTTTGGTGGATATCTAGAAAGCTGCTTGAAGAGTCACTTGCAGGAACAAAGGTTGATAATTAACCACCAGACAACACACACACACACACACACACACACTTATGTGTATATATATATATATATATATATATATATATTATAACAGTTTTGGTTGTCACTAAATCACTTTGTGGGTTTGTGTCGAATCAAGTGCAATATAATATAGAGAGTGCTCAATATCTAGGATAGACCTATCATATAATAATAATAATAAATATATATATCTAATATATATATATATATATATATATATATATTTATTTATTTATCCCGATATATATATATATATATATATATATATATATATATATAGTCATCCACAGACAGATCTGTTTCGTTCTATCAGAACTCATCAGTGTGGCTAGACAGTAGCTTCCCGTAGCTGGGATCAAAACCCTGGTTGACTCAAACACCAAGCCAAAGCTTCTAAATATTCAGCCACGAGGAGACATTAGCTGTGAAGTAACTTTTAAACGGTTATGAATCACAAGTACTATTGTTTACATACATCTGTTCAACGGCTGCCGAGATATCAATTCATATACGAAGAGGCTTGCAATGAACGCTAATGGCAACACGATTACTTCTTCGCCAGAGAACTCAACCCTACAGGGTTAGGGGAGTATATATATATATATATATATATTGAAGCTTTCGTGTTGTAACAGTCATGATCGTAGGAAACTGACAAGGAAACCCAACTTTAAAATCATGATAGAGGGTGTTTGCATTTCCCTTATCCCTTCTGAAAGTATAGTATTCTTATAGTATGATTTAATTGTAGTTTGGATTGTATTCTTTACACTCGATACGATATTCAAATCACCTGTTCTCAGCTTCAGAATGCAATTTATGTTAAATTATGCTTGAAGTGAAAGTGTTGGATAATATGCATGCAAAAACACACACACACACACACACACACACACACATATATATATATATAGTCATCCACAGATAGATCTGTTTCGTTCTATCAGAACTCATCAGTGCGGCTAGACAGTATCCTCCCGTAGCTGGGATCGAAACCTGGTTGACTCAAACGTCAACCCAAGCTTCTAACCATTCAGCCACGAGGAGATATTAGCTGCGAAGTACATTTTTAAACGGTTATGAATCACAATTACTATTGTTTACATACATCCGTTCAACGGTAGCCGAGACCTCAATTCAAACGAAGAGGCTTGCAATAGACGCTAATGGCAACACGATTACTTCTTCGTCAGAGAACTCAACCCCACGGGGGTAGGGGAGTATATATATCTCTATAGTCTCTATATCTCTATAGAGTTTGACCTCGCTTACTTACAAGTTTTGATTTGATACTTCTAAGTAAGCGAGTTCAAACACTTGTCACGATATTACACTCATTCATGGGAATGCCAGTAGGAAAATTATGAACCCATTTATACACCCAACTAAGTGTTAAATAATATCCCTGCTGTTTTACAGGAACGGCTTTGAAATTAAATAACCCATAAAGTTTGTCATTAGAACCAAAGAAAACAAATTATTACCAGTCGTTCACCACTTCTAGGATGTGACAAAATATCAATAATAAGCGGTATTTAACACCCTTGAGTTCAGTATTTTAGCTGATCTTTAAAATCCGGTAATCTAGATTGTCTCTGCTCTTCCTCTGATTTCTAATTCTTCCAGTCCTTTTACTAAGGCTTTGGGGATTGTTCCAAGGGCACCAAATAAAATTTGTCTCACGTTCATGTGCCACAGCTTTTTTTTTAATTCTCTGGAAATATGTAAGTACTTATCTCTTTTTTCCCTTTCTTTGAATTTCACTCTGTAGTCTGCCACTACACAAAACTCCTCACTCCATCTGATTATCTTACTTTTTGTCAATCACTAGGTCTGTTTGTCTTGCTGAGTTTATGTGACTGTTTGTATCTCAAAATATCGCAGAAGTTTGTGCAACTCATTTTCCAGAACAGATTATGAGTGATTCATTCACCCTTTGTTCATTTCGCCAAACAATTTCTGGAATAATTCCAAGTGGACCTTTTTCCACCCGTAGTGTGTTGTCTTATACACTTTTTGCGCTAACTGGTTGTATTCGCTTATTATTTAATTAATCGTTTTGTCTGTATCCCTACATAAACTACATTTTCTATTCCGTTGCATCTTATCTATATTTATTTAAACATAGTCCTTATGGTGTTGTTCTGTGCTGCTGCAACTGTTGCTCTCTGCTAAAAAGAGTCTGTTTCTGTTTTAAGGTTTCCCTTTCTTTGCCATTTTCAAGTCTTCTTGTGTGAGATTTCGTCTGTCGCTTGAAATATACATACATTTTTTTCTTCATATTTCTTAGTCATTGCTGTTGATTATCTTGGTTTGTGTGTTGTTTCTGGATCAGTGTTTCTGTGCTTTTTTTTTCTATTCTTTGATCTTCGTATCGATGAATTTACGCTATATTCAATTCTGGTGACTCCTCTTCCTCCTCTTTTCTTGACACATATAATCTACTCACATCCTCTCTCATAAGTAAGGCCTCATCCGTCATCCATTCTGGTCCATTTGCTGTAATTCTTCCCTCGTCTGCTTTACGAATGCTCCCGAGTAGTGGTACAGCCCAGGAGCTTATCCCTTTGATGAGATTTCTAATCAATATCTTATCTTCGAGAAGTGTTCTCGTTTGTTTGAGATACTCTTTTATTTATTTCAGCTGCAATAGTTTTATGGTATCTGCTTACAGTATTCCCAAGTATTCGTAAATTTCGCTTTCTTCGAATTTTATGATTCTTTCTAGATTTAGTATTTTATTTCCTTCCGTTATTTGTCTTTTTCAGCTTCTCATTATTAGCATGGTAAACTTTTAAATGCCAAATTCTATATTTATATCCTGAAAGCATATCCTTATTGTTTTTATTAGAGTGTCCAATTCTTTTTCCATTTTTGCAAACGCCTTGATGTTCTTCATGTAAGTATTTTTTGCGATTTAGTAAGGTTGTAGCCCTTAGTGCATTTCCTTAATATGTAAATATGTAGCATTATCGCTATAACAAAAAGCAATGGTAACATTACATTTCCGTGGAATATAGTGTGACCATACCCGCTCGGTTCCCCGAATACTTCAACTTCTTTAAAACATTTCAATATTGGCCGGTGATCATCTAGTGGTTCCCATTGGGGTATCACACATTTCTTCATGACTACAAGAAATACAATCACGGGAGTGGGAGAAAAAAAGAAAGAAAAACAAACGCACTATAAGGCGTAGGTCAACTAAAGAGCAAGAAGGTTAAGTTGTGACACTGCATTCCCTGTAGACTAACGCTAGCGTGTATTTCTAGCGAAATTTCTACAAACCACGAGGAGTGCTGACTCATCCTGACTATTCTTCCCTCACTGATGCTGGACTCTCTCTCTTGCCGACTGGTCTCTTCTGATGTCCGGTATCAACTGCCCGACTGCCCTTCTGCCTCTCCCTTCGCCAACTACCTTCTCTGGGTTTCTTTGTCCAACTCCTCACTGGCATTCCCTTGCCTATTTCTGGTCGTGTCGAGATCTCGAGCTCAGGCCTTTGCTTGGATTCGCGCCAAAACAAAGGGATCGTCTGCTTATCGGACCACCCACATAGTGTCACAATAGCTCTGGATGTAATTTTTGCTGTTGCTTATTCACCAAAGTCTAAGTGACAGCAAGTATATTCTTGTTTCCAAGTCTCTTCTTAATATCGTAGCAAATCTTAACCCTGTTGTGGTTTGTATGGGCTCGATTGTTCCTCTGATTTTCTGTCCCGACCGGGTTTTTTTTCCAAGTCTTTGTTGACCATTGCAAGCGCACTAACGATAATTGTTTTCCTCATCGAACTCATGAGCTACCGATGATTTAGCGCTCTGCCAACGTCTAAGTATTTCTTTATCTTTTGCTTCATTTTTTTTCTCTTTGGTTGATCGAAAGAGTAAAGTCCTCAAGAAAGTATGTCAAGGTCCAGTCTTCTGGCACGGAAAAACTTATCCGTCCGTATTTCAAAATTGCAGGGAAATTCATGGCTGTTCTCTTAAACATATTCTAGTTTGGTAGTATGATAAAATTTTAATCTTTTCACTCTACCGTGCCTCTGTTGTTCTCTTTTGATATAGCAAGTTGAGTTCGCTTATTATGTGATGAACTATTTTATCTCTTTTTCCCCCAAATCTACACTTGTTATTCTGCTGCGAATTATCCATTTTTGCTTTAGTTTAATCGGTCCTTATGGCGTTGTTTTGTGCTGCTATTAGAAGAGATTCATTCCTCTCTTGAGATTTCCCTTTCTTAGCCATATGTTCCTGCCTAGATGTTTATTGGCTTGATGAGATTTCAACTACCTAGATTTTTAAAAAAAGATCTTTCGTTATTTAGAGGTACTTTTCTGATTTTTTTTTCTTTCATCTCTGCTTGTTTAATAGTTTCCGCTTCCAATATTCCCAAGACCTTGTAATTTTCGTTCTCTCCAAGCTGTTTTATGTTTTTCCTGATTTATAAATTCTGTTCGTCCGGCCCTTCTCTTTTCTCACTCGTCATTATCAGCATTGCACATTTTTCAATGCCAAATTCCATTTTATATCATGGCTGTATATTTTCATTGTTTATATCATGGTCTCCTGTCTTTTTCATTTTTTCAAATTCCTTGATTTTATGCATGTACACGAAGTAATTTATCATACCTTGTTATTGTGTAAATGTGTAGCGCCCTGTGCATTTCCTAAGTAGGTAATTGAGTGACATCCTTGCAATACCGAATAGTGATGGCTAGAGAGAGTCTCTGTGGAAGGTGCCTTTTAAGATTTTCATCTCTACAAGGGCTTGTCCTTCTAATGTTCATTTCACTTGCCAATTTTTCATGGCGTTCGTGATGAAATGTTTGATATTGTCAGATATTTTGTTCATATTCAGACATATAATTTTCGGTCACAGAACTATATCATAGGCCTTTATGTTGGAATAATAATAATAATATTAATAATAATAATAATAATAATAATAATAATAATAATAATTATTATTATTATTATTATTATTATTTACTCATTAGCGTTTTTCACATCAGCATTAGCTGATTGTTTTTCACTGAAGTCTGAGTGACAGCAAGTCTCCTCAAATCTACAGGTCTCTTCTCAGTATACTGGCCGTTCTCAATAAAGTAGTAATTTGAATGGTCACCACCCGTCCGCCAACTTCCAAGTCCTCCAGTCCCTTCAGTAGTCCTTTTGTTACAGTTCCAAACGCACCAATTACAATTGGTATAATTGTCACCTGCATGTTCCATATTTTTTTCAATTCCCTAGCAAGGTCGGGGTACTTATCCTTCTTTTCACATTCTTTCAGTTTTATTCTGTGGGGTCAGCCGGGACAACAACGTTGACAATTTTGCAAGCTCTCTTATTATTATTATTATTATTATTATTATTATTATTATTATTATTATTATTATTTATTCATTAGATTTTTTTTATATCAGTGTTAGCTGATGGTCTTTCACTGGAGTTTGAGTGACTGCAAGTCTCCAGGACTCTTCTCAGTATCCTGGCGGTTCTCAACAATGCTGTAGTCTGGATGGTCTCCACCCGTCCTCCAAAATCCAAGTCCTCCAGTCCCTTTAATAGTCCTTTAGTTACTAAACCGAAAGCACCAATCACGATTGGTATAATTGTCACTTTCATGTTCCCTACTTTTTTTAATTCCTTGGGAAGGTCTAGGTACTTATCCTACTTTTCACTTTCTTTCTGTTTTATTCCTTGGTCAGCCGGTACAGCAAAGTCGACAATTTTGCAAGATCACTTTTTTTGTTGATTACTATAAGGTCTGGTC
Source organism: Sepioteuthis lessoniana (assembly GCA_963585895.1). Lineage (NCBI taxonomy): Eukaryota > Metazoa > Mollusca > Cephalopoda > Myopsida > Loliginidae > Sepioteuthis > Sepioteuthis lessoniana. The sequence goes on from OY757904.1 coordinate 70,913,868, forward strand.
TTCTGGCCGAGATTAGGGGATCCGTTTATATGTCAAAGTCCAATTGGGGTTTGTGTGTGTCATTGTCAAATTTTTGCCCAGTCAGCTGGGGTTGCAGAATACACCGACTGCTTTTCTGCAGAGGGGTAAACCCTCCCAACGAGTGTCATGGTTATGACACTAAAAAATCTGATGTTGAGGTTCCAGCAATGCAGGAGCTTTGGGGAATGCGGAGCACCCCTTCATTGCCGTTGCTCCCAGGTCCACTCTGGCCCGGAGTAGTAACACCTGATAAGGGTGGTATCTATGGTTTAAATAGAACTAAACCATGCTTCCTTAACAATATTAATTCTTTCATTTAAACTGCGTATTTACGCTAAAATTAAATTGTTTAAAATAGAAATGTTTTGGCATTTAAACTGCGTACTTATGCTAAACTTAATTGCTCGAAATAGAACTGCTTTGATGTCTAAACAGTGTACTTATGCTAAACTGAATTATCTGAAATAAAACCGTTTTGACATTTAACGCTGAGTATTGCTCAGTCAGCTGGGGCTGTAGAATACACAGACTGCACCTCCGATGAGTAGTAAGACTTCCTCATGTATATGACACTAAACAGTCCGATGGTGAGGTCCCAGTAATGCTGGGGCTTTGGGGAATACGAAGCACCCATTGCTTCCAGGTCTACTTTGGCCCGGCGTGGTAGCACCTGATAAGGATCTATCTATGGATTAAATTGTACTAACGGCATACTTATTCAGAGCTGAATTGTTTGATTAAGCTGAATAGCTTGAAATAGAAATGTTTTTGAAAATAAAACCGTACTTACATTTAAACTGCGTGCTTATGCTATACTGAATTGTCTGAAAGTGAACAGTTTTTGACATTGGAACTGTACTTACACTAAATTGAATTCTTATCTATAACTGCTTGAATAAACTGAATAGTTTGAAATAGAATTGTCTTGACAATTAAACTGTGTACTCATTCTAAACTGAATTGTTTTAAATAGAACTGATTATTTACCGACCAACCATCATGATTTTAATTTCATCCAGAGTTAATACTTCAGAGAAAAGTATGATTCTCCCGCCTGCTATGGGTAAATAGTGGTGCATATTGGGCTCTTTAACTTTGTAATGGCTAGCAGTATAGGAGAAATAAAACTAGATTAACAAAAATAAAGGAATGCCTCCATATTTTCCAAAGATCTTGACCTGCAAACTCAACGTTGGACGTAGTGTATACTATATAGTTGAAACCCTAATCTCCTTGGGAAAGGTATGAATACATCAATCCTTCCTCAAAATATGACTAAATTAATTAGGCAGTTTGGGATCTATAGTTAGGAGAAGGAAAAATCTAAATTGAAACTTGTTAAACTGCACCAAAAATTGACTTCGTGTCACATCTAGCTTATGGGGAGGAGAATACAATTAGATCTACCCCAGTGAAATGGTTATCATTGTTGAAATCGATACGGCGAACCGAGTTCAAATTCCTGGACAAGACTAATTGCTTTTCACATTTTCAGTTTTACACCTAGGAGAAGAACAAATACGCGAATTCTCCCTTTGGGCAAGGTCGAATAGAAAGGAAAACAAGGCTTTTTAATGTTTTAATAAAAGCCAGTCTAGGGGAAAGGAAACTATGATTTCAAAACTATAAAACTCCGCTAAAAATTGACCTTGTGTTGCATCATGCTCATGGTAAGGAGGTTGGTAAATACATACTATATGGTTGAAGATATAGTATAAGGAATGAAAAACGGGAGAAATATTGGATTGAATAACATTTTAAGAGTTTTTTTTTCAAATATGTCATGTATTTGCATTACATGTATTAATTGCATTTTTGAATTGTGGCCAAGAATACGCAGTTTTATTAGACCATCTTTCATTATTTCGATGTCCTGTTAAAAACATCCAACCACATTTTCAAAGCGAATGAGATCTAAAATTTTCCAACAAATGGTATAGTTATTTATTAAGCTTAGCTTAGTTGTGACGCTACATTAGAATCATTTGGTTTTCACTGAGATACGAATTCACAAACAAACATGTTAAACAAGCATGCTCAACATAAAACTACGGCAGATGCCCATCTACAATAGGTAGGTGTAATACCAGTCCTTACAATTAGAAGGATTGATTCCTGGACCTTGTGTGTGTAATTCAAACTTTTCTTTTGTGTAACAAGTATTTTTATGATTAAATTAATTCGGTAATTTAGTGAAAGCGATTGTCTTATTAAATGTTGGGTACGAATAGGTCTCTATCCAGTGCTTCTTTTTGTACAAATAAAAAAATGTAAAGGTTGACTTGCTGTTTTTCCCTTGAAATAATAAGTACCATACGAGAGCATATCTGTAAGATTTGAAAAGAATATGTTAGTTGATTGAACTAGTAATGAATAAATAAGATACTAAATCCATGGTTTTCCATTAAGAGATACTTGAACAACACCACATTAAAGCGGGCGTGCTATCATCTGCCAAAAGAATCTAGCAATAATCAAAGATAAATTCATAGAAATGAAATGAACTGATATTTCTTTCCAATTCTGTTGTTGTCAAGTGTGGAACAGCCTTAATGTTTTCAAATGCATATTGCGGCACTAATGCCATTGCGCAGATTGCATTAAAAGTTGACTTGTTTGTTCCCCTCTATTCATTGTGTCCATATAATTCATATGGCCAGTGGCTGGGATTAAATAAAACGATCTTTATGGCAAAAAATATTGCATTTATATTCATGGGTCAGTAATAAAAATATGCAGTGCCTTGTGCAAACTGCAGAAATCGTGCAGGCAGACAAACAAACACAATAAGACTTCAGAATTTTTCATGCGCTAAAATGAACGCTTTTATTTAAAATTATTATTCACACTAGCACTTTAGAATTGAACGTGTACATGGATAGATTAATAAAAATCGATAAGGACCATAAAAAGTTAGCTATTGTTTTTTTGGGGGGTGGGGGTGGGAGGAGGTTCACAAAATCTGTTCTTACAGTTTACAATGAATCAAAACTACACAGAACAGTCAATAGATTATAAAGCCTGCTATTTTTGATCTTGTGAGATTAATATTTATTGCGTGGTCAGATTTCCACAGAACGAAAACAAAAACAGGAAAATCGTATTTTACATATATATATATATATATATATATATATATATATATATATATATATATATATATATAATACGATTCTTAAGAGCCGTTTAAGTGAAACCTAGGTAGACTTGCTCTTGGCCAAGAAGGATATATATATATATATATATATATATATATATATATATATATATATATATATATATATATATATATATATATAAGCTCAGAATTAGAAGCCTTTTTATAATTCAACACAGAAAACCAATATTATGGAAAGTATTAAAAAGACTAAAAAGACTAGAGAATGTGACAATGACTGAGTAGCTTCAGTAGAACTGTTTTAGCTCAGTAGAAACAATACAACAATGAAACAGTCGGAAGTTGAGAGAGCAATACTTCTGAACTTGTATGGAAAGTAAACGTAGATTTAAATATATTTTGGAATTGAGTGTTTACATAAATCTTGTAGAAGTTGAACATTTTACCACAAAGGAACAATTGTTTAGTTTGATTTATTGGTTTAATAGCATATCAAATTTGCTGGGTTTTCAGTAACAAACCATCATTGGAAAAGAATATCAATCGTACTATTTAAACCAAAGGAAGTGGGTAAATGGGGTTCTTAGCTTTTCCAATGGTATTTGTCTGAAAGTGAACTTAAAATAGCGACTGGAATTCGAACTCGCTTCCTAAGATATTGCAGTCCAGCATGCTAGCCACTACTACATGGGACTTCCTCTGCTGTTTCTAAGTGAGTGAGTTCGAAATTCAGTCCTTCTATTAAATTACTTTTCGGACTGATATCATTATGAACTGTATGAACCCCCTAATACCCATACCTATTGTTATCTAGAATTATTTGTCTATAGTGATGTTTTTGGCTTTAAATGACCCATAAAAACTGATGTCATTAAATAAAGGCACCAAACTATACGAATTAATATAAAAGATGAAATAAGACTGTATGATTCGGCAGCTCTGCACAGAATTTTTGATAGTACTGTGGACATTTACCCAACTTCTCTACCAGGGAAAAATATGTGACACAAGGTCAATTTTTACCTGAATAAAGTCGATTTGAATTAAGAGTTTGATTGAATCTACACGTTATTTCCTTTGAGCATAAGTGCAAAGTAAAACACACTCATCTTCGTCCCAGATATGATCTTGATCACCGATCACATAGAGATACAGGGACAGTACTTTGTAAGAACTTCAAAACAGTTGAGTCCCTGACAACAAACAGGGCGATAACATTTAGACGTGTCCCCCGAAATCATAATGATATTTGTGCAGATGATAGTAACTTAGTATAACAAGAAATTATCCCCTCGATAACAAGACGGTTTGAATATTATCACAATAAAAAAAATACAAAAATAAAACAAAATAGGAGGAAGAGGGATGGATTAATTCAATAACGTGTTTGACACGTTTTTTCCATTGTCGGTGCAAAGCCTAAGGTTCCTGACTTTTGAATACTAACCGAGAACAAGCAACAAGTCACTGGACAATCTACAAACAAAACACGTTTTGACTTATGAAATCGTTATATTTACTCATCATATGATCACTCGAAATGTCCCTTTATATTTGCAAATAAACAGACAGAAATTCTGAGGATCAGTATTTTAACTTTGTATTTGCAAAATAATTCTACCCTTTTCACTGCCAATAGGCAGCAGCTCTTTGATATGACCCCCGTTGTTGAAACAGTGTGTATTAACTAAAGTACTAAATAAATATTAACAAAGCCTTGCATTATCAAAAACTTTAAATCAAATGCACAACCATCGTTCTTAATTTTTGAACTTATAAATGCATCAAAAAGAAGCAGAGCTGATCATTCAGATTTTCGTGTATTCTATTAATTGCCAGTCGCCATTGTTCTAATCAAGTCTAATAATGTTAAATTTTGAATATCTCTTATCATACTACCCGAGGCATAAATTATGGTATATGGTATTACATTGTATTCATTTGGTTTATTTTGTTTAGCAGCAATTACACAAATAAAGAATAAAACGTAAAACATTTTCATTTGGTAGTTGAACATTCTGGCTTCATGATCAATTCTTATAACTTGATTAAGTTATCTAAATTAATAGTATGATCATTTTGAAGTCATGTTATGAAAAATATGATAGAATAATCGAATTTTGACTAAGAAATTATTTATTAAACCGGGTTATAAACAGAAGTGCTGTCATTTAGTCAGTGTTCCATTTTTAGAGTACCGGTTGCGTAGATTTTGAATATTTTTATGATCTCACGTAGATTTAGAATGTTAATGTATTGTTTTTTTATTGGCATATAAACCTTTTTTTATGTCAAAGCTATACTTGTAGAAGAACAGCAATAATGCTATTCAACACAGAGTTGTATATAACGCAGTACATACATTTAATAAGAACAGGAGTCCAAAAGCGTCCAGAATAAAGCAAATGGAGTTCGAACTCTCGAAGCCAGAATCCAGTACTTTAACAATTATTCCACTTATTAATTTAAATGCATTCAAGTCATTAATCTCTAACAAGTCCGCCTGTCCTGTGTACTCTCAATAAAATTCCTGGATCGAACTCACAATGCAAAAGGGTTAAAGTGCTGTGTTTAGCATAAACATAATCGTTGGATGAAATGAAATTGTTGACCCATGTTCAAATCCTGTTGCTGATGGTTATTATTCACTTCGTCCTATTGATCTTGTGGAAGGCAAGGATCCATCTGTTCTCTCCCAGCTAAGGGCATATAACAAAGAATACTGTGTTTTGAAAGGAAACCAGTCTAGAATAAGAAAACTCTAAATTCAAATCAGTTTTACGATGTTTAAAAATTTAAGATTTACTAAACTTAACTTGAGGTGAAATGGTGGAAGAAATACATGTTGTAAAAACGAAGATCTGTTGTTCAGTGTTGCTATCTCTATTCATTTTTATCTCTGTTCTGGGGTTGACGTGATGTCTTACATTCTGGACTAGGGCACTGTATAAAGTGAGTTCAAACCCCCACTAATCATCTATATGTTACTGAGTAAAACTGGTGTTTTCTACAAATATGTCTTTGACATTAAATAACAGATGAATGTGGATATGCCATGAAAATAAAGAGACCGAAACCAACTCACTGTTCTGCTTGGCTCCATTGTCTATATTATTATTGAATGCTTTATTTTATTATTTTATGTTATAGAGATGTCTTCTTTTTTTCATACCTGAAGAACAAGCGTACATTATATTTCTTTATATCATCTTTGTCACCTCGTACTTTATACATTTGAAAAGAAATAAGATTTTCTTCTGGATTAAGCTTTAGCATCAAGGAATACTCTACCTCATTTGATATTCTATCAAATCCATTAAAACTGTTTTCATATCTACAATGGGAGTGTTTCGCTTCTTATCATCGTTATGTTCACTGGAGTGGCACTTAGAATTTCCTTCAAGAATCTTCCTTTGCATTCAGCGTTTGCGAAAGTACATGACCAAGAATGCCAGCCATTCCATCGCACTCAGCATTCCACATACTTTCCTCCTTTGTTAGAAATCGATTTACATTGAGATGTGAGTGACTCTTAGTTTCACTTGCAAATTCAAAAATCATTAAATGATTATTATACTAACTGGCGTAATTCAATGTACTAATAATGATATTGCACGAAATATAGCTACAATTACCCCAAAATCCTTTTAAATTCTCATCAGCCCTTGAGAAAAAAAATTCACTGAATTGGCTAATTGAAAGTAATTTCATAATTTTGCCGACCTTCGAACTAACAAAATCAATTCCAACTTTTAATCTTTTTTATTATTCATCTACGAAATTTTTAGATATAACTTTTTAGATGGCGCGCTCAGCATTACGGTTGCGACCCTGGGAAATGAAATTGGTGACACGTGTTTAAATTCTGACAGAGATTGCATTTCATTTTGTACTAATGCCCTTGTCAAAGGCACTTACCCATGTGTTTTCCCCACAACTTTGGGTAGGTAGTGGAGAAAACTGGTTTATTTTGTCATAGTTGAATAAGCAGTCTAGGAGTCGAAAATAGCTGAAATGAAGCCAATAGTAAACAGAATAAAACATGAAAATATCCTTGTGACACATTCTGTTAATGGTTGACAGGTTGGGTAATACATATAAGATGAACATGTTGTGCCTTGCAATTTTATTTGATCAAAAAACATTCCCTTATACGTAATATTAAACAAAGAACAATTAAATGTTCGCGGTCATTTTACGCATGATATATAATTTAGCGATTGCAACGTGATTTACCTGAATATCAGTCACAAAGTCAGAGATGACTTTGTGATCATTGATTAACATTCCGTAACGGACAATACATTGAATATGCCCCCGTATACTGAACATGAGGTTTTATGAATGATGTTCGACTTTCGGCTGCTAAGCGGGTCTGTTTCCTCGATCAATTCACAGAAAAGGGCTTCTATAGATTTAATAAAGCATTGTTTTCTCACCACCTGTAATAAGACTGTCAAAAACGTTACCTGACGGTCTTGTGTAAGCAATGAGTCACACTAGGTGATTATATAATCATTTACATGGTCTTAAGTTGCATAAAAAGAAAGGTTGAACACGATTTGAACTCATACTTTGCTTCAAAACCAGAAGAATTTTACAATTCTAACATCAATACGTTGGTTTGCACACCAAATGAGGTCCTTGGAAGTAATGGCGGTTATATTAATGATTGAATTTTCTATAAGCATAAAATTTTTTTTCATTTATGATATATTCACTAAAATCAAGCATTGCATTTGTTCCAACCTGATTCTTGGGAAACATTGTTAACATACAATATTAGGAGATTTTTCAATCGACGACGATATTTGCAACCCAGAGGTTTAATACATGGACTATATAAAAATCAAAATTTGTATATTTAAAATATATTCAGAATCCATGAATACTTCATGATTTAATTTTTTTTTATGTCAGTATTCTTCACACGTAATACGGTATATATATATATATATATATATATATATATATATATATATATATATATATAATCTTCTTTCTGTATCCAACAAATATGATGGCTTCGTGGAAACTTATTTCACGCATTAAAATGAGTTAATCTGTTCTAAAATGGTGAGTTACTCGCCTCTTGCACAAAGTTTCCATGAAATAGCCAGCAGCTATTATCAACTGTATTTAAATATTTATTAAACTAATAAATTTTAATCTTCTTAGATCGTTTTCTGGTGAGAGATTCAGCTTCTTCTGATATAGCTTAGACGAATGTTTGAAATGAGAACAAACTAAAAAAAAATTATTTTTAGATTAAAATTAATTCTCATTGAAATGAATCGATCGTAAATGAATTATATTTTATATAAAAAATCCTCTTTCAAAAATCTGAATATGAGCTGCAAGACTCGATAAAGTCTTGTCTCGTAGGTTTATAAGAGTTGCTTCGAATATTCATAAAATGAAAGACACTTTTTAGAGAAAAAAAAAGAAAAGAAAAATCTGCTTGATGAAATCTAACAAGAAGCAATAAGTAAGCAGTTAAGGAAAAAGAGAAAAAACGCAAAAAAAATGAAGATATATTTTAGGTAAACAAGAATTGTAAATTTTAGGCAGAAATATTATCATCCAAGAAAGAAAAAGCATTAATGAAATATGATATAAGTACTGCAAAATGGAGTATCGAAAAAAAGACAAGTGATACGAAGACCCCAAAAAGTTCATTGGCAGACTAACATACCAAATGTGGTTTATTTTTCAACTGGGTCCATTTGTAGTCAATTGATATAGCAGTAATTGCATCCCCTTAGTCAAAAAGTTCAGCTTCGTTGATACGACGTCCACAGATGAATCATTCAGCATATGAAATGTTCAGCATTCCTTTGATGATACGATTTTTGACATCTAGATTGTGAGTGAATTTACTCAACACTTTCATAATGGGTACATTGCAACAGATAGTTTAATGTTAGGCTTAGTAAAACATTTGAATTTAGAGTTGTCCCCCTCGACGTTTTGCTTTACAAGGGCTAAAGAAGCTAGTCTGCCCAATTATTTAACCACAACTCAGAAAAAATAGATGGATCCATACGTTTACTAAGGACACTCGATTAATATTAATAGACAGTGGATTAGTTGTGGCTGTTCTTTTATGTGTAGTGTGATAAGTAGGGTTGAAGAAGTCACGAAGACAAAAATGACGAAAAAAAGGAGTAAGGTTATGTTTTAGTTTGGTTTATTTGTTCAACAAAATATCTATTCACGCTTTTTAATGTCCAAATTTATAATATTCAAATATTTTGATTACAGTCATAACTCAATTCAATTGCAGTTTTCTTTTCATTTGTCTATAACCATTTCGTTTTCATACTCTTACATATCCAGTATCCTTATTTGATAGAAACAATTTGCACAACCTTGTTTGGTTTCACATTTTCCCATGCTATACTAGTAAAAGTAAGTAAAGTTAGCGACTCTTGTTGATGGTAACTCGAAGGCTCCTTTTTCAATAGCTACTACACAGAGTTATTGGGGAGGGCACTTCTCATTTCCCGGGATTGATCCACTTTACCTTTGATCCGTACCTTATAATCCTGGGTGTTGAGCAACGAGGTATCAAGTACCATTTTTGAGTCTTTGGTATGATTCGATCAGATATTGAACCCAGGTCTTCCGGGCCATTGGCTAACACTCTAACTACCATGCCAATGTCCGGATGTTTTACGTAATAATAATCATTTATTTTCATAGGTATATGGTTTCAAGTAACGCATAATAAAAGTAATGCAAAGTAAATAATTATATCTTCAAGTAATTATTCTTAATGCAAACGATTTTTGGTTACATGGTATCAAATATTCCTATCTGATCCAAATAATAACATGTCTATTTAACAAATAAAAGTGACACTAACAGGTACTACTAATCCAGATCAAAGTGGATTTGGGATTAATGGCAAAACTGGGGTCTCATTAATAGATGCTGTTTAATTTACTAATTTTTGGTGAAGGGGTTTTTACCTCTTTGTAGCGGATACATGAAAAATATTCTCAGATTAGAAGGGTAAGCCGAAAAAGTGAAATTCGTGTGGTCAATGCAGAAAACAAATTAAACTATAATGACGACGACGACGACGACGAAGAAGAAGAAGAAGAAGAAGAAGAAGAAGAAGAAGAAGAAGAAGAAGAAGAAGAAGAAGAAGAAGAAGAAGTGGTGGGAGCAGTGTTGATAAAATTGAGAGTGATTTTGTGACTGAGTATCAAGTCGAAAGTTTAAAACTTCGGTTCGGTAATAAGATACAAAAATACACACCGAATAAAAATTGTATCATTCTCTTTTACTTTCTATCTTTTTCTCTCTCCCCAACTCTCTCTCTCTCTCTCTCTCCCTCTCTCTCTCTCTCTCTTATTTTCTCCCATATACGCCTCGTACGTTTGCATGAATACAGCTACTTGTACACAAGTCCAACCATCAATTGATTCTTGATAAGTTCTAGTTATTTTTGTTTGATCCTATTCGTCTGGAGATATAATTTTACTGGTGGAACTAAAAGCGGATGAACAGATGCCGTGACACCAAATACAAAAAATATTAGAATCCCTTCTTAAGCAAAGAAAAAGTTGACTTGAGTTCAAGAATCAGAGCATCCCTGTTAACACGTTCAAACCAAGTCCATGACCTTTGTCCATTGTGGCTTGTCCGTAGGGTTCATTTTAAAAAAGCAATTGCCTCTAAAAATGAAATATGCAACCTTTGATCATCGAGAAAATATTAAACATCTGAAAGTAAATAGTGAAAAATAGACACAATTTTCTGCCTCTAAGTGGAGTTATACTTTTTTCTTTATATAATTTGTCAAATAAGCTGTTAGAAGATTCAATTTACGTTCGGATTGTTAATTAGCAAATACAAGAAAAAATGACATAGCATTTTTACATTGATAAAAAAATTGATGGCTTTAATGGAAATTTTTCACCGATTTTATGAATGAATAACATCATCTGATCAATAAAACCCCATGAATTGCGAGGCATACTCCACTTCCGAGGGTGTGTCCTCCGATCATCGAATAGTCACGGCCAAAATACGTCTAAGCCTACGAAAAAACGCCACATGAACAGTGACAACTAGGCGCTATGACTGGGCCCTACTTAACAACAGAGATATTAGAGACAAATATGCATTAGAATTAAGAAACAGATTCGAAACACTACAAGAGAAGACAGAAAAAGGTACCCCAAATGATGAATATGAAAATTTTGTTGAAGCACAGCTAGACGCGGCATCAAAGTGTATCCCAACAAAACCCAGAACTAAATATAGAGTCCCTTGGGAAACATCAGAGGTTAGAGAAAAACGTGCACTCGTGGAAACTGCCTCCAAAAGCTATCGGAAGAACCGAACAAACACAAATGCCCGAAAACTAGAAAAAGCACAATATCAATTAGCAGGAATATATCTAAAAGAACAGGCAGAATACATACAAAATCAGATAGATAAGATAAGAGACTCGGTCGAAGATAGACAATCCAGGATAGCCTGGCAAACAATAAATGAAGTAAGTAGAAGGAAGAGCACAGCCAAGCAAAATTGAAAGCTGCAAGCCAACAAGAAAGAGTAAAAATGTGGGAACAGCATTTCAGAAATCTACTAGGAAGCCCACCGAAAATAACGGATGAACCGATCACCAGAATTATCAGTAAGCAATTAGACGTGAAACTAGGGCCTTTCATCAAAGAACAACTCGACTCGGTTCTTAAAAAAATTAAAAATAGAAAAGCTGCAGGGCTAGACGAGATCCCCCCAGAAGTGTGGAAGACTAGACAATTCGACGATATACTGCTCCGGCAATGCAACGCTGTCTATAGTCAAAATAGGATAGAAAGATGGATGAAGGGATGCATCCTTCCTTTCCCTAAAAAAGCGACCTCGGATTAGCCAAGAACTACCGAGGGATAACACTTACATCCATAGCAGCCAAAATCTACAATGCCCTACTACGAAACCGCATAGAACCCAAAATAGACAACATCCTTAGGAAAACCCAAAATGGCTTCCGAAAAAATATATCCACAACCTCACAAATATTGACTATCCGTAGAATCCTAGAAGGCGTCCGGGCAAAAAACCTCCAGGCGACATTACGATTTGTCGACTTTACCAAGGCCTTCGATTCCATCCACAGAGGGAAAATGGAACTAATTCTACTAGCATACGGCCTACCTAAAGAAACCGTAGCAGCAGTAATGATCCTCTACAAAAGCACAAAAGTGAAAGTACGTTCACCAGATGGAGACACGGAATACTTCGACATTGTTGCAGGAGTACTACAAGGAGACACGCTAGCCCCATACCTCTTTATCATCTGTCTAGACTACGTGATTAGAGCTTCGATCGACAAAATCAGAGAAAATAGCTTCGAGCTGACGAAGAAAAGAAGCAAAAGGTACCCCGCAAAAACAATCACAGACACCGACTACGCTGATGACTTAGCGTTACTGGCGAATACGCCTAATCAAGCAGAGACACTACTGCATAGTTTGGAACGAGCTGCAGCAGGCATTGGCCTCCAAGTCAATGCGCACAAAACTGAATATATGTGTTACAACCAAACGGGCAACATTACCACTCTAGACGGAGCCTCTCTGAGGCTAGTGGACAAATTCACCTACCTAGGAAGTAGCGTCTCATCAACAGAAAACGACATCGACACAGGACTGACGAAAGCATGGACCGCTATAGATAGGCTCTCAATAATATCGCAATCAGACCTGACCGATGAAATGAAGCACAGTTTCTTCCAGGCAGCGGTTGTATCGATACTGCTATATGGACGCACTACATGGACGCTAACCAAACGGCTGGAGAAAAAACTTGACGGCAACTACACAAGAATGTTGAGAGCGATATTGAACAATTCCTGGCGACAACACCCCACGAGACGCCAACTGTACGGCCACTTGCCTCCCATCACGAAAACTATACAGGTCAGACGAGCCAGACATGCCTGACACTGCTGGAGAAGCAAGGACGAGCTCATAAGTGACGTACTCCTATGGACCCCCACATATGGCCAAGCAAAAGCAGGACGACCAGCCCGAACTTACATACAGCAGCTATGTGAGGACACAGGATGTAACCCAGAAGACCTGCCGGAGGCGATGAACGATAGAGAAAAGTGGCGAGAGATGGTCAAGGATATCCCTGCTGGCGGCACGACATGATGATCATGATGATGATGATGATTGTTTAGTTGTTTACAAATATTGGGAAATGTGTTTTCTTCCTGCGTATACAGGTGCCTTTTAATCAGGTATTGGTTAACGTTCTCATCTCGTGTAGTATTTCAAAAGGGAAGATTCTAACTCAATTATATATATATATATATAGTGAGTGTTAGGGTTAAGGGTAAGCGTACAGAATTGCTCAAGTTCATCCAAGTTCAAATCCTGAAGGAAGCTGTTAACTTTTCACATAGAACAAAAAAGGTATAAATACAACTATTCTCCTTTTAGCTATGGCTATTTAGTAGGGCAGACGGTGCTCTTAAAACTTGGTATCGCAACCAGTCTAGAAGGAAAACTTTGAATTCAAGCTTCTTAAACTCGGCGTAAAAATTGACTTTGTATCACATTCTGTGTATGCAGAGAGAATAGGTATAACATCATCACCATCATCATCATCATCAAGTCTGTGGACATATTGATATTCCCTGACTCTTTCTTGCCATTTGTCCCTATTAGCTGTTGCTACTGGAAGATCTTCTAATAAGCAATCAGTGTTAAAAAGCGCGTCAGTGTTAATCGGTTAACATTAGCCTGTCTATGTTTATGAGTCAACGAGAGAATATCACATATGAATGCGTCCTTACTTCTTTGGTAGTGCCTAGGATGTCTGGTTCGTGTTATCCATGTATTTTCTGAGATGGGGAATTAGTGGCCATACATTTGTTTTTGTTCGGATATTGCTTCCAAAATTTGTTAAAAACAGCAAATATCTTTTTTTAGTTGTCATTAAGCTTTTTCTCAGTGGGTTTCGTCAGAGTCAACGCGGTGCACCCACAAAGTTGTATTGACACAGCAACAGCTGGGAAGAAATCCCGTTTGATTTTTTTTCAGAGAGATCAGGTTTTCATATAATTGATAACATATCAATAACATTTTAAGCTTTTGCTAGGTATATGCCGAGATCACTTTCAGTAGATGGTATTTCATCTGGGGTATGTAAACTGGTCAACAAAATTTTGATGCTTGCCGCTTCAAGTGGAGATGTCTTCTTCTTTAAAACATATGCTGTTTTATTTGCGTTCAAATAGACGCCAATGCTTCTTCCTCTTTTCTCTAGTCTCTGTGGTCGGGATTTGCTTTGATCATGTATATTGCAAGACGCACTAAAAAATCTATGTAGTCTGCGTCTGTCATATTTTTGCTGGATTTTTAGTGAGAAACCGTTTTCTTTAATTTGTTCTATTGGCGTATGTAGCACATAGTCTATGTCATTTTTACAAGACTCATGCGACAATGTCGAAGAATTCGGTGTCACCATCGGGTGAGTGAAGCATTATCTTCATGTATTTGAAGAACATCATTATAGCTTTTAGAGTTTCTTTGAAGGGACCATATCATATTTACGAAACCCCTCCACTGGGGAGGGATATGACACAAGGTCAGTCTTTTTAAGCGGAGTGTAACAGGTTTGAATTCAGTGTTTCTTTCTCCTAGACTAGTTGCCGCACCAAGGCTGAAGAACCTAGTCTGTCCTACAATTTACCAATAGCTGGAGGGAGAATAATTGAATTCATACCTTTCCCAAGGGTATTAGTGCTATGTAAATTGCAGTCAGTCTCGTCCAAGATTTGAACTCGTGTCGCCGTGTCCATTTCCTACGATGATAACCATTACACCACGGGCACCTCCTTTGAAGTGACCATATGCTAGTAGTTTTTGTTCCATCTTTCCTATATACACGAAATAGAATATCCCGGGGAAATCTTTGAACAAAAATGTTGCCTTGAGATTTTTTAGCACACGTTTCTTCTATAATTCAATGGATAGTCAGAATCAGTGAGGATCGATAGATTTCTTCGAAGACCGTTATGATTTTACCAAAGAATGTACTATATTTTAAATTCAATTTGATTGGGAAGCAGGGCATAATAAAAGTTAGCAGCTGTAGCTGTTAGTGTTATGATTCTGTAGTTCAAAGTGATTCCATGATTACCTTTCTTGGGAAAGTGGAGTATGTAAATGTGTTCCATTTCTGTTATGCTTTCTTTAGAGATACCGTTGTATAATCGGAAAATTGTCTTTAAATTTTCTTGTTATCCATAATTCTGGCAGAATTTCGTCGAAGTTTCCCGCTTTTCTGTATTTTTTAATTTTTTTTTAAAGAACTACATCAGCTCCTCTGTCTGTAAATAGTTCTAGTTTAATATCTAGTAATCTAAAAATAATTTTTGAATTTTTTTTCAGTGACTTCAGGCAAGTTTACGAGCTGATTCTTGAAATGATCTTTCTTTTCTATTATATTTATTCTTGGGTGGCAGCTTTTAGTTTCACTCTCGTGGTGAATTGCATTCCACTCTGTTCATTTTTTGACAGAGTTAAACATGTAAAACTCTGAGGGCGCCAGATCTTGACTGTAAGCAAAATATTGCTGCTATTTCCAGTGAAACTGAGAGATGGTTTCTACTGTGCTTGCTCCAGTATGAGACTTTGTGCTCTGGCATTAACAATTTGGCAGCCCAACGACAACCGATCATCATGTATAAGTTACTAATCGTTCAGAAATGTACTTTATAATATTCATTCTGTTTGTCAAAATGAGAATATTTAATGCATCTACCATTCCAGGTGTGCTCGCTAGATTGCGTCTGACTGGATTCTTTTCATCTGAACAAATATTTCAAACATCTTTAAACAATTCACCTCATTTGTAAATATTTTAGGACTAAAAGATGATTTTAAGTTTAGTTCTCATTATTTGCACTACTCAGCCAGCAAAAGTTTAATCTTAGATCTATCTTCAAACCAAGATTATAATGTCTGATTAGCCGCCATTTTGAATAGACTCACAATGAATATTTTTGTGACATTTAAGTTTTCCCTTTTAACCATTTAGATAAAATGCAGAGTTTCCACTATTGGAAAAAGAATCCGAAAAAATTTGCTTCGCAAATCACCTTCTTCATCTTATTACCTCCATGTATATATATATATATATATATAAAGAGGAAGATTATTTGAGAATGAATCTATTTGAGAATATATAAGGGAATTCTGAGAAATCTCCAGGATTGCTCATTGTATGATAATTAATGTATACATTTCATAGATAGAATATTCTATATAATTGTAAAACCTCTACAAAGCGCAATTTGAGTATTATAATTTTATCTCAATTCATAGAAAAATATTTACAAATTAAAAAAACAAACTTTCCATTTCAATAAAAATAAAATTCTTTCCATTTCCATAAATGGTTTTCTGAAAAGGTTGCTTACTCTTATCGAATTACCCTCTGAAATAAATTTATAAAAGACATACGACGGTTTGTTGAGTTTTTCAATATATATATATATATATATATATATATATATATATATATATCAGGGGTGGAGACGGGACTAGTGCTACTCGTGCCCGGCACGACCAATAACTCGGTCAATGTTATTCAAAATGGATTAAAAATCATCTATTAATTTCAAGCAAACATACTTAGTCTGATCTCAATTAAATTACGTATCTATTCAAGTTTCGATAACTGATAGCCAAAAGTTCATAAATATATCTGGGAATAATACAACGATGTTGTTTTGAACGGATGGTCTTTGTCCGGCCACCGTCAGATTCATTGAACATCCCATAAAATCGGTTATATTGTTGAACACGCGCAAATCCGCGCCGAGCACTAGACCCTTATAATAACAGTAATGTTAGAGAAATCCGCTTTTGGCTGTAGCCAATAGCAAGAGCAACCCAAACACCGTGCTCAAAAATCTTACCACATTCTGACTGTTGACAGCTGTCTTGGGAAGAGGGAGAGGGACCGAGAGAGAGAGAGAGAGAGAGAGAGAGAGAGAGAGAGACGTGGGAGATAGCAGATTATAGCCGTCCCCGACGTCATCATCATCGCTCTGGTAAATGTTGGTTAAACGGCGTGTTTTAATTCGTTTTTTTCACTAGGAGAGCTCTATTTTTTTAATGAATGTTGCATATATTACATTCTGTAACTAAAATGTGTTTATTTGAATACATTTTCAACAAATAATCTTTATTTTTAGCGAAATTGAAACAACTAGCTGTGTCTGTGTATATTGTCAGCAGTTTCTTTATTCTAATAAACGTATTTTTCTCGTCATAGTAATGAACATCTTCTTTTTTCTTCTATACTTTTGAAAGGAAAAAAATATCTTATCTACTGTATTAACAAGACTACAAATTATATAGTATCTTGATTGTTTACAAAAAAAACACCATGCAAGGTACGTTTGTCAATCTGTGCTATACAATGGAAAATCACGCAATAGCAACTATGATCACTTACTTTGGGTCCACGGACTACGGGTTGGGAACTGAAGTTGAGAGAGGGCGGGTGGGGCACCAGTAGCAAAAATAGGCTGGAGTCGCCACTGATATATATATATATATATATATATATATATATATATATATATATATAATCGAATTACATCAGACAAAATAACACCAATACTGGCAAAATTAAACCTGTCTTCAACTGTTCGTCACCATATTTTTGAATAACGGTATTAAGAGCATGTTTTCATTAATTCTTTTTTGATTATTTTATTAATTATATGTCTGTTATGAGAAGTAACGGTGGAAATGGTTTCAATCAAAAAACTCGTTGAAGTAGTATAAAGAAGCATAAGTAATATTTTTCAAAATTATTCAAATCCTCATAAACAAATCTTGATCAAAAACACATAAATAATAGATATTACAATTCATCGCAATTTGGAATCGGTTATTTTCTCATTTCTCTTCAGATAGGAACGACATCTTTAATGTGTCCCATTTATACGGATTACTTTGAATCTCTCTCTCTCTCTCTCTCTCTCTCTCTCTCTCTCTCTCTCTCTCTCTCTCTCTCTCTCTCTCCGTCCGTTCCTATCTTCAATCGATTTTGGAAATTTCTCTTGACGGCATCAAGTGTCCGCACAGACCTAATAAAAGTAAGTCTGTCAACACTGGTGCCCATGCGTAAGAGTCCATTGGAGAACGTCAACATTTGGTTCGTCCTTACTTCATCAACAGTGTCCAGCATGTCTTCCTCGTGTTACTTGAATGGATTGTGAGATGGGAGGGAGATAAACGTAAAATACATTCACTACTAATAAAACACGGCCATATGCTGATTATGGCTCAGCTACCTCACTTATTTTGGCTCAGTTATCTCTGCAGAAGGGTAAGACTCCCCCAACGAGTGTCTGGGATAGAACACGAAACAATTTGATGGTTAGACTTCAATAATGCTGGAGCTTTGGGAAATGCAGCCCACCCAATGCCCAGGGTCATCGCATCTATGGGTCAAATAGAACTCTTTGAAATTTAAACTGAGTGCAAACAAATGAATTATGCTAAACTGAATTGTTTGAAATAGAACTGCTTGATCATTTAACTGTGTGCAAATAAATGACTGATGTTTAATTGAAATATTACTGGTAAATAGCAATACATTAAACTGTGTGTAAACAAATGATAAACAGTAAATAGAATTATTCGTATTAGATAGAAATCAATGCAATTATTAAACTCTCCCTCTCTCTCTTTCTCTCTCTCTCTCTCTCTCTCTCTCTCTTACACACACACATACATATATACACACACCAGCTCAGGCTCGTTTAAAAATGTTTTCTACAAAATGTGTTTAGAAATCGTCTAATCGATTTACAAAAAAAGGATGTGGCATTAAATAATGTACAATGGATGATATGCCACCAAACCAACCAAGCATATGATGTTACTATTTTTTCTTTTCGAGGAAAGATTTTATTATTATTATATGAACGTATAATACTTGATACATCTAAAAAGTTTTAACACAGAAGAGTAATTGAAAGAAATAACGGCACTTCATAACCCAGTCTTCAACATCATATTGGTTTTATACACTGCCAGTGCCATGAGAATATTTTCATTTATGTTGCAATAAAAAGCAACTTGAATTAGTGATATATATTATATGGATGATATCTGACAAAATTATTCATAACCCTAAATGTTTATCTAAAATAACCAAATAAAAATATACAATTTATTGTAAACTAAATTTTGTTGTTTTTCTATCATAAACACACATTTCCTTATTTTAACTTAAAATATTCTCATACTGATTTTCTGTATATGGGGATAACAGTTATACATGTTAATGTGCTACATATGGTTGTTTAACGTTATTGTATAAATACCAATAGGTCCGATAGTACATATGTGTAAATAATTTTTACTTATAATATTATACTAAAAGGCCCAAAAAGAAAACGACAAAAAATCGACCATGGTTTCAAAGAGGAAATGCACTGAACGTCCATATGCTAAACGAGCATAGAAGATTTACAAATGACGATTAACCGTTAAACTGAAAGAAGCTGGTATAATTTGCGGTCAGTCTATTGACTGGTTCTTTGTCTCCAGGAATCCTATGACTTTTTACTTCGTCCTGACGAAGTATAACTTCAGCCAGTTTGATTTGGCCTTTGATCGGTGTGAAATAGCTGTAATGGCGAAAATCAAACGCTCTTGAAACACCGATCGTCTTTGATCCTAGATTCACTGGACGAGTGGCAAACTATTCTTCTTCTTTTTAATATCTAAGCGAATCGAGAGGTAAAACTACATTTTGCTAATTGGTCATTTACGAAAGGCAGATTTGAGAAAACTTGCTCTTTTCTTATCATCTTTTGAGGATTTTTTTATTTTGCTTTTTTTTTTGTTCGTTTGTTGTTATTTTTTTTCCTCATTATTTGTAACATCTGGATTCTGATTTCTATTGTAGGAAATATTGAAAATCATGACCGCTTTCATATTAATACGAAGAAAGACAAGTTTGATTTATCATGTGTAGCTTTCGTTATTCATTGCAGATTACTTTTTAACGTCAATAAAATATTATTTAAACTGCACAATGTCTCCTGAGATTTTAACATTGATTACTTTATCGTCATATATCGAAGACGTCCGGCTGTAGCATTTCATTATTTTCTTTCAGTTTGGGAGATAATTCTATACTAATATTTGAACTTGATTTAAACTGAAGTTTTAACCGCGTTTTTATTTATAGTAATTTTCACTTCTTTTCAAAATCGATTATTTTTGTAAACATATTGCATTTAATTATATTCACAATAAAACCCATAGCTTAAATTGAAACCTCTTAAAACAAAAGTTAAAATGCATTTGTAAATTCTGGAGCAGGAAAAAAAATCCAATTATTTGGCAAGGTTAAGATTGTTGGGATTTCATTATTATTTCACTCAAACACTGGTGTATTTAATTTTTGCAACTGAATCTATATAATAAACATATATTTTCATGTTTACCAAAGAAAACAACAATAGTGTTTATTCATTTAGCATATACTAGGGAAGCAATGATGATTTTTCATTAAAAAAATATATATTTAATTCCAAAATCAGAGTAAATGGAGACAGAAGTCGTACACGCTTTCTTAAAGTGGGTTGATAAGTTTCCAGGTTGAATTCCAGATAACAGCAACAGCTTACACCGTTAAATTAAAAGCAGATGATTATACGCAACTAATATATATATATGCTAAATTTTGAAATGGTTCATTGCAAAAATTATTTTAAAAACGTTGAGATACAACTTTTGACTCAAAGCAAAATGTCAGAAAATCAACCCTTCTACGTCAATTTTGAACAAATATCTGTAATCGAATTTTGGGCTCCAAGGAAGTTCAAACAATGTTAAATTTTCAGAAGAATTACTGATATGCACGGAGAAATTTTTTTAATAAAAATTATTTACAACTTAAGTGGAAAAGACAGTCCATTGGTTGGAAATACATTGCCCACCCCCAAATATGCCTGTCTCAATGGCTAGTGAAGAATGATATATTGATTGTCTGCTTTTACATGAAATGACTCATCACTATGGGTTTCCTTATAAATGGTCCGATTATTAACTACTTCATCCTTACAATTCCTTGGACAAAATTCACCTTATTTATTGAATGGCCCACGTATATATTTCATCATCATGATGTCGCGCTGGTAGCACGGATATCCCTGACCCTCTCTCGCCACTCCTCCCTATCGTTCATCGCCCTAGGCTGGTTTTCAGGACAACATCCCATATCCTCACATAGCTGCTGAAAGTATGTTCGTGCTGGTCGTCCTGCTTTTGCACGGCCATTTGTGGGGGTCCATAAGAGTACATCTCTTATGAGTTCGTGCCTGCTTCTCCAGCAGTGTCCTGCATGTCTGGTTCGTCTAACTTGAATATTTTTCATGATAGAAGGCAGGTGGCCGTACAATTGGTGTCTTGTGGGGTGTTGCCGCCAGGACTTGTTCAAGATTGCTCGCAGCATTCTTGTGTAATTGCTGTCTAGCTTCTTCTCCAGCCGTTTTGTTAGAGTCCATGTAGTGCACCAATATAGCAGTATCGATGTGACCGCTGCCTGGAAGAAACTGCGTTTCATTTTATCGGTTAGGTCTGATTTCCATATAATCGATAGCCTAATGATAGCTGTCCATGCTTTCGTTAACCTCGTATCGATGTCCTTCTCGGTTGATGCGACGCTGCTTCCTAGGTAAGTGAATTTGTCTTCTAGTTCCGTCTAGAGTGGAGATGTCTCCCGTTTGATTATAGCACATATATTCCGTTTTGTGTGCATTAACATAGAGGCCTATGCCTGCGGCTGCTCGTTCCAAACTATGCAGTTGTGTTTCGGCTTGGTCAGGTGTATTTGCTAGTATCGGCGTAGTCGGCGTCGGTAATTATTTTTGCGGGGTACCTTCTGCAACTTTTCTTCGTCAGCTCGAAGCCATTCTCTCTGATTTTGTCAATCGATGTTCTAAGTACGTAGCCTAGACAAATGATAAAGAGATACGGAGCCAGCGTGTCCCCTTGTAGTACTCCTGCTACAATGTCGAAGTATTCTGTGTCTCCATCTGGTGATCGTACTTTTACTTTGGTGTTTCTATAGAGAATCGTTATTGCTGCTACGGTTTCTTTAGGTTGGCCGTCCGCTAGTAGGATTTGTTCCATCTTTCCTCTGTGAATGGAATCGAAGGCCTTGGTAAAGTCGACAAATATTAATGTCACTTGTAGGTTTTTCGCCCGTACACCTTCAAGGATTCTACGGATGGTTAATATTTGTGAGGTCGTGGATCTATTTCTTCGGAAGCCATTTTGGTTTTTCCAAAGTATGTTGTCGATTTTGGGTTCTATGCGGTTTCGTAGTAGGGCATTGTAGATTTTATCTGCTATGGATCTAAGTGTTATGCCTCGGTAGTTTTTGGCTAATCCGAGGTCCCCCTTTTTAGGGAAGGGGAGTATGCATCCCTTCATCCATTTATCTATCGGATTTTGATGGTATACTGCGATGCAGTGTTGGAGCAGTATGTCGTCGAATTGTCTGGTCTTCCATGCTTCTGGGGGAATCTCGTCCAGCCCTGCAGCTTTCCTATTTTATTTTTTTTGAGAACCGAGTCGAGTTCTTCTTGTGTGAACGGTCCTAGTTTAATGTCTAATTGTTTACTACTTATTCCGGTGATTGGTTCATGAGTTATTATTTTTCTTTTTTTTATATATATTTATATATATATATATTTTTTTTTATATATATTTTTATATATATATATATTTATATATATATATATATATATATATATATATGTGTGTGTGTGTGTGTGTGTGTGCGTGTGTGTATTAGTGCATTTGTGCACCTGTGTGTGTGTTTGTGCTGTGTAATTGTAAAAATACATAGGAAATATAGAAATTAGGAAATAATTCAGGCAAAAATTAATAAATTTCAGCTTTGGAAACGATAGGCAATTTTTTTTTAATCTCTGGATGAAAACTTATTTCATGCATTTATCTTTTTAACTTTGATTGCATTAAAAAAATGAAAAAAAAAAGGAACGGTATTTACACATTAGAATTAAAAAAAAAACCTGTTGTATTCTTCGCTTTACCTTTCAATATTAAACCGTTGGGCTAAGTTTACATATTGTCATTCATCAGTGAGGTTTTGGTTTAGTTTGGTTTAGTTTCTTCGTTTAATCGCATATCAACTCTTTTTAGGTTATTTAATGCCAAAGCCATTCTCCTAGAAGAACAGTAGTGGTACTATTTAACCCATAGCTGGGAGGATAAAGGGGTTCATAACTTTCCCAAGGGTATTTGCCCGAAAGTGAACGTAATAGTTCAACTGGAATACGAACTCGCGTACTACGATTCCACAGTCCATCGCTTTAACCATTACACCACGAGGACACCCCCAGAGGTAATGTGTTTCCTTTACGTAAGGAAAATAATTTCATTAAATTCCTGATAATTGAAAATATGCCAGGAAAAAGTAAGTAACGCCAAGAAAGTGTTTGTGTTTTAAATACTTTTCTTATTCGTTTTTGTCTACTGTTTAAAAGAGATTGGAAGTTTTCACCCCAATATCTATATATATATATATATATATATATATATATATATATATATATATATATATATATATATTCCATATTCTTTCCCGTTTTTGTGTAAATACTCGCATGCACAAATATTAATGATGAATATTTAACAGCAAAGTAATTTAATTCCATAAATCTTTACCAAACAAAACAACAGCTACTTGCAAATCGTATATGTTAAACTGGAAGTTGAGCTTGGGAAAAATCGTAATTAATAAGTTTCCAATTTCTTCGGAAAAAAGTTGGTGTAGATAACAGAATGTAGCAATCAAATTAAATATTCACTAGGTAATTTGGTACCTTAAATACTTGTTCAGTGATTCTTATAAAAGCAGAGTTTTTGAATACTGGCTCTCGTGTAGATAGACAACGTGAACACTCAGTCCTGAGTTTTTATGCTATTTTATTACCATTTAATTATATATATATATATATATATATATATATATATATATATATATATATATATATATATATATATATATATATATATAGTTACCGTCTCCTATTTACTTTTATTAAAGGTCTTTCGTCGAAATTTATGTCGGAGACGTCAGCTATTATATTCAGTTCTAAACACTGTCATTTGCAAATATATTTGTATTTGCTTATAATATGAATGATTCAGATTTCATTTCCATTTTCTTATTTTTTTCGGAATATATAATTTTATTTTTCACAGATATATATATATATATATATATATATATATATATATATATATATATATATATATATATATATATATATACACGTACTTTAAAGGGCATATCTGATATTTTGAAAACTCCTTTTTTCAATGTGTGTAATTTAAGAAAAACAACAACAAAAAAAAAAACAGAATAGGCGCACACGTGCACATAATGTAGATTTTGTAATAATCGAATCTGTATATGTATAGGGCAAATCTCAAGTAAATAAACCAATCAAGTAGAATTTTATTAATTTCTTCTGTTATTTGGTCAATCATACATTTAACTACGCAAGATGTACCACACCTATTTAACGTTGTCCGATCGCTTTTATTTCATCAAATAATAATTGTTTTCAGGGACATACATACGCCCAAATAGTAAAGAACATTATCCATAAGATAAGATCACTAAGTTCTGAAAGCTGTAATATCTAAATAATTATTCATATAATGTGTTCCATCATTAATTACTTATTAACATGATACTTAAACTGTACCTATTTTTTTCTCAACTGATTACACAAGAATGTTTGTTAATATATATATTTATGTTTGATGTGTGTATGTGAGTATGCATGATATCGCTTTGAATTTTGTGTGTGATTCACAACTCATTCGAATTTGAGCTGCATGATTATGAGCGACATGAAAATTGAGTGACTCGAAAATCTTAAGTCAATAATGTTGCCAAGTTTGCAAATAATCTTTTTATATCTGCCCTTTTCTGAGCCTAAAAAATACGAAAACGGATATCTGATGGTACGTGGAGACACTTGTTGATGAAAGAAAAAAAAAAAAAAAATATATATATATATATATTTACATATATATATATAAGATTGCTTGATTTTCTCGGGGATTTAGGTTACAGAAAGTAATATATTGAAGTTATGAATAGCTAATTAGCTAAATGTAAAAGATAATAGAATAAAATCGTTCCAATAGTGATTAGGAAATCTTCACATTCTTAGAATGTTTCAGATAAAGACGCAACAGCTACAAAATTAACAAAACAGTAATGATATTGATGGTATTTCTAATAGAATAGCAGAAATACTTGTTCTTAAGGCATAAAAAAAAAAAAGAATCCAGGTAAATATTATTCCCGAAACCTATAAATTAAAGCAACGCACGGCGTTTGAAGAAGAATCTTAGGAACATATTGACAAAAACAACAAAGATGCGTAATTACCCCGTATATTTCATGGTATAATGTCAATTATCTAAGGAAAAACACCAACATAACCTTTAGAACTTGTACCCGTTTTTTGGCATTTATAATGCTATCTCGATTTACACATCTTTTTACGATAATATAAAAATAAATAGGTGCGCGTGGTGTAATGGTTATCGTCGTAGGAAATGAACACGGCGACTCGAGTTCAAACCTGGACGAGACTGATTGCATTTCACATAGCACTAATATCCTTGGGAAAGGTATGAATCCAATTATTCTCCCTCCAGCTATGGGTAAATAGTAGGACAGACTGGGTTCTTAAGCCTTGGTGAGGCAACTAGTCTAGGAGAAGGAAAACTCTGAATTCAAACTTGTTAAAATCCGCTTAAAAAATTGACCTTGTGTCATATCCTGCCGGAGCAGAGGGGTTGGGTAAATAGGATATAAAAATAAACCGTCATTATCAGGGAAGTTCTCATAATTTTTTTGTTTACATCCACAAAAATGATTAATCATCAGCTTTGTATTTTAAAAAAATAAAGAAGACCTGCCAGGAATAGGATCGAGGCTCATGATTTATTTAATTATTTCAGGGTAGCTGCAAGCAAGAGATATAAAATCTCAGTAAAGTTTCCCGAGAATAATTCAGTTCAGCAACAGCTAGATACGAACTCCCAACAAAATAATTGTTATATAAACCTATTTCTGTCGATAAGAAGGTCACCTTACCCTGAATGATACGCATATCAAACAAATTGCTTTTTACAACTGAAATTGGTGTTTTCGTGTGCCAAGACTAATTAAATTTGGAATTTGCAATCATTATTTTCCTCAGCTTCATTGATAATTTTACTTCGTTTCTTAATATTCGACGCCAACATAGCTATATTTTCATCTATGATTTCTCTTGCGTTCTATGCTAAATCGTCCTGAAAATTGTAGAAACATATTCAACACTTTGACATACATCAGTTCAATCTTTGATAATTTCTTCCTATGGCAAATGGTATAAAAAACAGCGAAGAATATCCTCTAAGGAATAAACCCGTGTAACATCCACCCAAGTAAAACTACTTTAAGCGCTTTAAGCGATTTTTCTTTGCTTATCTTGAAAACGAGCAATGAATTGAAGGAAGTGGTTATTCACTACGGAATCAAATGGTTGTGCAAGATAAATTTCAATCTGATTCAGTCGAATAAAAATTTTGATAATTTATGTTAGAAAGCTTTCATCGGTATTTATTTCCCGTCATGTTTTTTAAATAATATCATTCCTTTCAAACTACAGATAGTAATTGTTTTTTTTAAACAAAACATATACTTACGAAGTAATATGTACAACATATATCTCTCTACACACACACAAACACACATATATATTTATATACCTTTCTAACCCCGTTTTGGACAATTCTACTTCAAGTGGGTTGAAGATATTTTAGTATACCATAATGTCTTCATCGGTATAAACGCACGGATGCAAATATATATATAGTTATCCACAGACAGACTGTTTTGTTGTATCACAATTCTTCAGTGTGGCTAGACACGGAGGACACCTGCAGCTGGGATAGAAACCCGCCCAACTTTACGTTCGACTTAGTATCAGACCGCTCGGCCAACAAGCGTGCCAAGTCAGCCAAGGAATTATGAGGTATTAAGTAGTAGCGTTCGTTCGTTTACATTTTATAACTTACTAGATAACAGAGTGCTCAATTCGTTTGAAGAGCTTTGCATTATGCGAGCGACAGCCATAAATTCCTTCACCAGAGTGCTCTGAAAAATTAAAATAATGTTTTTGATGAATTCATTCTGAAGATCAACGAAGACTGTTGTTAAAATAACAATATACGTTTGATTAAATAACAGAAGAAAAGAAACTGTGCATAAAAAGAATTTGCACTCACACACACGTATATATATATATATATATATATATATATATTATGTCGTACCCTGAGCATGGATTTCCTTGTCTCTCTTCCATTCGTTTCTATCGTCAATCGCATTCGGCAGGTCCTCTAGACTGCATTCTGTGTCTGTTCACAGCTTTCGTAGATAGTTTCAAGCTGATTTTGATTGAAGCAGATGAACTCAGTTTTGTCCGCATTGACATGGAGACCTATACTACCTGCTGCCTTTTCCAGGCTATGCAGCGTGATTTCGGCCTGGGCGAGAATATCTGCCTACAGCTTTATGCACACGTCCGTAATAATTTGTGCCGGGTACCGTCTTCTTACCTTTTTTCCGTGTAGTCATTTTCTTTCATTAAACCTGTCGACGTTCGAAGCACGTGATGTACCAGATTATGAACAGGCATAGGGCTAAATATCTCCTCGCAGAACACCTACGAAAATGTCAGTGTCTCTATCAGGTGAGCGAACTTGGATGGCAATATATACGCTCCCCTTCCGCGAAGGAATTAACGGCTACCACCCACGTCATACAAAGCTCTTCTAACGAATAGAACACTGAGGTATATGATATCAGAAAATGTAAACAATGGAAACCCACAACATATGCGATATAATTCAGGAACTGATGTATGTTACCTTGTGGCTGAGCGGTAAGATATTAATTCTAACAAAAAGTGGGATGGATTTCGATTTATTTTCAGTTATCTCTCGTGTCTAACCACACTGACTTGTAATACAACAAAGCAGTATCTCTGTTTATGATAATATATAATGAATATTTCCTTTTATATACATTTTCTTTTCGACTTTCAGAATACATTCATCAAATTTGGGATTATCTAGTTTTTTCAAAATTTTTCATACTGTTGGAGTTATTACCTTATCAACTTTAATATAAATAAGTAAATTCGACTGCCATAGTCGAGGGTGACCCGAATGGTCCATTTTAAATAGCTACTACCGCGAGGTTTAAGAAGGTGCAACTCCATTCCCTGGATTGCTCCATCTTACCCTTGATCCGTATCTTATAATACTGAGTGTTAAGCAAGGCGGCATCAAGTACCATTTTTTGAGTCTTTGGTAGGATTCGAACTGTTCTTGAATCCCGGTCTCCCAGAACATTGGCGAACACTCTACTCTTTAGGCCGATGGCCCTATCAACTTCAATATATATATATATATATATATATATACGTGTGTGTGTGTGTGTGTGTGTGCTTTCTAATCTCTGCTCGAGCAATATGAGACAGAACGTCAATTCTTAAGTGGAGTTTAAAAGATCTAACCAAGATTTGAAACCCTAGTCGGAACAACTATTTACCCAGTACTGGAGGGATAATGGTTTGATTCATAGCTTTCATGAGTTATATCACAATATGAAAAGCAAATAGTTCCGCCCAGGATTTATTTACTTGGCTCACAGTGTCATTTTCCACCGATGATAACCGTTACATATTTTAAGTGTTAAGATCATGAATGTATATAAGTTAATGAAAAAAACAATACTTTGAAGTGAAACTGACTGTTTCATTGTGGCTATACTTGTAGTTTTACTTAAAAATAGCATTAAGAGAATTTAGCTTATCATTAATATTATCATTAGTAGAAGTTGTAGTAGTTATAGAAGTAGTATGTTACTCTTTGAGGAATTTTCACATAAGCTAACGGTGATAATCCCTCACTGGAGTTTGAGTGTCAGAATATCACCTCAAATCTCCTGGACTCAGTATTCTTGTTGATCTAAATAATGCTGGATTCTTGATTGTCTCAACTTTATCTTCTGATTTCTATCTCATCCATTCCTTTACCAATCCCTTAGGTATTCTTCCATGCTTTCCAATTATAATTGGTATCACCGTAACTTTCATGTTCTATTTTTTTTTAAATATCAGGCAAAATACATTTACATATCTCTCTTTTCGCTTTCAATTATTTTCATTCTGCAGTCGATAGCAAAGTCGACTATTCGTCAGTTTTTTTTGTTTTTTTTTAAATTTTTTTACTATCTTTAGTTCTCGTCTTTTGTCAAGATTAAATGTTCTGTTTGTATTTCAAAATCCCAAAGAACTTTGTCCGTCTCATTCTCTAGGATTAATACTGGCTTGTGCATATATCGTTTGCCCATATGTTCGAATTTCAATTTCTTGCACAATTCCCGGTAGATCACATTCGCCACTCATTCGCGTCTAGTCTTATACTCTATTCAGGTTAATTTGCTACATTCGCTTGTTATTTGATTAATCATTTAGTCTCTATCACCACATAACCTACATTTGCTATTTTTTAGCGTCTTGTCTACTTTTGCTTCAAGTAAGTTGATTTTATGGCGTTGTTTTGTGTGGCTATTAGAAGAAATTCTCTTTTTCCCTGAGTTTTTTCTATCACACAAGCTTTTATATATATTTACCAAGTAAGAAAATTAAAATTTTAAAGTATTGCGAATTTCGGTTGATGAAATTTTCATTGAAAATAAAAGGCCCACAAGCTATCAATAAAACGTATAAAACAATCATGACAATAATGTTTGAAATATTTCCTATAATTTTTTTATGCAACGTATCCGAATTGCAGAGATAATTATGAATTTTCTTCCATAAATTCTTAATGGATATCTGCATTTTGTCGAGTGTAGAATGGCAATTTTAATCACACTTAATCATTTTACTTTAATGCTTATCTCCTGAGAATCCCATGAGATTATATTTGAGTAAAAGTCTGAATGATAAAATATGCACATTTAGAGTCAATTGCCTGTTTTACCCCTAATGACTAATTGAAGTCAAGGCTAAAATTCGAACTGCAGCCAAGACGTATGTGAGTTCGAACTCCAGCCGCAATATTACATCCATTTTCGGAATAATACTCCTTAGAAACGTCCTTATCATACCCAGCCATATGTTAAATAGTATAAATGCAGTCCTTCGACCAGGATATTTTGGCTATTAAACAGAGAAACTGAACCAAACCATGATGTCCTGCAAGATTTTCAGCAATAAAATAATTAGCTTTGCATTTTTTTCTGCAATATAGATATCTTTCTACAAAGCTTGTGTTGCTTATCATATCGAATACTTTTGCGAGAAAAAAGTCGAAAAAGAAAATGTTCGAAAAACATCACACTTTGATCTTTGCTAGTACACGTCGGACAATTCTTTTTTCCATCGTGAGAGGGAATCCATAAAATGCCAACACTCACAAATACATTTTCACAACACTAATAATTCAACAACATTTGTGCAACGCTAACATTTTAGCGATGTCTGAACAACGATAACAAACCAAAGAACAATCCAAGAATAGACATTATCTAGAAGCGCTGTGGTAGTGAACCAGTATATATATATATATATATATATATATATATATATATATATATATATATATATATATATATATATAGTAATCCACTGACAGATCTGTTTCGTTCTATCAGAACTCATCAGTGTGGTTAGACATATAGATTCCCGTAGCTGGGATCAAAACCCGGAAACCAGCAGCA
This sequence comes from Sepioteuthis lessoniana, assembly GCA_963585895.1. NCBI lineage: Eukaryota > Metazoa > Mollusca > Cephalopoda > Myopsida > Loliginidae > Sepioteuthis > Sepioteuthis lessoniana. The sequence goes on from OY757904.1 coordinate 70,944,919, forward strand.
GCGAAGTAAATTTTAAACAGTTATGAATCACAATAACTATTGTTTACATACATCCGCTTATCGGCTACCGAAAGCTCAATTCATATGATGAGCCTTGTAAATACGCTAATGGCAACTTCATTCGCTACAGAGCTCAACCCTACGAGAGTAGGGGAGCATATACATATTATCATCCACAGAGAGAGAGAGAGAGAGAGAGAGAGAGAGAGAGAGAGAGAGAGAGAGAGAGAGAGTGGGGAGAACAAATACTTTTCAAATTAACTTGGAAATGTGTTTGAGTCAAAACTCGATAAAGAAATATGAATTCTGATTTCACAAAGATCTATTATAAATTTTATGAATATGACCAAAGCTAAAGGATTATCATTAGTGGTCGGATATTATATCTTGTAGAAAACCCCATATTTAAAACATTTTTAAAGAAGTATTGCTTTGGTTTAATTGGTTTAGTTGTTTCATGGCATATCCACACTAGTTAATAATTTTACGCCACTTTGTTTTTATACATATACATAATATATGATTTGCAAGCATATAGTTTGTAAGTCTTTTTTTTAAATGACCCAAAGATGATTTGTTTGCACACGCTTGAATAGTTTCAAGTATTGCTATCAAAATACAGATAGCTTTATTTGCACACATTTAAATAGTTTCAAAAATTGCTACCAAACACTAAATATTTCCTTTGCATTGTTACATGACTTCAAGTATTGCTCTCAAACACTAATAGTTCTATTTTCGTACATTTAAATTGTTTCCATGTTTGGTTTGGTTTGGTTTGTTGTTATGTAAATAATCTGTTCTATTACAAACAATTCAGTTTAGCATAAGTACACAGTTTATTTGTCAAAAACATTTCTTTTTCAAACTATTGAAGCAGTTATATGTATCAGTTCAGTTAAGTGTAAATACAGTTTTAATGTCTAAAAACAGTTCTATTTCAAATAATTCAGTTAAGCATAAGCACGCGTTTTAAATGTAAGTACGGTTTAATTGTCAAAAACATTTCTATTTCAAGCTATTCAGTTTACTCAAACTATTTGGTTTAGCATACGTATGCTGTTAGTTCTATTTAACCCATAGATAGGACCCTTACCACTCCGGGCTAGAATGGACCTGGGATCGATTGCAATGAAGGGGTGTTCCACATTCCCCAAAGCTCCAGCATTGCTGGAACCTCATCATCAGATTGTTTAGTGTCATATTTAGGACACTCGTTGGGGGGTGGTTCTTACGCCTCTGCAGAGAAGCAGTCGGTGTATTCTACAGCGCCAGCCGACTGGGCAACATTGTTTCCAGCATTGCTATGAAATGCTAATCATTCAATTTAAAAATCAGTTGCTTGGGTACAGTAAATTGTTTTTAAGTATAAAAGATAATTAAACATTTTTTATTTGATCTATAGATTAGACATTAAAATGTTCTATTACTCCCTGTCAAATTGGACCTGGGCGTAAAAGGAATAAAGTATACTCTACTTTTCACTAACTCCATAACAGGAGACTCACCATTAAATTGTTCTGTGTTATATTTAGGACAATTTTTGAGGGCGTCTCATCCCTCTGAGGAGATGCGATCAGCACCTGCACTGGATAAATGTTGAATCGGTTTAATTCCACTGAAGATACTATGACGGATCAACATAACTCCTATGTATAATTTTCCACAGAAATCGGTTAGAATTCTATAAGCAATATGAGTTATATCTTTATATACGTTCGAATTTAATTTCGAGAGAGTTTCTATTTTAACATAATATTCTATTTAATTAAAACATAAACAGGTGCTCCCATAGGGTACATATTTTTGCTAGTTTTAATAGGTTTCACTGGAACAAGTGTATCAACGAAAGATTTATCGATATTAACGAATACAAAATATACTAGATAATGATGAATATTTAAAAGAACTCTTGGTATAATAATCCAAAATGAGCATCCAGAAGGATATTGAATGTAGAAAATTACACAATGGTAGTTTCAATTAGAAAAATCAGTGTATATTCAGACATTTTCCCTGCAGGTTAAGTACTTTTAAAAATCTTCAAAAATAAAACATAATTCTAAATTCTGTACATACAGGACAGAAATTAATACATAAACTAACAGGATTCAGAATGAGACTCAATACAGTTTGTTTGTTTGTTTTTGTTTTGTTTTTTTTTTGCTTTATGCCATGTTGAATATTTCTGTTTGGTTTGTTTGCTTTCTTTAATGACATAACAACTTTCGTGGGTTATTTAATGCAAACGCTACCCATATAGAAGAACAGCAATGATATTTTGAACTCTTAGCTGGGAGAGGTAAGGTTGTTCATTATCTTTCCCAAAAATTTTAATCCAAGGATAAACGTAATCGCCTGACTAGAATTTGAACTCGCTTATATTAAGGCCACAGTCCAACATTTTGTCTATTCAACTATATTGATCAGCCTAAAATTTTCAGTAATATTCTAATTTCCAGTTGATATTATTCCTTGTAGTGGACGCTGTCCACCGCATTCGAAATTATTTATAGACGTCATGTTTACGGAACAGAGAAGAAAACTAATTGACTTTTGTGCTGAAATGTGTTATAAATAAGGTATTGATTGTTGGAGGAGGATTGAATTTAAGAAAGTTACGCCAATCATCCCAAAGCTGCTAAACAGGAGAACTGAACATACTATAAACACATTTTTAATTGCAGTGTACAAGTCGATCTGTCTAATAGTCCACCTTAAGGGTTTACCCTATACGTACAGTATACGTCAGCCTTGACACATACTGGAGGTGACAGACGGATCAGAACGTGCATTCTAAATTAGGATAAGTTATTATAACCTGTAACAAAATTAGGTGAAATAGGTTACGTAAAGAAATTTTAATACCTTTTTGCATTACAGCTTTATTTTAAAACTTTTATTGAAAAAAAATCAATTCAGGTAACTTGATTATGTTGTAGAGCTGACATCTATTCAATGTAGCCACCTTCAGTCTCAATCACCGCCTCGATACGGATCCGGAACTGGGAGCATACCTTTTCCATAAGCGCCGGCGGGAGCTCGGCGAATACTTAGCGGATGGCGGCGATCAGGCTGGCTTTGGTGTTGTGGGAGGTCATGTTGGTGATGTTCTCGACATATGACCAAACGAAGTAGTCCAGCGGGTTCAGGTCGGGGGAGGAGGGGGCCACTGAGAGAAGAGTACAAAATCGTAGCACTCCTTCTGAAGCCCAGCCTGGGTCTCTTTAGACTTGTAGGTTGGCGCTGAGTCCTGCTGCCACACCCGGGATCTGCCACTGACCACCTGATTGCAGCAGGAGATCACCACACTCCTCAGCACATCTAGGTACACTTTGGTGTTGACTTTCAAACCGAATTCGAAGATGTTAGGTGGCATGATGTGGCCCTCACTTGAAACCACACCAAAGACCATAACCTTGGCCAGAAACTTTGTTTTCATCTCCCTGGGTACGTCACTGTTATTCGTGGCAATCCAGATTTGCATTTTGAGGGTGCTGGCAGTAGTCTTGTTTTCATAACTAGGATCGGTATAGTGCATGAGTTGTGCAGCTGCGCATCTCCGATCTAGCTCGTTGAACATTGTGTCACTTTCAGACATGATAGAAGGCTCCTATCGCTCTTGGGATTTGTACACAACTGGCCAACTAGTAGATGATCTGCTACAAAAAAAAAAGAAACCCGGTTTTCATTAAACGGAAATGGAATCATATCGCCTTTTCTTGGGCGACAATTTTATCATTCCGCCCTGTAGTATCTTAGAATCAACGTTTTAATTGTCACTAAAGTAACCTTCAAGTAACCTTTATTTAAAATGTTGTAATAATGCCCATATGTGTATCTTCATTACACTTTATAATGTCCCCTTAAACTGTCATCACTCAAGTAGGGAACGGTCATCGTCATTTTTCACTGAAAACAGAATTACATGAGCAATATCAAGAACATGCAAATTCGAAGCATTTCGAGACCGCCGATGTGCTTTGATATTCCTGTTAGTGCTTCCTGACAGTGGAAAAAAGCTGTTGCATACAGCATGTGATATAACGATAATGTAATACTTATTTTTTTTTAATTTCAGAATTATCTTTTTATATTAGCGACGATTAGTAAAATATATTCACCGATATATTCACCGATATCTTGAAAATGTTAATCGTGATCAGCTGGAATTACGTGTATATCGATTGTTAAGAGTACTCTTCAAATAGTTGACCACTCCGTGGAAAAAAAAGTTTGCATTGAAGCTCTGTGTAAATTGTCGGTTTCTAATTATATAGTGATTTGGTTAAGCTTCAAAAGATCTAGAATTTATTGTAATACGCTCAAATCGAAATGGTTTATATACTTTGATTTAAAACCTTATTGCCCTTTTAAACAGGAAGGAAAGTGCATGAAAGATAATGTATTACAATCTAGAGTGTTTCTTTTTAAAATAAAATAATGAAAAAAACAATTTCAGTTTGGCAAAGGGTAAATTTGTTATATAGTTATGGAGATTGTTGACTTGGATTTGGAAACTCAGTAGATAGACTAAGACAGAGGTCAAAGTTCAAGTCTTTTGTTTAATTATGAAGTAAGTATGAATACGTAAAAGAAACATACTATACAGTCCCGTTAGAGATTTGTATATTATGATATTGACAAAATCGTGAATTATGACGTCGAAAAAAGCAAATACAGGTATGCAGACCATAAATAAGAATTGTTCAAAGTATAAAAAAGTTCCTCCAGTCAAACCATCACACGAATGTATTAAATCTAATGGAATATTATACAATCAAAAACATGCATTGTAAGGGGTTATTTATTAGCAAACTTTACCTAAGTATTAGATCTGTAGTCATGAATAAAACTGAAGAATCATATATGTAAATATATATATATATATATATATATATATATATATATATATATATATATATATATATATATATATATATATATATATATATGGGGGAGGGATGAAATGATTTTTAAAAATGTAGGAATGTAGTGAATAATATCTGATATAGAATTATTTTTAATTTTTTTTTATGTAATCTTAGTAAATATGAATGTTACAGATGTACAAACTACATCCCCACAGTGAGCACGCCTTTCTTACATACATAGAATGTGTAGTAATAACCTCAATATGACCAACAATAACAGAAATAATGTAGTTTCATTTTTGCTTATTTTCAATTATCTTCAATAATATGCATAATACTTAATACCTAAGAATATATATATATATATATATATATATATATATATATATATATATATATATATATATATATATATATATATAAGGATGAAGTTATAAACAACGTTCACTTATGCACTTATGTCATAGCAATGTTCACTTAGGTACGATGGCCAAGCAGCAAAGATTAACATTAATCTAGTCACGACGGACTGTGGATGCAGTCAAAGATATGGAGGATTTTGATGGATCGTGAGAGAAAGAGACAGAGAATAAGACATAGACAGGACGCTCGGTGTTGTCAGCATAACTTGATGATAATAACACACACACACACACACACACACACACACACACCCATATATATATATATATATATATATATATATATATAATCAAATCAAAACTTATTGGTCGTTTAAAACTTGCTTCAGTAAAATGCCATTATTCGGGAAATGTTCTAATTAAACGCAGTTACATATATTAGAATATGTGCTACAGCGTTAAAATAAATTTTAAAGAATAATATCAATTTTATTCGTAAAAAAACAAACAATAACGGATCATCAGTTTTAATAGAAAGTAATCTCTACATAAAAAAAACCTTTGAAATTTCACGAATACTTCATCACAATTTTCCATTCTTATCATTCGGAAATAAGAAGTTGAAAGATCTCCGGAACCGAGAATTAGTTATGTCGAGATATTTACCGAACGAAGACATTCATCACGGAAAAACAGTCTTATTTGATTATGATAAACGATGTTTTCTAGAAAAAATACGCTAAAATCACCGCCATTTTTTGAAAGACAGATTCCAGCTTCTCTCCGAGTTATTAAGGGTTTTTCTTATTTTCTTATTTTCTTTTCTTTTCTTTGTTTTGTTGTTTGTTTGTTTTTTTTTTGTTGTTGTTTTTTTAAAAAAAAAGGTTTGCAGAATAGTATGAAGAATCAATCAACTTAGAACACTTGAACAAGTTGTGATTAATGTATTTGTTGACAACGCCAAAAGCGCCACATCTATGTAACTTTCCATTTTATCTTATATTATGCAAATAAGCATTTTTGGGGGGCTAAAAATTGATTACTTTTCGACGTTGTTACGTAGAAAAATCAATACTCTTGAGTTGTTTTGCAAATATTCAGGAATGAAATTATAAAAAATAAATTCATTATATTAATCAACACTTTTGATCGATGTTTTCGAAATTTGTGAACGATTTCGAAGTGTGCCTTGGTATAAAACTCTATAATTCATTTCTGTTTAATTTTCTAAATGGTTTTACTTATAAAAGCGATTTCAGATAATGTATTAATCTAAAAGTGAATCAATAATCTATCTGAGGTGAACATTTGTACTAAAGTTTCAATAAACCTACTCTTCGACTGGTTTGCGTCTAAGAACTTAAGCATTTTTGGTAGATGTTCGAGTCCATGAGCAGGCGATAATCCTTGGAGGTGGTAATCCATGCATTGCAATGAATTATCACCTTGAAGAAATGTAATTTTTTTACAATTGCATTTCACTTCATGACCGTATCGAGGAGTTAGGCAATATAAAAAAAAAAAGTCTACCATATATTTGTTCATTAATTAAAAAAAAGAAAAAAAATCTTCATGCTGGGGTGTGAGTGAAAGGAAGACTCGCTAATTATAATCTGGATATGAGTATGGAAAGGTATAAATCAAGATAGAGAAAATAGTGATTTTTAATCATTAATCACCATAGACATGGACTTTAAGCTAACAGTATATGAATGTAAATAGTACATCACAAGTCGATTTAAAGAAAAGCTTTTTCATAAAGAGTAGATTCATTTAAGTCATGCTTAGAAGAAATTGCCTAGACGGCTAGGGTTGTAAGAACCCCTCCAAAGAGTGTCCTAAACAAACTGATGGTGAGGTTCCAGTAATACTGGAGCTTTGGGGAATGTGGAGTGCACCTCCAATATCATTGCTCCCAGGTCAACTCTGGCCCAAAGAGGTAGCATCTGAGAGGGTCCTATCTATGGCTCAAATAGAACTAAACTGTGTACTAATGCTAAATTGATTTGCTTGAAATAAAATTCATTTGACATTTAAACTGCGTTCTTACGCTTAGCTGAATAGTTTGAAATAGAACTGCTTTGACTTGTAAATGTGTAAACAAAAAATATACTTATATTAAACTGAATTGTTTGAATTAGAACGGTTTGATTAAACTGAATATTTTAAAATAGAAATGTTTTTCACAATTAAATTATGAACTTATGCTAAATTGAATTGTTTGAAATAGAACTGCTTATTAGTATAAAAATGGAGTTAGTATTAATTAAGCAACACAAATTGATATGCCATGAAGCCCAAACAAACAAACAGACTTAGAGGAAAGATTAAACTTTATTTAATTTCATAAACACAGCAAAAAGTTGATAAATAAATCGGACTTATTATCAAAAGGCTCAAATAAAAATATTTGGTGAGCTATGCTTTTTTATAAATCAAATTGAGGGGATTTTTGGCTGTGTTTCATTGTTTTTTATTAGTTGTTAGTATTTATTAGCATTAGTTTAGGTCTTACTTCATGTAAATTATTTGATTGAGGAAGTGACTTCTTTGATATTTAATTGTAATGCAGAGTTTTGTTTTTATAATAAAATTACAGAACCAGTTAAATTCTGATTAAGAGTTGTTTTTTTTTCTCCTATTGGTTAACTTCCTGTGCTTTTATAAGTTCAGTAATAATTTATCTTAATATTTGTTTACTTAATTTTTCTGGCTCACTTTTTATTGGGTCTATAAGTCTGCACGTCGGTTTAAATCGAAAATAATCTTAATGTTTTTTTTTAAGTTTTTGAATGCTTGTGTGTTTGCTAAGTGATTCATTTAGTTATCGATATCTAATTTGCAACCAATTTCACTTTCTTTCAGTTTTATGTCTACTTCCATGTTCCTAGATGGTATTTTTTTATGTTTTAATCATGGCACGATCTTGATTAAAAGACATGAATTCTCTTTTATCTGTATTTATGCAGAAACCAATGTCTCTTGTAGCTTGATTCACGCTGTGCAAAAGAGATTTGGCTTAAGTAGATGCATTTGCAAGAAGCTCTAGATCATCTATGTTGTCTGAATTTGCAGTATATCTTTTGCTTCTTTAATCCTTTGGGAAAATCTATTTTCTTTCATTTGTTATACATCAAGATATTTATACATATTTTGATGCTTCCGTCGACTCGTGCATAGCCTCATAGGACCGTTTAGTATAAGTTGGAGATTTACATTCGATGATATACTGTCAGCATCGTTTACATACGAAACCAGAAAAAATGGTAGCGACATGTCGAGCCATTGTTTACTTATAGCATGACAATAAAGATATTAGGTTGATTAGAGTAATATAGATTAACTTGACGTACATAACGGGCCCAGCCCCTCTAGTACATCATTTAGCTTCATTAAAAGTTAATTATATTTTATTGCGAAATTTATGAGTTGTTAATAGTGTTTTCTGCGTAGACGATTGGTGTAATAACATGAGGAAACATCAAGTAATGTACGTATGATAATACCGCAATAATGTTCTACTAAATGGTTTTAAAACCTCGTTATGCACAGGCAGTAAATGCTACTTAGAGAGTATGATTTATATATATGGGGTTTTAAAATATGTACGAAGGTAAATATGTATCCAGTGAATATTATGAATAGTAGAGTACGTATAATATATTTAATATGTAAGATTTCATAATAATAATAATAATAATAATAATAATAATAATAATAGGATACAACTTACGGCACAATGTTGATCCTCGGGTCAGCTAGTATACAGCATGTTTGATGTTATTAGATTCAGCTGAATGGATACGTAATTTTTTGAGTTATGTGACAATCTGTTGTTTGATACACAAATAGCCGTTGATCAATAAGGCGCCAAATTGCAAATATATATATACTTTCATTGTCACATTTAGCAAGCAAATCTGTCCTATTAAGCTAATGATAGAAAACTTATGGCATCTAAACTTCAAACACAATTCACATTTTTTAATATTCTCATTACGAGCATACGCTTTTTATGATAAATCTTAATTATATATATATATATATATATATATATATATATATATATATATATATATAATACCACGTGAGTGTGTGTGCAACAGACAATGCACGTGTATGTGGATGTTTGCTTATTTGTTTGCGTGTTATTACATATCAACTTCTGTTGCTTATTTAATGACGAATCCGTTTTTATTTAAATAAACTGTTCCATTTGTAACAATTCATTTTAGCGTAGGTACGTGGTTTAAATGTTAAAACAGTTCTATTTTAACCTATTCCGTTTAGCATAAGATCGCAGTTTAGTTCTTTTTTAGCAATAGATAGGACCCTAACAAGATCAGAGTGGACCTGGGAGCGTTGTCAATGAAGAAGTTCTCCTCATTCCCCAAAACTCCAGCATTACTGGAACCTCACCTTCAGATTTGTTGGGGGGCTTTTCCCTCTGCACAGATGCAGTCATTGTATTCTACACCCATATCTGACTGGGCAAGTATGTGGTGTGTACATGTGTTCATACGCAGATATTTTTTTAATAGAATTTATTTATTATTTTGTTCTTAGATACTTGTATGTTTCCAGTTTCTTGCTTTCGTCATGAAACATATATAACGCAAAGCCTTGTTAATGAGGTACTCAAAAAGACTTGAACTCACTCGTGTTTGCAGTTTGAAAGATTTTCAATTAGTCAAGCGTTTATATTGAGAATATCTTCTTTTTTTTTTTCTTAGAGTGTGTTTACCTTAAAATAATATATATCTCCATAACCAGTAACTTCTACGAGCTACCAAAAATGCTCAAGTCCAAACAAATAAAGAACGCCGTAGAAAAACAAAAATCTGAATTTATAGAAATCCCAAACCCTAGTGACAAAAATTTAGATCCATTGTAGCAAGCCTATCGTGCCCGTCTAGCAGCCTTAACAAACTAATGGACATTTCACAACAACCTTTCCTAAATAAAATAAAAAAGCAATCTTAGGGACAATATTGATTTTTTAAACGCCATACCAGAAAAAATTGAACCCAATACTCCCATAGCCACATTTGACGTCACAAACCTATATAGAAATATCCCCCAATAATTCCGAAAGCAAGCCATTTCACTTTGGATAGATAAATACCCAGACATATTACACCGTAGATTTAACAAAAAATGATCATAGAGGGTATAGAAATAATCCTTAATAATAACTTCTTCCAATTCAATAACGTTAACTATATCCAGACCCAAGGAACAACTATGGCAACTAAAATGGCGCCAACATACGCTCTCCCACCCCTAGCATATTTAGAAGAAAACCTTTCTGAAATGATAAGTAAAAAATACGGCAACGACATAAAAGAAGAATTTTACAATTCATGGAAAAGATGTTTGGATGATTGCTTCATATTCTCGAAAAGCCCATGGAGAGACATCAATGAATTACATAACATACTACAAAACCTAAACCCCAAAATAATCTTTTTATGGGACACAGCT
>OY757904.1:70958138-70980638 GCA_963585895.1 Sepioteuthis lessoniana
GTATATGCGGGAATTGAGATAAAAAAGACCTAATTTGCTTTAATCAAAATAGTGCCACCTCTTCAGTAAATGACCAACCTCTGAAATCAGTTGACCCATTCACATAGCTCAAGAACAATATCACATCTACTCGAAGCGATATCAACATTCACATTGGAAAGGCATTGACTGCAATAAGAACTTTATCGGCCAAACGCAAATCTAATCTTACTCGGTTTGGCCGAATAACTACTATTATCGTGCTGTATTTCGCCGATTTAACAAAACGCTTCGAGGTAAAAAAAAGATAGGAATTAGAAATCAATGATAAGTTCTCTTTGGAACAAATTCTGGAAACAGAAATCTAAAAAGATAACTGTTGCACTGCTGCTTACCTCCAATCCCACAAACAATCCGTGTCAGACGAGAAAGAAATAGTGGACACTGCAGGAGAAAAGGAAGTATGAACTTAAAGGTGACGTTCTCGTATGGATCGAATACATGGACACACAAAAGCTGGCCTATAAAGAAAAACTTATATTTATCAAGAGATACTGCCTGAAAGACTTATCAAGGGCTAATCGATAGGGATGAAGTGATTGAGAGAATCAAAAGAATCTGGGATATCTGGACTTATTCATGGTGATAATGATATTTTTTTACTTATCGTTTCCAAGAGGTACTGAATTTTAATTAAGTTAGTGTTAGTCATTTTTAGTTGTTTGGTTTGTTTTCATGGCTTATTAACCCTTTTAGGTTATTTTATTAAAAATCCTGCTTATATATATATATATATATATATATATATATATATATATATATATAATCATCCACAGAAAAACTGTTTCGTTGTATCACAACTCTTCAGTGTGGCTATACACGTGGGATGCTTGAAGCTGGAATCGAAACCCACCCAACTTTAGATTAGACTTAATATCATACGACTCAGCCAACAAGCGTACCACGTAAGCTTAGAAATTGTAACGTATTAAATAGAAGCGTTCGTTTGTTTACATTTTATACCGTACCGGATACCAGAGTGCCCAATTCGTTCGAAGAGCTGTGCATAATACGATTGGGACCCGTAAATTCCTTCGCCAGAGAGCTCAACCCCCATGGAAGATCGCGTATATATATATATATATATGATTTGTTAACTATTAGTTTGTAGGTAACCTTCTTAACGAGCAAGAGATCATTCGTTTGTAAACAGTTGAATAGTCACAAGTATTGTTATGTAACACTAACTATTCAATTATGTCACATTAGTCATCTGTTTGCACTTAGTGAAGTGGGTAAATAGTTCTATTTGAACATTAGATAAAAAACTGATGGGTAATACGACTACAGGTCAGAGTAAACCTAGGAGTAATGACAATACATTGGTGCTCCATACTCCTCAAAGCTTCCGGGGTGGAGATTAAGACTCTTATTGAGGATGAGTCCAATCCAATTGCTGAGAGAAAGCCGGCGAATTCTACAGCCCCAGACGACCAGGCTGAATGATTTTTGCTATCTAGGCTAGATTAAGTGTTAAAATATATTCCTAAGCTTTCAAAGGGAAATGTAATTCGAAAAATTTCCGCATTACAGAGGTAAACGCGCACACACACACACACACACACACACACACACACATATATATATATGTATATATATATATATATATAATTGAGAAACAAGGAAATCAAAAAGTAGTAATTGATTTTCTTGTTTCTCAATTATATTTTTTCCTGCATAAGTTTATTTATATATGTCTATATACATTATAAACTTTATATTGAGCTCTCAATTTGGATAATTCTGTTTAAGTATATGAATTGAATACATACATACACACAAACACACCCATAGACATACACACACACACACACACACACACACACACACACACACACATATATATATATATATATATATATATATATATATATTGTTCTGATAATCGTGTAGATTAAAAAAACTGTCGTCAAACGGTGTTTTTTCTTCGTCTATGCTATTCTAACTGAAATCATTATATGCTCTATCTCCAATATCAAGCCCTTTTTCTTTAGAACTATAGAAAACTGCAGAAAGATGGAGAGAGAGAGAGAGAAAGAGAGAGATTTTATTATAAGATTTTGCATTAGGCTAACAGAAAAATAAAGAAGTATACAGAGATCCAATGATGAAGACAAATAACGAAATAGAGAGGGAGTAAAACGAGCAATAAACAAAGTCTGCAACTTTTTTTTTCTCTGACAACATCAGAAACATGGAAAGTTTAGATTTGAATTTTATCTAAAACTTTAATCTAAATCAGGCTGATTGCATTCTTCCTCACTTTTACTGATGCGGAGACAACGTAAATAAGGCGAAGAAAATATTTGGTAATTGTGTGTGATATGGATTCTCGGTCGCTTTGACATGTGGCACATTATATTGATTTGACAAAGGTGAATAAGTTCTGCCATTTGAAAATCTACTTCTTTAGCTCTAAAGATAGAGATTCTTTTAAATGAGAAACACTTGAAATTCTTCAATACATAGATAAGAGTGGAAGTAAATTAACCATTTGAACTAATTCAAAAACACAAACATACTTACACATGCGCGCGTCCAGGTGTCACTACGAGAAACATTCAGAAAATAAATTGATTTCTTTTAATAAAAAGCAATTTTTTTCTTCCAATTTTTTTAGCATTGCTGTACAGCAGAAATTATTATCCTCCTCCTCATCATCATCATCATGTCGTGCCGCTGGCACGGATATCCCTGACCCTATCTCACCACTTCTCCCAATCATTCATCGCCTCTGGAAGGTCTTCAGGGTTACATCCCGTATCCTCACATAGCTGCCGTATGTATGTTCGAACTAGTCGTCCTGTTTTTGCTTGGCCATATGCGGGGGTCCATAAGAATACATCACTTATGAGCTCGTCCCTGCTTCTCCAGCAGTGTCCTGCATGTCTGGTTCGTCTAACTTGGATAGTTTTCGTGATGGGAGGCAGGTGGCCGTATAGTTGGTGCCTTGTTGGGTGTTGCCGCCAGGACTTGTTCAATATTGCTCGCAACATTCTTGTGTAATTGCCGTCAAGCTTCTTCTCTAGCCGTTTAGTTAGCGTCCAAGTAGTACATCTATATAGCAGTATCGACACGACCGCTGCCCGGAAGAAACTGCATTTCATTTTATCGGTTAGGTCTGATTTCCATATGATCGAAAGCCTATCGATAGCTGTCTATGCCTTCGTTAGCCCAGTGTCGATGTCTTTTTCGGTTGATGAGACGCTGCTTTCTAGGTAAGTGAATTTGTCTACCAGTTTTAGGTTCCATCTAGTGTGGAAATGTCACCTGTTTGATTATAGCACATATATTCAGTTTTGTGTGCATTGACATGGAGGCCAATGCCTGATCGACTGCAAATGAAACAGACAGCTCGTAGCTTGAAGAGTGTTCTGTCATCCACCTTTGATAGTTGAGAAATACATATCACTCGAAATTTACAGAAAAATATGTGATGTGTATAAAGAAATGTAATCTATTCAAAAAATCCTTTGGAAATCTGTCAAACATGGGTATATTACTACCTGCCTAGGTTGAAATGTCTGTTTCTGAAGAGAAAACATTCGTACTCTCCGGTAAAAAATAGGTTATGGACACAATGATCTGTAAATAAGATGATGCTGACTGTATTCTGGGCGCTAAAAGGAACATCGGAATAGCTCTCCAAGAAAAAAGATGCAAGTGAAAAAAACGCTTACAAATGGCAACTTCTGAAAGAAATAAACGTTATTTGTTGAATGCCTCTTATCTATCTATCTATCTATCTATCTGTGTGTGTGTGTGTGTGTGTGTGTGTGTGTGTGTGTGTGTGTGTGTGTGTGTGTGTAAAGAAGCGTGTGAATGTATTTTGCCTATAATTTAGTATGTGAGAATGTTTATTTGTTTTTTCTGCTCACGTGTTTGTGCACGTCTCGACATAATCGCCGAGCAGTATGTATACGTATTAATTACAAAGAAATAGACAAACACGCATGCAATATATATATATATATATATATATATATATATATATATATATTATTTTTATATAAATGTATACGATTCGTCATTGTATTTTTCATCTAACTAATCGCTCTCACGAAAGTTGCTGACCCAGTATGGCAAGGTTGTAGAATACACCGACAGCATCTCTGCCCAGGGGTAAGACTCCCCCAAACGAGTGACCTAGATATGACACTAAACAATCGGATGTTGAGGCTCTAGTATTGATGAAACTTTGGGGACTAAAAAGTACCACTTTATTGCAATTGTTTCCAGATTCTCGGAGTGGTAGCACCTGATAGAACTATGGAACTAACCTGTGTGATTATACTAAACTGAATTGTTTGAAATAGGATTGTTTTGATATATAACTGTATCGATAAATGACTGATGTTTAATTGAACTGTTAGTAATAGATAGCAATACTTGAACCATTTAACTTTGCTGACAAAACAGTTTGAAATAGAACTGTTTTCTTTTTTTTACATTTAAACTGTGTACTTATGCTAAACCGAATTGGATGATATAGAACTGTTTATATGAATGAAAATGGATTTGACATTACGTAACCTAAACTGGTTGATATAACATAAAACCAAACCAAACAAAACCGAACCAAACCTCCCGAAAGTGGATTCATTTGGGCTAGTCCGTACCCGGGAAACATACAGAACGTTCCTAGATGTATTTAATTCAAATGTTAAAAGATTTATACACCGAACGGATCAAAAACAGAATAGGCAGAAAAAAATTGTTTGTTTTATTTAATCAAACATGTTTAATATATATATATATATATATATATATATATATATATATATATACACATACACACACACACACACACATATATATATATATATATATATATATATATATATAAATGTATATTGATAAGCAATCCAGCATAGAGAAGCAAAAAAGCATAAATCATCACATATGCATATAGATTAAAATATATTTTTGTCTTGATTTTACCAGTAATTCCTGCAAATATCATTCTTCTACATCCAATAACGATCCTTTAGATCTGTAATATGGGATTTTTGAAGTACCTATCAATTCACCTCTTTCAGGTTCACTTTGGCTTGGCATGGAATAGTCAATTAATTTTTTTTTTACATTAACAGCATTAGGCAGGCATAATTGATATTTTATAACTGTGTGCACTTTAATCGTACTTATAATACTTACTTTAAGCTATTTCCGTTAACAAAGGATTATTATCCGTTCGTAAGGAATACAGTAGGTGAATAGTAGGCCTTACCCTTACGGCATTCACATACTTTCACGAACTGTTTAAAAGCCATAAATTTCACTGATTCAGCGTCATTTACTAATTAGGTCGAAAAACATATCAGCAAGTGTGCCAGTTATAGACTTTATTTGATTAAAGGATATTGTCTCAAAAGCATCTAAATGATATTCTACACACAAGGGACCAATGCCGGGGCGAACGATAAAACAAATTCTATATGTAATTAACTTCATGCAAAAGGTACCAGAGGTGAAGAACACGGTGCATCTAATATATTTACATGAATCGGTAACCTGTGACAAATTGATGAAATGAATGAATAAATCAATTAATGCCGTTTTGTTAATACATTTCACTTCAATTCATTGATCCAACTACTTTGGGTATCATATTACCCTGTTTTCGCCTATATACGTTATCTAACCCTTTAAGCAAGTTACATCGCTATACCGTTGGTACTATTATTCTCCACCCATACACACACACAACGCAGACAGGTTTATTGATACGGAGGACACGCTCAAACAGCAGAGTGTTAATTAAGGCTCAAACAACGCTGGACTTAAGGAACATTATGTACTTTTCTAATAGCCTTTTTACATTTGAAGTTTTACCTCTTGTTAAAATTCAGTCGTTGAGTGTGTAGATTTACATTTTCACTAGGCTTTCAAAATTCCCATGATTCTTTTTTTTTCACCTTTCCGAAATCGCTTGGTGTACAAGTTATCATCATTTCAAATGGAACCGGTGAGCAGAGTTCAAATCCTAGTCAAGACTATTTGAGATTCACTGGGTGATAAAGCCTTTGAAAAGGAAAGGAATCTTTATGATCTCCACCCAGCAATATGTAAATAGTATTGTAGACTCTTTAGCCTTGGTTAGTTTACTAGTCTCGGAGAAGGAAAACTCTGGATTCAAACCAACGGTACTCCACTTCTATAAATTACCTTGTTTAGGGGGGATCGGTTAAATACATAATTTCGTGAAGAATAGGCTTTTTCATTGACTGAATGCCAAAGTTCTGGAATTATTTGAAATCCCAAGTTCATGAGTCGGACTACCACCCCGTCAAAAATGTTGTTGATTATTTCAAAACGTCTTTGCTACTCACCAAATTCAACTCTGACCACCTTAGATTATAAAGAAACATAGATTAAAACCTTAAGTTCTATAATAAACTAAATGAGGAATTTTCTATATCATCATCATAAAGGCATACTGGAAGCATGGTTTTCCTTAACATTTACTCGCACTCCGTTCCCATCGGCCATTGAACTTGCTAAGTTCTCTAGAGGGTTCCCAGTCTTTTCACAGAGCTGATGAATGTAAGTCTATGTTGGTCAGACATCACAGGTGTGTTAAGGTGATGGGATTCATGAAATAACCCCGCTTAAGTTACCTCAATATTCAATATTCTTTCTTTTGATCTCGGGTCGATATCTGATCTCCGGAATCAGTGATAAATATATATCAGCAATCATATACTAGTTCTAACCAGACTACTATCTATTTAGTTTAACATATCTATTTTGACATTAGTTTACAAGAATGAAAAAAGTAATGACGTCGAAATTCAATACCCTAACGATTGTCGTCTGTGATGATATCGTTAATCGCTTTATTACGAAAGACGATTTGTAAAATATTACTTTTAAAGAACGTGATTTTTATGGAAAATATTCCCCAATGGCTGATAGCAAAATTGACTGACAAAAATGTATAAGCAAAGAAATCAGATTTTATAATGTACATTCTAAACACGAACGCCAAAAGATGAGAAATGGCTTTACAAAAAGATTAAATGGTATCATTTAGTCTAAAATATTAATTGAAATAGAATATCGATATTTGCTATTCCAGGGAAAACGTTTTTATGCATTTATACTATCGATTGATAAAATAAGTATCAACTTGAATCAATAGAAACATCTTCTGAAGATAAGCATTTAAATGCTCATAGGTGAATTGTTCGACTTTAGAAAAAATAATTTGAAATGTTTCAAACTACTCCGAAAACATTAGAAGTTCTAGCGACAAAGTAAAAAAAAAAGTCTACTCATATCAAAGTATTTCCTTTCTTTTATTTTCTTTTCGCTTTCTTTTTTTTTTTTTTTTTTTTTTTGCTTCTGACGATAAATTTCGACTCGATGATATGTTAAGAAACAGTGTCCTGGCGCTGCACTTTACATCTCCATTTGATGCCAATAAATCATTCACATTCTTACGTATTAAATATCCTTTAAAAAAAGTGAATATCGATTAAAAGAAAGACAATGCTCCCTTGAATTTCCCGGAAGGGGAAACAATAGTGAATATATAAATGGGTTCCGTGGTGATAAGAATGAAAAAAATATATAGGGTTCTTATGCTGATTTCTAAGGACTTTCGCAAAAACTGATGGTGCGTTAGCTTAATTGTCAGAAATATGAAACTCTATTGACAAATGTATTTATATTTTACTATTCATATAATTTATTGAAAGAGGTGATTGTACAACAACGGTTAACGTTTTAGAAAGTGGACTTGGCTACTCCACTTCAAATCTTAAATGAGGGTATATTCCACTTAGTGTTGATAGCATTGGAAAAGCTATATATAATCCAATAGTTTTTCTTCCATCGATGATTAAATAGGACAGACTAAGCTTTTTAAACTTGATATGACAATCAGTCTGGAAAGAAAACTCTAAATTGAAAACAGCTGTAAGATTAGAGAGAGATTGGCAATGCCAGGCTGTTCCTGCCAAAGAAAAATCTGATGAGTAGTGCACCTACAAATCAAACAGGTTATAATATCCGTGAGCGAGATTAAACATTCAGCTCACACACACACACACACACACATATACAAACGCGTGTGTGTGCGCGCACGCGCGTGCGTGGGTGGTGTGTGTGCGTGTGTGGCAAAATAGAAGAAAATCGGGCGCATTGTTAGAATGCCATTGTAAATTTAATATGACGAGTTTCCCTCGCCTCATCAGATAACATACACACTTTTTTGTTGGGGGGAGTGAAACAAACAAACATATATATATATATATATATTTATATATATATATATATATATATATGAAAAATCTGGCGAATAAAGAAAAGGAGGAAAACAATGAAAAAGGAATAAGTCGGTATGATGCTTCTGGTCCCACCCTAATGTTAACAGGTGCAGTTTCAAAGTAGATATTTGTCCGTCTCTATTCCTATGTCTTAGTATAATTTACATTAGTCGCCTAATTTATTATTTTTTTATACGCTTAATTTCCACGTTCTGGTCCGAAAAGTTCACGTATATGTCCAATTTGACAATTTTTTCCGTTAACTGGTGTTTCTATTTCATAAATATATCTGTAGGTGGTGTTAAGATCTCCTGCTACCAGTACTAGTATATTCCTCTTACCACAGGATCCTTGCGGAGTGATAGCACCTGATAGGGCCCTAACTATGGGTTAAATAGAACTAACAGCATACTTATGCTAAAATGAATTATTTGACTAAACTGAATAGCTTGAAATAGAAATGTTTTGACAATTAAACCGTACTTACATTTAAACTGCGTGCTTATGCTTAACTGAATTATTTGAAATGGAACTGTTTTTGACATTAAAACTGTATTTAAACTTAACTGAATTGTTACATATAACTGCTTGAATAGTTTGAAATGGAAATGTTTTTGACAATTAAACTGTAGTAGGACAGACTAGGTTCTTCAGCCTTGGTGAGGTAACTAGTCTAGGAGAAGGAAAACTCTGAATTCAAACCTGTTAAACTCCGCTTAAAAATTGACCTTGTGTCATATCCTGCCCGAGCGGAGGGGTTGGGTAAATAGGATTAAACTGTGTACTTATGCTAAACCGAATTGTTTGAAATAGAACAGATTATTTACATAAAAATGGATTTGTCATTAAATAACCTACAATGATTGATATGCCATAAAAGCCGACCCTTAACATAGCCCTTAACAGGATACTTGGATTTAGGTATTCGTTTTTCTTTTATTACTTTAAATCTCTTAAAGAGAAATGCATATGAGAAAAGTTTGTTTGAGAAAAGTGTTTGTTGATCTTACGCTGAGCAAGTATAAAATCTAGAGAAATGTTATAATTATGGACACAAGAAAACTTTTGCTTGAATTTTTATGTTGTGTGAACTATATGGAAGTTACTAAGAATGTTACGTACTGCTTTGAACAAACTGCATACAACAATGCCTCACCTGCACGGCAACCGACTTCCTTTCTCTGAACACATTCTGCTTAGAAATAAGGATGAACTTATGAACGAAATCGTACAAGGAACTCTTACTAATGCACTCACCAGTATAGGCCGACGAGGAGAGGCTTAAATAAAAAAAAAATTAGCTCTGAAGGAAATGTTGGGCATGATACTGATAGGGACAGATGGCTGGAGATGATCAAGGGACACTGTGCTATCAGAATCATGGTCATAATAATCATGGGGATAACACACACACACACACACACACACACACACACACACACAGATATATATATATATATATATATATATATATATATATATAGATAGATAGATTTATGTGTGTTTTTGTGTGTGTGTGTATATGTGGATGGATCTGTCTGTTTTCAGCTGTCTGTATATTTTTTTGCATTTAACCTATATAAAAGAAAAGTATGTTCTAAATGAATTAATTACAAATAAAAAAGATAAACATAATAGTGCGAGAGAAAATAAACAGAGATAAAATATATTACATTAATTATATAAATAACAGAATTATGATAAATATGAATAATACAAGAACAATATATATTATAAAAAAATATAATTGGCATTAAGAGATAAAACAATAGAAAAACATAGCTAGATTGAATTACTGACAGACAGATAAATATAAAGATTCCCAGTCAGACAGACAGGCAGAAGGATATAAATTCAAACAGTTTTTATTTATTTATTTTTACTAAGGGTTATTCCGGTTTTACTTATTTATTTGCAATAATAATATATATAGGTGCGTGTGTGCGTGTGTGTGTGTATGTGCGCGCGTGTGTGTATGTGTGTGTGTGTGCGTGCGTGTGTGTGTGTGTCTTATTCCATCTCTTGAAGTTGAAGCTCAACGCAACCTTAAATAGGCACTCATAAAAATCGGCATATAATGTGCGTATACATGGATATGTAACATGCCTGTATGAATAAGTTAGTTATTGAGTTTTGTACGGTAGAATCACAGATTATGTTAGGCTAATATGACAAGATTTGATTGTTCGATGCTGAGAACATTATTCATTGGATATTGATCGGCATGCTCTATAAATCAATAGACGAATTAACGGCTACATCGATTTATAATCTATAAGAATAAATGCGAATACCAATGCGTATTTCTGAAACCAAGCTTATACCAAATGCATCGCTGTGATGTTGAATTGGTAATTCGCATGATATCCGTGCAAAAAATATCATATTAGATAATAATGGATGATACTTATCACACTTCGTGAATATTAATTTGTATTATGATTTTAAAAAGAAGAGTTCAATAAATAACAATCCAGTGATATATATTTCTAATTTTATTGTTATTTCCACACACACACACATACACCTCCACACACATATGCATACACACACGCAATACACACACATGCACACACTTATGTGGACACATGCACACACTTATGTGAGTGTATAGTGTGTGTGTGTGAGTGTGCATGCGTGAGTGGGTTCTTTTATGAGCTATAGGTTTGTTTAAATCTAAAAAGAAAAAAAGCTGGGATTTTTGAATTTTATTTGTATGAAAGCAAATTTATATCCTTAAGCAGAGTTTTCGTTCGCCTTGATTGATTGTCTAACTAATGCTAAAAAACAGTCTGCCCTTCATTATACTCATATCTGTAAGGTATTAGAGCTATGTAAAATGCAAACAATCTTATCCTGAATTTGAACACGTGTCGCAGTATCAATTTCCTTCGACGATAAACTTTACACCACGGCACTCCATGAATATGAGCATGTGAGTTCGAGTCTCTATGTATATATAGGTTTGTATGTGCGTGAGCGCGTGCTTTTTTTATGTGTCCTGAACAGTTTGAAAATGATGGAACCGTATCTACTTCTCCCTTTTTATTTTGGTGCTCCAGTTTTGTAGCATGCAGTTTTGTTTTTTTATAGGTTCAGGTATCTAGCCTCATGTTCCATGTTTTTGAATTTAAAAGTTTTCTTACTTCCCCCAAACCGGTTTCCGTACCCTGGTTGTAAAAGTAAGTCAGTTTTTCTATCTTCATAGATGAGAGGCACTCTTTACATTGGTCAGAAAGTGAAACGCTGACATCCTTGTTCAAGATTAGAATTTGACTCCAAAGACAATGACCGTAATGTAACATGCCCCCGATATCAATGTATTTGTCAAGGGACCCCGATGAATTCGTCAATCCCACGGACAGTTATAAGTTGTGTGTGTGTAATTGACAGAGAACTGGAAAAATGACAGAGAGAAGTGAATAAGTTTAAATATCAGGTTTTATTGAGCGAATCGCAATTGTTGTATCACGTCGGTGTTGTCTCTGTTGAGTGTTATAAGTCGGTGTTTAGAAAGTTATAGACTCAGCAGTCTAATCGTTACTGCGTGTCTTGAAGGTGAAGATGGTGTCTGTGTTTGGTGCAGATTGTTGGTGTAGCTGTTATAGTCAGGTTGTAGAATTTGCTGGAGACGGTAGATGATGTGGACGTATTACTTGCTGCAACTAGATGATCGATGTCTCGGTTTATGCGGTCCTTGTTTAATCGGATATATGTCGATTTGTTCTACAAGTGTTGGTGATAGTCCGAGCAGTGTGGTCGCTTTTGGACTAGGTGATGCAGATTCTGTGTGCTGTGGCTGTGTGATTGATGTCTTGGTTTATTCAATCCTTGATTAACCGGATGTATATCAATGTGGTCTCGAAGTCTTGATGCTAGTCAAAGCATGTGGTCGCTCGTGGATTAGGTGCGGCACGAGCTAATGCATGATTGTGCAAAAACGATTGCTGGGTTAAGCTGGAGTTGATCTGCAGTTAGTTCTGTTGCTTGGTTGCGCGAGAGTGGCTGTTGGTTTAAGCTGGAGCTGGTTTAAGCTGGTTGCTACGTCGTCATCCCGTAGTAACTTCCATGATATATAGTAAGGAAAACAAAGGTGATCGCGGAAGACTTTCTGAATTTAGCTCCTAGAAGAGCTGTTTGAATGGGAGAACAGATGTGGTAGGTTTATTGGCTGTGGTGAGTCAACAGCTGTGATTGCTTGATTTTCGTGCAACCGGAGGAGTTATAGATCCTAACTCTCCGCCGGTTTCGAGCTAACCCGGCCGCCTACTCGATTTTCGGTTGCAGACGACGGTGTTTATGACCGCTGTTTCACTACTGGGACGTGTAATTAGGCTTCTGTACATAGGAAGTTCCTTTATTAAATATAAGTAATGATAAGGTACTTCGTTATACTTTCAAGAATAACTTTTAAATGTAATGTATTTTATCCTTTGGTAATAAATTTGTTTCCAAAAGGCCGGCAGAATTAAATCTTTATGACAAATAGAATACTCATAAGGGAACTTATCTCGTGACGTAGGCATGTCATTTTGTTGTCTGACATCTCAGGTGACACAGCGCTTTTCTCTAAATAGGGTATTTTAAGGTTGAGTTGGCGGGTAAAATTTCGAAGCAGTGTCTTCTTTTCAATATTAGAGACGTCTTTGAATTGAACTTTACTCATCCTAGCTTCTGCCTGCATGACATTTGCTAGGCGTTTCATAATATCTCGATTAATATCTACTAGACGAGTAATATAAATGTACATATCATTCTTATAGTCAACCTCCAATAAATTGAAGCGAAGAACGGCAAACGGATACTTATTGATAATGATGATGACAATTCGTAAACAATTATAGATTCAAATAACTACACTTAATTCAAATAGTGCACTCACTCATATGATTTCAGATATTTCTATCTAACCATAATAATAATCAGAAAGGTTAATTGAACTATAATAGATGCGAATACTTTTGCTAAAAATGCGCGTAGGATTAATGACAATGTGGGGGTAATTCAACACTCTTCAGAATATCATGAGATCCCGTATATATTATACTCAGGACACAAAATGTTTAAGATTCTTAGCTAGTATACAATCACAGGCAGAGCGATGTTCTGTGTGTACAAGTTCATCTTACTATGATATAGAAATATGAATCTAGCCTATCCATATTTACCATCTCCTCCACTCGGGCAGGATATGACACAAGATAAATTGTAAGCGGAGTTTAACAGATTTTAATTCAGAGTTTTCCTTCCCCTAGACTAGTTGCTAAACAGGGCTGAAGAACCCAGTATGCCCAAATATTTACCAATAGATGGAGAGAGAATAATTGGATTCATAGTTTTCCCAAGGATATTAGTGCTATGTGAAATGCAATCAGTCTCGTCCAGGATTTAAACACGTGTCGCCGTGTCCATAACCTATCCTGCATTGGCCTTCCTTACTTTCCCTTTGGTTACCCAAGTTCACCTTTAAAGAGGGACAATTGAATGTCCACACACACACACACACATATATATATATATATATATATTGTCATCTACAGACAGACTGTTTCGTTGTAGGATATCTTATCAATGTGCTTAGACATTTGAAATGTTAAAAACTGAGATCGAAAACAAGCTGACTTTACGCCTGCCGGATATCCTACCGCACAGCCACGAGCAAACTCAGCGTAAGAGAAGGGATTTTAACGCATAAATATCACCTCTGCTTTGTTTTCATATACATGCTTAACGGCTACCGTATGCTAAATTGATAAGAGGAGCCTTGCATTTTGTGAGTGGCAACCAGTAATTGCTTCGAGAAAGTGCTCAACCCCGGAGGTGAGAGCATATATATATATATATATATATATATATATATATATATATATATTGTCATCCACAGACAGATTGTTTTGTTATATCAAAACACTTCTGTGTGGCTAGACAAGCAGAACTTTTCAAGGTGGGTAAGAAACCCACATAAGTTTATGCTAGACTTTGTAACCTACCACTCAGCCATTAGGTGAGCTACGTTAATCCATATGAATTTTCTCTCGATTGCATAAACTTCAGCTATAATTAGCTGCTTATTCATGAATTTGTATTCGTGCATTGTAGATTTTCCAGCATCGTTCTTGTCTTCATTGTAAAATATGCATAAAAGTGTAGTGATAGTGTGTTAAGGTATTGACAACTTGAATTTGGCATCGTATACTTGTCGTATCTGAGTAGCATAACACACCACAATCGATATTCTATTGTACGTGGGAAACAATTCAAACATCTGTGACAGAAAAAAAATGTATTATGGTTTAATATTTCTTTGTTTTAAAATAAGCAAAACAATTCATGACGAATCAATAACAATTATCATCATCATAATTATGTTGCACTGCGAGTGAGGATATCCCCGACCCTCTTTCGCAACAGTCTCTATTGTCCATCGCTCCCGGGAGGTCTTCAACACTATATCCCGTATCGGCACAGAGCAGTTGTACATAGGTTCAAGCTTGTCTTCCTGCCTTTGTTAGTCATGTGATGGTGTCCACAGCAGTATATCACTTATAAGTTAGTCCTTACTTTTCCATTAGTGTACCGCATGTCGGGTTCGTCTAACTTTGATTGTTTTCGATATGGGTGGTAGTTGGCCGTATAGCTGCTGTTGTGTGGAGTGTTACCTCCAGGACCTGTTCAATATTGCTCGCAGCATTTTTGTGTAATAACTGTCAAGCCTTTTATCCATGTTTAGTTAGCGTCCATGTGGTGTATCCATATAGCAATATCAACACGACCGCTGCTCGGAAAAAGCTACCTTTTATTCTATCGGTCAAGTCTGACTGCTATATGACCGATAGCCTATCGAAATCTGTCCATGTCTTTGCTAGTTGCGTATTGATGTATTTCTCTGTTGATGAAACATTGCTTCCTTGGGAGGTGAACTTGTCCACTAGCTTCAAAGGCCCACCCTTTAGTGTGGAGATGTCGCAAATACAGAGATGATATGAAACACAAGAAAGAAGTAAGAAATAGTTGTATGAAAGAATGTCCTTTAGATAAACTGAATGTTCTTTATAGAATGGCATTCGTGTTTAGATATACGTTAAGACATAACATTGTGCGCTATATGACACAAGATTATTTGGGAGCGTAAGCACTCGATATCAGAGAAACATGCACACTCACGCGTGCATGTGGTTGTCAAGGCAGCACCGAAGAGATCTGACTTTGGCGTTCAATTCTTTTAAAAACAACTTTGTTCGCGACATCTCGCATCCATAAAAGTACTCCATGTAATCTCGACAACTAGTTTAAAGTTTGTATTTTTTTTTTACCCAAATCATCAAAATAAACATGTAGTTATGATGATTTAAGCGTTTGCTCGTATCATGAATAGTGTTTAGGTTTAAAGTAAAAATATATTTGAAAATCTTGATAAAAGTTGGAAACTAATAAATTCAAAGATCATTTTAAAATAGATGCCTATAAAGTAACACTGGGACTGGTAAAAATACTCTCAGGTAGTGTTTAGCGTCCATAATTGGTTGGTTTTGGTTTAACTTATTTTGGTTTTATGGCATATCAACCCTTTCAGATTATTTAATGCAAAATACAATTTAAACATGTATATAAACACACTTTTTAGATAATATTCTTAAACGTTTAAATGGTTTTATATATTGCTATATAACAGTCAAAATATTACATCCGTCATTTGTTTGCTTATATAGTTTGTTCTATTTGAAGCATAGGTAAGACACTGTCAGTTGATACCTCTCTAAGTCACAGTGGAGTAATGGCAATAAATGGGTACTCCGCATTCCCCAAATCACCATGTCTACATCCTCACCAAGACACAAGTTGTAAGAGTCTTCTTCCTCTGTAGAGATGGAGTATATATATTCTACTGCCACAAACTGTTACATTTTACTGTTGTATAAAGTTGAAACTTCAGTCAGCATTTGAAGATAAAATAAACAATATTACTCATTGGGACGTCATTCCGCACCTCACATCAGTTTTTATCAATTTGGTAAATAGTTGGGCAGTCTCAGCTTTGGTTTGGCAATCGGTCATGATTAAGGAAAAATCTGATTTCAAACCAGTAAAATATGTCTTAAAACTTAACTTGATATTTTACTTCAATATATATATATATATATATATATATATATATATATATATATATATATATATATATATATATATATATATATATATATATATATATACCACAATTTTATTTCAGCAATTCATTTCGCTTCATATGATTATTTAGAATATAAAGAAATAAGTAATTTGAATCTCAAAATTGATTTAAAATTTAAACATGCCTTTATTACAGTGGGAGTGATATGTTAGAGGGAATTTAAAAACCCCAGCTCCAGAGAACATAAACAGCAAGCTTTTTTTATGTTGAAACTAAGTTAACATATTTTAGAATGTTTGTTATAGTGGGAATGTAAACAAATATAAGTTATCTGTTAAAAACTATTGAGAATAAAAGATTGTTCTTTTGGGTTAAATCTACATTGATGATGCTACATTTACGTAGCCAGATTGATTTAAAGACCTTTTTACTTCAAAATACTATTCAAATTTAGGAATAACATTTTCTGGTCAATAAATATTAGCGGTGAACACCTCTTTGTAAAGTGATTCTCCTTTTGAATGTCACGTGAATAGGTTATATACGTAAAAAACTTTAAATTACTCTTCGTAATTAAGGATAACTGATAGTCAAATACGAAGCCCATTACAGAAATTTATTCACTGTCGGCATTAATGTGAGTGGGACAAAACCGCCCACAGAGGTGATGCATCAGAACAATAAAAAAATATTAATGACTAAAAAAAAACTGTCATAAACAAAAACGTTTTTGGTCTTATTTAATCAGAGAGTAATTCGCCGTGAGATAGGAAAAATACGTTGTTAGATTGAAGGGGTATTTTTCCTTGTAGAACGTTAACTTTTTTGTCCCGCAGAAGGGTGAAATACGCTGTTTCTTTCGGGAAAATTTTAAACTAAAGAATCCTCTCTTTTTTTGCCTCTTTCTCTCTCTTCCGATATATCATCTTGATTCCACGTTTGGTTATGCTCACTCGATAAGCTTTTTGGCATTTAGTCACGCTATAATCTGCGCAATACACCTGTTTATAGAGTCACTTGTCATCAGGTGACGTAATATGGCATTATGTTATTTTATTAAGTACACAGCATTTACACAACTTAAGCTGCTCACCTCATTCCACCATCATATAATTCTTCATATCAAATTAAAAAAAGATGATCCACGAAGTAACATTTTCCTTTTGTTGTCTTAGATACATTAGATATTCAAGTTGAGAATGAATCATGTTCAGAGAATATAGGTATACAAGAAGTAATAGTACGAAGCATATAGCCTAAATTATGTGTGAATATATTTGATCTGTTTTGAAATGATGCAGACATTTCATATTAATGAAAAATACTGTTTATAGCAGTATTACGTAAGTTTCCTTCAAATATCTCATTGGAAACTCATATATTAATCTAACCATCTCTTCAGTGATCTGACGAGAACCAATAATTTTCATGTAACTTGACCGTGCTGCACAACAAGAACATGTCGATAATTATACACCATGCCTCTTTCTTTAACAGACGAAAGACAAAAAGATGGATGATATGACCACTTGATGTAACACACATAGAATAAGAGTTGAAACTGTTTAGGGATATCCTCCCATTTTGACAAATGCATGTACCTTTAATTGGCAACACAGTCTGCCTATAAAAAACTAATTTTAAATTGTTTCATCGTTGTTATCTACTAAACTTTGATTAGTATAGCACACATACTTCAGTTTGCCATCAGAACCGGCTAATGTTTAAGTTGTCGTTCCAATCTTAGTGTATTAACCACCGAAGCAAATGCGTTGATTGTCACCGGTCTAAATAATGAAAAAGTCTCATCAGTGTTCTATTTCGGGGATCGAGTTGGAACTGGTGCTTTTAGCAAAATTTTACTGTAATTTACTCTTGCAACAAAATCGAATACCCATTTGACGGATTGATTTTACTGGCATAGCAATTCCTGTTGCTTTATCTCATGCTTTGAGGTTAGGGAATCACGTTGATTGAAAGTTCATGTCGACTTTTTGTGTAATTGTGTATTAAAAGATTTTGTCTATTCTTTTTTTTTTTTTTTTTTTTGCTTAAGGTCATACTGAATAGAAATGTTTTTTAAACAGATTATTTTTTACCAATAGATGGGACCCTAACAGATACTACCACATCAGATTAGAGTGCACCTGGTATTATTGGCAATGAAAGGGTATCCCACACTTGTCAGATGTAGACTCCCACCCTGATTCTGATTGGGAACATTGTGTAGTCTAAGCCTCACTGGCAGACCGAAAAATGTCTATTACTATAACAGACTGAAAGAATGATGGCTGAGATTATCACACTGTGTAACAGAGATTGAATACTAACCGAGGCTGTTAGCAACTATTTTCTTATTTTGGTAAACATCCGTACCTCATATTAGATGAAATATATACGCAACATTTTTTGAGTTAGAGACAGGAATATTTGATGGAATATTACTTGGAAACGTATTAAATAGGGTGTATTTACAATATGATTCATGTTAGAAAGAAAGAAAGAAAGAAAGAAAGAAAGAACAAACTTATGCGTCACATTTATTCTGCATGCAACAATTTGGCTAGTGAGCTGTTGCCTCAGCATCGTACTGTAACTGCCCATATTCACAAAATTGCATACGTGTAACGTCAGAAAATAAGTAGCTAAACAGATGAAGGTACACTGATGGGAAGATAATGAATAGAGCAAAATATGTGGGTATATATTGGTATAGATAATCAAGAGAATCGATATGACTTCAGGTCGATCAAACGTCTACAAAGATTGATCGATAGATAGGTATGTACATATACAGAGATTACAGTGATTTCTTGATCGACTAATATATAGATAAATAGAAGTGTCCATTAGTCCCAGATGCATTTTTGCAATTTGTTCAGATCGATAATCACGCACATATATATGTGGTAAGTTTAGACATCCGTATGGAGGTGTCAGAACTGTCAGAACGGGGACTTAGAACTGACTAGTGAAGCTGATTGATGAGTCTATAAAATAATGCAGGCGTCAAAAGATTCTTCTCAGGAAAAAAAAGAAAAGAAGCTATCCTAGACAATTGAAATTGTTCGCAAATTACAAAATATTTGATTTCTTTTATATTGTTCAACGTGACTGAAACAAAAAGGAAATGTTTCTTCTTTAAGCATTATGCATTAAATTTAACTAACTATATGGCTTCCTATCTAACTCAGCAAAATATCCTTCCCAAATACTCACTTTCTCTCTCTATCTCCTTCTCAGCTTTCTCCCTCCCTTCCCTTTCTCTCTCCCTTTCTCCCCCTCTCTCTCTCTCGTGCTTAATAGTAAAACTTAACATCCTCTTTTGTAGGACGCCAGAAACAACAATCTATGTATATACAAGAATATATATATATATTTTTATATGTGTATATATATATATATATATATATATATATATATATATATATATTCTTGTATATACGCTCCCCCCATGGGGGTTGAGCACTCTGCCGAAGGAATTGTCGGCCGCCGCTCGCATAATGCAAAGCTCTTCGAAAGAATTGAACATTTTGGTAGCCGATAGGGTATAAAAAATGTAAACAAACGGCTGCTGCTGTTGCTGTTGCTAAATAAATACCTTAAAAATTCCCTTAGCCAACGTGGTCCGCTTGGTGGTCGAGAGATCTGAGACTTAATCTAACGTAAAGTTGGACGGGTTTCGATCCCGGCTTCGAGTGTCCGGCGTGTCCAGCCACACTGAAGAGTTCTGATAACACGAAACAGTCTGTTTGTGGATGACTATATATATATATATATATATATATATATATATATGTGAGTGTGTGTGAATGTGTAAATTATTCTCAATAAATGAGTCCAACCCAAATAAGTGAATTTTCTTCTAAACCAAATATATCAGGATTTTTCTTCGTGAGCATTTAATTTTGCATAACGATTTCAGGTCTGGCAAGAATTTCAAATAGAAAAATTGGCATTAGAGGAACGTATTATTCTTTCTTTCCCACGAATACCATACAAGACTATCTATCAAAAATCATCAGACACTCGAGATGTTTTTAGCTGGGATCGAAACCCAGCTAACTTTACCTCAGCCTGATAACATAACCCCACAGCCATCATTTGCCCCGATTGATTGTAAACTGCAGCATATTTCTCCTAAGTATTCTGTTCTTAATTTTCATCCAGTGAAAATTTTAAGCAATTTTTATCAACGCAGTCATTCATTGATTTGCCCTTACCAATTGTTCTCATCAATTGCTCTAAGTACACTCTTGTCCGTGTAAAATACTCAATATCAATAGCTCATCTTTTATTCTATTGTGTAGGCTAATTACTCATGAAACCATATTTATATCCTCTTAAGCGTTTGTTTGCAAAATATATTTTAATGTTTCGTTCAACAAACAATAAGAAAATTATATAATTTTCATGAAGATTTTTTTTTCATTGCAGCTATTAAACTGCTTGTTTACAGCCATATAGGTGAATGAGGTGTATTGGAAGAAAGAATTAGTTCTCAACAAGACTAGGTTTTAACTTAAGAAAGTCTGGTCAATTATAGAATAAATGATACATCTAATGAAATGTGATTGACAGAACTTAAACCTTCAAATTTGGCTTGATCAATTTGAATCGTACATCTATTTAAAAGAATATCTATATATCTATTTATGTTTTAAGCCCCTCAGTGTCAGTCTCTTAGTTTATGAATCTGTGGACAATGGACGACTATTTGAAATATGCAGTTAGTGAATAACTGAAACATTCAAGTAAGCGTTAATACTAAATATACAAAATTTATATATATATATATATATATATATATTGTGTGTGTGTGTGTGTGTGTGTGTGTGTGTGAGAGAGAGAGAGAGAGAGAGAGAGAGAGAGAGAAAGAGAGTACGGTATTAATTTATCTTATCGGTGTATTTTTCTAGCGTGGACATTTTTATTGCTGT
Source organism: Sepioteuthis lessoniana (assembly GCA_963585895.1). Taxonomy (NCBI): domain Eukaryota; kingdom Metazoa; phylum Mollusca; class Cephalopoda; order Myopsida; family Loliginidae; genus Sepioteuthis; species Sepioteuthis lessoniana. The sequence goes on from OY757904.1 coordinate 70,979,519, forward strand.
ATCAAAAGCTGTCAGCTTTTAATTATCAGCAAGATGGTATCAGAACGATAATAATGCGACAATTTTCCCAGCTATGATTTATGATTATGCTTCCAAAAATGGCTATTAAAATTCCACTACTGAGATTAAATAAACATACAAAAGAAAATATATTAAATAAAAACGGTAATATTTACGCAAAAATACTCTTTGAATAATATCGAAATTAAAAGTCATTAGTTGTGTGAATACTCTGGACAAAACATTCAATAATGTTTCATTTTATTCAATACCATTTCACATTCTCACCTTATCTCTCTCTCTCTCTCTCTCTCTATATATATATATATATATATATATATATATATATTCCTTGCTTTACACTCACTTTTCTCTCTCTCTCTCTCTCTCTCACACACACACACACACACACTTCCATACACATACACATACACACACAATCTCTCTCACTATTTATATCTATTTTTCTTCCACTAATTGCTTAAGCACTAGCTTTCGTTCTATATTCTTGAAAATATCAAACGTAAACTTCTCTCTCGGAACGTTGGGTCCTAGATTAAAATAAAAACATATATTTGTTATAGTTTCTATTTTAAGTTCATTTCTTTAACGATCTCATTATGACTTATTTAATGCCCAAATTTCACTTTTCATAAACGATTGTCATGACTTCGTATATATATATTATTATATATATATATATATATATATCTAATATATATATATATATGCAAATTTCATGAAACATAATAGACATTTTATGTCTACATATTTTCCTTCTGGATCCGTTCGAATTCCCGTATTACTTTTACAGTATTCGGGGGGAATTGATTTATGAATTGTCCATAGTTGTATGTGTCCCTAGTACTTTCTTCCCGACTTTGGGCATCATCAGGGGAGGATCTATTACAAAAGTTATGTAACTTTTGTTTTAGCATATTACTACTGTGTAAGGGCGTCTTTGCTGTTGAAGTTTATGGGGTTTGCTTTTAAATCGAATTCTATAATTAGTGCCAGTAGCTAAAGACATTTAAGTACATTAGCACTTGTTTGAAATTAATTCTATTAAGTGTTGGTTGCATGTTTCTAATAAGTAGTGCTTCGAGAATCTGAAGTTTTT
>OY757904.1:70983138-71153138 GCA_963585895.1 Sepioteuthis lessoniana
TCTGACAGAATCTCTTCTGAATTCCTTTGAAACCTCAACATAGTAAGTCTAACCCTAACCCTTTTGGCCAATCAACTATTGTGTATTAACTTCCTTACTCCTCCCACACCTCTCATGATCTCTCACAGACTCCCTGCCTTCCTCGAATCTCTTATGCCACTCAAAAACTGATGCACGAATCATGCAAGATGGTCCAAAAGCAGTCTAAAGCATTCCATACGTTTCTGTGGCATTTTTTCTAAGTCTAAAACAGAAATTTACTACTTGTGACAATCATGCTTTAGTAGGGTGTATTCCAATTGCTGCCGTAGCTGTTCATTTGAACCTGAAATTATAAAAATTGGTCAGTCATCTCATAAGATATATAGCAATAACATACTGAATTTCAAGAGTCTACATCAATTTTAAATGCTTGAACTAAAAAGTCTGGAAACTTATTGAATACTCCACGTTTATATATAAATAAGTATTTGTAATTTGCTTGAAGCATTGCTCAAATTATTTTACTTTATTGTATTGAATGAATTTTGAGGGCTATTACAATGGGGAAAAATACTACTAATTTGAGTCTTATTAATTTCAAAGTAAAATCTCTGCGTCAGAGACTTATTTTTTTAATGAACACGATGCTGGAGACTCATTTTTGTAAACATCGTAAACATGAGGAGTGTTAGAAAGCCATGTTGGGTGTGGTAACTATGATGCCACGTGGGTTGTTTAAGCGCTATGCAGAATAGACGTGACTTGAATTTATTTTATTTTTTAAGCATAAATATGTATTTAACATGTGCATGTTAAATAATGATATGTTTATTATTTAATTCTAACCTGCTATTAATCCAAAGGTGTAACTTAGCTATTGATAAAACTTCGTTAATTCTGAGATTACATATATTACCTACTATTGCTTCTATTCTAATGGAAGAATTATTAAGTTTTTTTTCTTTGCATTCAATTAAATGTTCATGGAATGAGGATGCATGTGTAATGAGGTGTTTTTAATTTTAAGTGGAGGGGTTTGATTGTACTTTCTACATAAAAATTATGGCATTTTAAGCAAATTAAAGGAAATATAGTGGAAGCTTTTTGGCATATATTTGGATCTTTTATTGTTGTCTTGTATTGTTATTTTTCTTCGTTGGTATTGGCGTTGTGAAGGTCTAAAGTGGGCCAGTTGTATTTGTAGACCATCCTTGTAAATAGCTCTACGTATTTCTTGGGTGATTATTTCACTGAATGTGGTAGTTTCAGGAAACAGGTGATGGAGGGTGAAAGTAGTTTCCGTGATGTCTTATTATTTAAATGTCGTGTGATTGATATTGGATGATCTTTGTTTCTGTGGCTATTTTTAAAGCGTGCGGTGTATGTAAAGTCTTCCTCTTCGCTGCTTCTATTGTGATTCGTTTAATTTCATTTCTAATGCAATTTGTTTTGGCATTGTGTAGTTTTAATGGTGGGTTCAACTTATCAACTAGGCGAGACAGATGAGATGCTAGAAACTCGGATCGAAACCAGGCTGACTTAATGCCAGCCAGATATCCTGCCACACAGACACCACCAACTCAGTATAAGCGAAGGGATTTTATTGTATACGTATCTCTTTTTTTTTTTGTCTACATATATACGAGTATCGGCTACTGAGTGCTGAATTCGTTAGAAGACCGTTGTATAACGCAAGTGGCAACCAGTAATTGCTTCCTCAACTGCCAATGGGAGCATCTATATAAATATATTTATATATATATATATATATATATATATATATATATATATATATATATATATGAATCATACATGCTTATGAGAATGCATGAAAGTACATATATACACACAATTAACGATTCGTCCATATTTCAATTAAAAAGGTGAGAGTGAAAGAAAAGTTAAGAAAGATTATACAACAAACTAAACTCGTTGATTTAAGTCAGAAAATGGGAATAGTAGGTGAAAGTTATATAGAGAAAGAGATAAAAACAGTTTATTACATATTTAGTGAATCAAGCAAATTAGAACTAAAAAAGTGCAAGAGAAGGCATGATAGGGTGGGAGAATGGATATTTTGGAAATTCTTCAAGATACCGAAATTTAACCATTGTGGTAAATGGGATATGCTCAAATCATAATCTGCCCAAGAAAATGCGAGACATACAATTCTCTCAGATTTGAGATTTCGGATGAAAATTGCTGTAGTTTCTTCCCTTCTTTTCTTGTACAATATTTTTTTCGATTCCACAGAGGATTCTTGAATATTGGTTCTATTATTAAAAAAGAAAACAAGAATTTAAAATATATGTATTAGCTGTTCGTCTTTTTTTTTTTTTTTTTTTTTTTTTCGAAGAATGCATTTTGCAAATATTCGATAATTTGAAGACTAAATCACGATGTTATTTTTTCTTTAGAATCAAGTATAACTATTGTTTTTGATATCTGATATGCTCAGTCAAATGATTTAAGAGATTTTCAATATCGTGAAGCGTTTTAGAGGCATTAGTTAAGTTATATATTCTTGTATTTAGATCTTCGAGTGTTCATAAAGTTGAAATGTTGGAGTTATTGCAAACTGGAAAAGGCAGTATAATATCTTTAGTTGATAAATAAACCCATTATAACGGTTACCAGAATGAATAGCAGTTTACTTCCTGTAAAGCAAGTTTTTCTAATAAATGTTGTTCCAAGTACCAATATATATATATATATATAATATATATATATATATATATATATATAATATATATTATCGGATGAAAACTTCATGGTCCCTGAAAACTATAAAGTAGTTTCTGTCGCTAATAAGTCTTTCTGTGTTGTTTTTTTTACTTTCTGGAAAATTTTCAGTAGAACGTAAATTATTCTATTCATACTCGGTAAATTCCTGCTTTGAAATAACTACCCAAACTATCTCATAATATAGGGTGGGTGTCCTCGTAGCGTCATGGTCAAAACTCTGGACTGCAGACTCGTAGCAAGGGAGTTCGAACTCCAGTCGCACAATTACATTCACTCTAGGACAAATACCCTTGGGAAATGTATGAACACACTTATCTTCCCACCTATGGGTTAAACAGTAACATTACTGCTCTTCTAGAAGGATGGATTTGGCATTAAATAACCTAAGAAGCTTGATATGCCATTGAGTAATAAAAAAACCCTAAAACATAGATTAAAAAGTAAAACTATACACTGAGGAAATTAAGCAATCTAATCTGGCAAGGCAAAATGTAAACGAAAGCTACAACATAATGCCTTATATACGAGCTGACGTATGTCTACTGATAACAGAGCAGTATGATAGGAAGTCTAACCTAAAGTTTCAATCCCTACTTGAAGTGTCTACGTGTCTAACCACGCTGAAGAGTTATGATACAACGAAACAGTCTGTCTGTGAATGACAATATTATATATATATATATATATATATATATATATATATATATATATATATGCAAAACATTCCTATACTCTTACGTATGTATGTGTGTTTCCGTATACCAATGCGTTCGTGTGCATGTCAAGGTGCGAGGATGGGGAGAGCTCTTCATGGAGGTCAAATAGTTAAGAAGCTAATTGCGGTGAATCGATTAGCAATTAATTTAATAAGCATATTTGATTCCCTCTCTCTTTCTACACACACACACCACACACACACACACACACACACACACACATATATATATATATATATATATATATATATATATATATATGTTAGATAAATTGATTTCTATAATGAAAAACTGTTATATTTTCTGCAAAAATAGGATCAAAATTATGGAATTTTTGTCATTTTGCATTTATTGACCAATCAGCGCTTACGTGCCTTTTTTTTTAGATTTTCTTTGATATTCTTTGAAGACAATAGTTTAATTACCGGGAAAACTTTAAAGTATTATAACCCTAAATAGTTTAAGAGATATTTTCCTTCTTTGAATGTTATATATGTATTTTTAATAATATGAGAATCGTAGATAAATCGTCAACTGTTTTTTTTACCGATTTTCGATCCAAATATCTAATTAAGCGATTAAATAGTTACATACTTAGTATATCTATGAATCAATTCCGTAAATTTACTCAAAATGTTAGACTTTATTGCATTTGAGTCAAAATCTAACATTCTTTTGCTTGAAGAATGGATTCATGCAACATCACTTAATTACTCTAAAATGAAATGATTTTTTCAGACATGCTTGTAGAAACATTATAATATTTCAATTGTGGATAAAATTCTTGCTACATGCCCTTATTTGATAGAATATAGATATTCCTTATCTTGGTCATAGGGACATATTTTTTTTTAAATGTTCAAGCACAAGTATACTTGGGCAATGGAAACTGATGCTTTAATGTATGAATTTTTTCTTCTCGCAATAAATATTGATGGATCGTCTCTTACTAATTCATCTTGCCTTTCCTTACAAGAAAATACTTTATCTCCACAATAATCAACATACGCTTCACTTCATTTAAAGAAATAAAACTAATCGATTTGTAAATCAGTGATTTATTCAATCAAATCACTTAAAAACTCGTGCGATATATATATATATATATATATATATATATATATATATATATATATATATATATATATATGTGTGTGTGTGTGTGTGTGTGTGTGTGTGTGTGTGTGTGTGTGTGTGTCTGTGCAACTGAGCTAAAATCGTGAAGGAGTCTGTTTGCATTTCATATAGCTCTATCCTACTTGGGAATGGTATGACTTCAGATATTCCCCTTCTAACCAAAACCAAACATTAGGACAGCCAAAGCTCTTTAACCTTGGAATTGCAGTAGGTCTAGGGGAAGGGAAAAACTGAATTTAAACGTGTTCACTCTGCTGAAAAATTGACCATGTGTCATAACTTGTTCATGCAGAGGTATATATATAAATATCTAATGAGGGATATAATAGACGAGAAACATTTCTACACCTCCAAATCAGTATGTCCTCAACTTAAAACCAAAGCGAAGCTGAATCACTTCCTCGTCGTAACAAAATTTCACAACACACCTATCATATGCTCAAATAATCAAGAACCGAGGGAACATTTTAAAAATAAACCTCACCTTGGGATATATTTTTTAAAGAATCAGGCCTATTGATCAATCACTGAGCGAATAGCCGCGAAGCAACGCTAAATGATAAATTAATCCATTGTGAATCCACAATAACTAAATTTTGCCAACCACGAAATATTGAAAACAAACTATGCAGCCAACGCATAAAATCAAAGAACTCATTCACTTTCTTTCAAACTAAAAATCTTTCAGGATTTACCACGAATCAAACTGCAGATCCAAAACTGTCATTTATTTAAGGGCTGCGCAAGTTGCCAAATTAATCTGTTAGAAATTCAAAATTGGGCATTTCAAGACCCAACAACAATAAAAAACCTGATCAAATCTCAGGATTACAGTAAATTAACTCTTGAAGAACAACACTTCCACTCAAACCGTCACAATTTTAACAGAGATGAAAATCTAGCATCATTGAAAACATATAAAAGGTTATAAATATAAGATCAATAATTTTTAGAAAGTGGGAAAACAGTAATATAAAACGTATCAAAAAAAAGTCTATTTTAATTTAAAATTTAACACAATTACCCTGTCTTAAAATAAAATCATAAAGTCATAAGCATCTATATAATCAAATGAATCAGCCGGTCAGCAACTGCAAATTCAAAACCATAATTCCCCTAACCAATTATCCAGGTTCCATCAATACTCACACACTCTCACACACACACAGATTGATAGATATATTGGCAGACGGATAATTGCATAATGGTTATCGTCTTAGGAAATAGTATGAACCCCAGTTCAAATTTTGAACGAAGGTGTAGAAATTTTACGAAATATTGATATCTTTGATAAAAGTTTGTATACAACTACCCTCCCTCCAAATAGGATCAAATAGCTGGGACCACTTGGATCTTTAACCCCGTTAAGACAACGGGTGTAAAAGAAGGAAAACGCTGAATTCAAATCTATTAAACTCCTCTTAAAATCAACCTTGCATTTAATCCTGTTTGTGTGGAGATGTTTTATATATATATATATATATATATATATATGTGTGTGTGTGTGTGTGTGTGTGTGTGGTAAGATTTTGATTTCCCTGTTTCCATGAGAGGAGACAGATTGAATTCGATAAAGAAGAAAACGAAAAGATCAGATGTAGATAGATTTCAACCTCGCCGCTATTTTTTTTTTTTTTTACAGTTTTCCATTTCTATTTTCCATTTCTGTTTTACATTATTCTTGCTCACCTTCTTCTTCTTCTTCTTCTTCTTCTTCTTCTTCTATATTGTTGTATTTACTTCCTCCGTTCTTCTTTCTTCTCTTTCGTTTTCTTTCTAATCTTATATTAACCTTCTTTTCCCTACCTCGCATTACACAATTGTACCGAGGGATCTGATAAGATTGTATTTTTCATGGTGTAAAAAGAAAACCTGAAAATAAATCTAAAGATACAACTGCAAGAAAATGATATTAATAATTCTGTGCCTACCGTTCAATAGTTAGTAAAATTTTAATTTGAATTAAAAAATCTTAAAGCAAAAACATATTGAGTATTTCTAAAACTTGGAAATCTTTGGAAGTCTTGGAAAAGAAAATTATTGAACAATGAATATAAGTTATTTTAAGTAGGAAATGAAATAAAACAGGTTAAGAATTCCCGAATTTGAGTTTATGTGATCGGTCATCAGGTACACTTCTATTAACACTTCTAAATTTCAAACTTTTTTTGAACTATCATATTGCAATGCATTTTCTCTGTATTTTACTGATATGAATCGATTTAAACAGTAAAACTGAATTCTAATCACACACACACACACACACACACACACACACACACACAAAAAAAAAATATATATGTATATATGCTTGTGTATCTTTGTATATGAGTGCAATTGTATGTTTTAGTATACGTATGTGTTGTATGTGATCCTTTGTATATATATATATATATATATATATATATATATATATATATATATATATATACCCAAAGGATCACATACAACACATACGTATACTCTGTGTTTAGAAGAAAAGATGCACATTTTGCTTTATCCAGAGCCAGAAAAATTATTAAATAAGAAATGTGAATTAATTGTTAGGTGTAGACATAGTGCTAAATTTATACTATAGATAATTAACATAAATAATTTTTTAAAAGTCATAGGATTAAATTGAGAATTAATGTGAATGAATAAAAATGAAATAAAATTTTAGATAGAAAATGTGAAAAAACCATATCATATATGCGTACTAATCATAAAAAATGTAACTTATTAATAAGTTCTAAAAAAATTTGATTAAAAAAAAATGTTAAATTTAATTAAATCCTGAAATTAATTTAATATAATTTTTACTGTATCGTTACGTAAAGTTATTGAATAAAGTTATTTTTCTAATTTAGTATTAAATCGGTAGTTTTAAGTTGAAAAATAATTAAAATTAATTTTTTAAAAATGAATTTACTATAATTCTAACCGACTATAAAATAAAAAACGGAATTGAGGTAAATGAGGAGATAACTCTTCACCCTTCTTCTATCCCCTCCCACCCTTCTTTCCTGTGTCTATTCTGATTTATTTTATTCATAAGATCTGAAGAAGTCCTGTTAATTTTTTTCGTGTATTTTGATTTTTCAAGAACGCCTAACAGGATGGAAATAAATTTATAATCCTAATGTAACCTGATTGTTGTTTTTTCTCTATGAAAGTATATATATATATATATATATATATATATATATATATATATACATGTACATATATATAGATCTGTGTGTGTGTGTGTGTGTGTGTGTGTGTGTGTGTGTGTGTGTGTGTGTGTGTGTGTGTGTGTGTGCAAAAAATAGACATATCTATCTGTCAAATATAACCTTTTTCCAGTTTTTAAAATACATTGTATCTTCATATGAATGCATTTCTACACTGACATGTTTTGTTCTTAATTCACTCGGGATAGATTGTAAGAGTTGGTAATGTTATTACCTATCTTTTGCAACTGAGAGTGATATGCTTGCTAAACTTCCTGGATAATGGATTCTTTATCACCTCTTAAAACTTACACGGCAGAGTTGGTAGTTGATGTCGTAGCCCAGACAAAAATTATGTATGTTCACAGGTAACAAACGTTCACTTTTTTAGGGTTTTATTGCTCTGTTCTGATTTTTTTCTTCCTGAATACAACGAAACGTCTTTTCATACATTCTGGTCATATTCTGTCGCCACTAAATAAAATCACTGATTTTTATGCAGGATAAATAACAACGCAAGGAAAAATTTCTTTCGTTATTTATTTATTTATTTATTTATTTTCTGATAGATATTTTGACGGTTAAGTACTGGTTACTGCAGAAAAAAAAATGAACAAACAAAACGTAAAATCTCTCTTTTGATATACTTTTCCAGTTCTTTACTTAAGATTTACACGAGTCATGCGCGAGACAATGTGAGGCATTTGAGATGAAAAGTTTGACCATAATCAATAAAGAAAACGTAAATAAATGTAACGAAATTCCCAAGCGGAAGAAAATGGATGAAAAGGAACGTAGAATGAAAGAAAAAAAAGAAGTAAAGGAATTTAGCAAAAAGGAGAAAAAAGAAAAAAAAAGAAGAAATAAACAATGCAATGGCATTTATTGTGTCCACCGTTTTTCTCAAATAACAAAATAAAATAAAATGTATCCTTTGTACAGAATGGCGTTCTTTATCATGTGTTCGAGAAAAAAAGATGGCGGTTGAAATTGCGGTGAAAGAAATTGTGATATCTGCAAACGGTAAGACATTTGTTTACAACCAGACGAACTATTCATCTTCAAGTATATACTTTGTGCGATGACATGCTATTCTAATTCAATATTCGTCTACTTTCTTTTTTTTTTCCCTATAAATTCCATGAATCAGTATTGAGTGACTAAAAGAGTATTTATTCTTCTTTCTACAAAGTTATTTACTACTGATTTAACTTGAAAAAATAATGTTTTAATTTTTTTCCCTTTCAGTCCCTGTATTTTAGTACACACAATGCATTATAGTTGCTCCTACCTGAAATGTCTGTGAATATAATAAAGTCTTTATTTGCGAAATGTACAAAAAGTATGTCTTTTTATTTGATTATGAATTTAAAAAATTGTTGCTTTATGTTAGATGGAGTTAGTGATCTGGGTGTGGCAATAAACGAAACCTGATAGTGAGGATCATGTTCTTGATATCTGGAAAGTATGGCCAGCCTTTTTATTGCGGCTAATCTAGGCCCACTTTGTTAAGGTCCCGTGTCTAGGTCAAATACTTCTATTTAAAAGAATATTTGTTTTCGATTAGACTGAGTGCAAAAACAAAACAAAAAAATCAACCAAAATCACAAAAATATATATATTAACACGATAGTGAGTATTTAGTACTTGAGTTCTGAGGAGTTTGGAGTACTCCTTAATTTCCATTACCCCAAGATTCGCTCTAACTGGAAGCATTAGTGCAATTATGAAAGCACTTAAACAAACTCTACTGCAACAACAAAGGTTTTGTTTCTCTATTTAATGGCATGTCATACTTCGTTGATTATTTAAGGCCAAAGCTATACTTGCAGAAGAACGGTAGGAGTGCTATGGAATCAACTGCTGGAGGTATTTGGGGTCTCATATTTTTTCTAGGAGTAATAGTTTGAAAGTGAACGTAATCACGGTGCTGGTGTTCGAGCTAGCTTACTTCGATGTCGCAGTCTAGCTCAATAGTTACACCACCATGGGGACTTCCACTAAAAGTAAAGATACATTTGCTAAATCATAACAATACATAATATTAAATATGTATAAACATAAATGTTACATTCGGAGATTTTTCTTACATATTATTGGTAATAAAAATTGATGTTGACTGTGAAAATTTCCAAACTTCATTAAAATTATTTTATGCTCTTACGAATATGTATTATCTACAGATGTTTTATCAATTATATTTTGTAAAATAACATTGAACAAGTGCATCAAAACAGAACTACCTGATATCCTGGGATGATTTAATTGTTTAGGAAGTACTCAAGGTGAAATTGTTACTAACATAGGAAATGGTGTAAAAGGAAAACTGTATTTTTATCGCTCAGCGTTTTTGGATTATTGTCTTCATCTTTATCGTTATATTTACAACATTTCAGTCGATATATGCTCTGGACTTCTTTGGGTATTTCTTATCAAATTCGAACCTCGTCCTTTCTTAAATCCACGGGGTTTACTTACTCTGATTCCGTTAACCATAACCTGATATAAGTGTTAAGTATTAGTACGAGTCAATCTGGACTCATAGGGTAACGGTTATTGGCCTTGATTCCTTAAGCTTCTAGGAAATAATCTGTAGTTTACAGGTTAAACCCTGACTGCTGACGAGTAACAATATAGGAACACTTAACACTTGTACCTGGTTATGGTTAAACGGAAAGAGATCAAGCGACTTCGTGGATAAATTAAAGGACGTTGATCGAAGTTCCGTGTAGAGTCCCGAGTTTGACAAGAAACACCTGAAGCCTGGAAGACACATCAGCCGATACGTTGTTAATATAGCAATAAAGATGAAGATGATAGTCCGAAAATCCTGAAAGATAAAAATCATCAAGCTTCAAGTAATTGACCTTCCACCGTATCCTGCTCATGAGAAACAGTTTAGAAAAATCACATAATTTGATATCAAGAATCCTATGTTTTTTATTTCAATCAAAATATTTTCATAATTTCTCGTTACACAAACTGAAAGTATTCGAGATATTTTCAGTAGAGCATATATACGCCTTCTTCTTGCCATAATTAAGGACTACATCTTCACCTAATATACGTCAATAGTTACATGATATGTAAGTGTTAACAAACTGGACTACTACAAAGTACCACTCAATTTCGATCTCCAGCCGTAATATAATGTTCTCTTTCGGTCAAATAACCTTGGGAAAGTATGACCCGCTCCCATGCATGGAATAACTAGTATGCCCAACAGTTCTTTTAAAAGCATGCGTTTGGCATTAAATAATACAGAAAGGTTTATATGAAGTTAAAAATAGAGAAATATATTATTCGTAAATATCTATATATTTACAATCCCTACCCAGTTGCTTCTTCTACAGTTTTGTTTGCAGAGAAGCAAAATTCTTTTTTTCATATGAAACAATTACTTTTTTACAGCTATTTTTGTATGTGGAAAACACTTGTCTTATTAGCCTGAATGTCCACTAATTAAAAAAAAAAATGATATCTTTTAAGCAATAAATGAGATATTCTCACACTTGCAAGCATACATATATTACTACGTATACATTTACCCAACCCCCCGCCGCAAGCAAGTGTTGGTACAGGGTCAATTTCAATGGAAGTAAAGTTTGTTTATATTTAAAGCGCTTTTTTAAAAATCTACGTATGCTTACCTAACCACGGCTAAATAGCTGATTCTATCCTAATGATCACCCATAATTGCAGATGGGGAGTATATATGGATTCATGTCCTTGGTAAGAGTATTACTGGTGTAATGGTTATCGTCGTAGGAAATGGACACGGCGAAATGAGTTCCAATCCTAGACGAGACTGATTGCATTTCACCTAGCACTAATACCCTTGGGAAAGGTATAAATCCAATTATTCTCCCTCCAGCTATGGGTAAATGGTAGGGCAGAATGGTTTCTTCAGCCTTGGTGAGGCAACTAGTCTAGGAGAAGGAAAACTCTGACTTCAAACCTGTTAAACCCCGCTTAAAAATTTACCTTGTGTCATATCCTGCCCGAGTGGAGGGGTTGGTAAATATGGTAAGAGTATTACTGCAAAGTGAAATGCACCAGTCGCTTGTAGTATTTGAACTGTGATCGGTAATCTTGTTCTTACGACGATAACCGCTTCGGTAAGCTCACTGTCATACACATATGTATGTATAACGATATTCATTTGTGGGATAATAGGAACAAACAGCTCTGGTAAACAAAGAGAAACCATCCCTACTCTATTGGTAAAGCTCTAAAATTAGTTTACCGGTTAACATACGTCAGCAGCAACATCTCATCTACTAAAAGTTATGTAAGCAATAGGTTAGATAGGTAATTTATCATAAGAAAATGTAATATATCCTATAAAATGAAGCAGTAGTTGTGTTCATATGACAATCAGGATGCACCATGTAGATACTAACAAAGCACACAAAGAAAAAGGCAGATTGGAACTACAAAAGAATGCTACGTTCTGTCTTGACAAATCCTGGAAGCATCACCCCACAATTCAGTAAGTGTACTGCCATCTACATCCCATCTCAGAAACTACCACAATAAGACGAACTAAACACGTAGGGAACTGCTGTAAATGTGAGTTTAAACTCATAAGCGACTTTCTTTTGTAGACTCTTGCATATCGACATGTCAGTGTTGTTCAACTTGTAAATATATCAATTCCGTACTGAGACAGCATTCCACCGAGAAGAACTGCCCGGAGCAATAGACGAAGTGATGGATGTTGAGGTATAGTAAGGGAACTCCGTGCTGTCAACATGAATTGATAATAAGGATGATGATAGCTCTTGTATATCATATTTCTTGAGAAAATTGTTCCAGTAAGATTATTACTATATATATATATATATATATATATGCATGTGTGTTTGTGTGAGATGCTTTTTAACAAAATAAATTAAAAAGTTGAATGAAAAAAAAACTTGTATCGAGTCTAAAAGTAGAATAAAAATTTACAGACATATAAGCGCCATTTTGGAGGGAAAATCAAAATCCCGCGGGCTAAACCTCATGATTCTATGAAAAAACTCAACATGTAGCAAACAATTACCAAAATATCAAAACTTTGATCTTTTGTGGGTCTGAGCTTATTTGTTTACCAGCTGAAAGAGACATCTATGGTAGATCACGAGATACATTTATTAGTCACGACAGACTACTGCACATCACGGCAGACCCCAAGGAGACAAAATAGTCAAAAAAAGAGAGCTGTCAGCCACCAGCATAACAACATGTATTTTCTAATTCTACTGGTATATTAACATAACCTATAGATCAAAAACAGTTCACTGACACACACGTAAAACGACCGAAAAAGACAATCACTTGTAACCAGGCCACGCAATAGAATAAATGAAAAAGATTTTCCTGAATCTTTTACACCATTTTATATCCCGAGTAAATCAAACAACGTCTTCACATATAAGACTTTCGTTCGACATACATTTGTTCTGTGGCAAGTACATTTTCGCTTACATACATCAACGAAGCAATTAATTCTCCTAGCAATTTAAATGTTGTAAGTATATCCTCCTAGATTAAAATCATTTACATTGCTGAAGTAATTTTTGTCAATTCTACTCATGTTACTTACAGTAATGCTGGCTAATCCTTTCTATCTATCCTTTTGTTTATTCCCTTACAACCCTTATTTGGTCTGCCCATGCGTTTTCTAATTGTAAACACATGTTTTATGATGAAGGCTAAATAAATCTTTCTATTCTAATATTAAATCCCATAAAAACCAACAAATACACACATGCATATATGTGAGTAGGTGAGTGTGTCTGTTATCTATATATATATATATATATCATCATCATCATGTCGTGCTGGTAGCATGGATATCCCTGACCCTCTCTCGCCACTTTTCCCTATCGTTCATCGCCTCAGGCAGGTCTTCTGGACTACATCCCGTATCCTCACATAGTTGCTGAATGTATGTTCATGCTGGTCGTCCTGCTTTTGCACGGCCATGTGTGGGGGTCCATAAGAGTACATCACTTATGAGTTCGTCCCTGCTTCTCCAACAGTGTCCTGCATGTCTGGTTCGTCTAACTTGAAAAGTTTTCGTGATAGGGGGCAGGTGGCCGTACAGTTGGTGTCTTGTGGGGTGTTGCCGCCAGGACTTGTTCAAGATTGCTCAGAGCTTTCTTGTGTAATTGCCGTCTAGCTTCTTCTCCAGCCGTTTTGTTAGAGTCCATGTAGTGCATCCATATAGCAGTATCGATGCGACCGCTGCCTGGAAGAAGCTTCGTTTCATTTTATCGGTAAGACACTCGTTGGGGGAGTCTTATCTCTCTGAAGAGAACCTGTCGGTTTATTCTGCAGCCCCAGCCAACTAGGGTAGCGAGTTTTCGAGTATTATTCTCTGAGGTTCGGTCCAGAATCCTTGTCGTCGATGTTATGTTTTCTGGGTATTTGTTGCGATAAATGTTGTTCCTTGAACTATTCCCGTCTTAATACATATCGCTGTCAATCTTAAAGATATTCATAAATGTTTATTTTTTTTATGTATTTATATATTTCCTAATACCTATACACGGCAATACGGAATAAATTCTCGTATTTTAAACTGTCCCTTTTGTGATTCATTTGAACTTAACAAATTGGTGACTTAAGCTCCATCTCGCTCATGTTTCACTCCTTTTTTTCGTGGTAAGATTAGTTAGGTTCATAGCTTGGACCGTTCAAACCGATTATTTGTAATTGAAATACGGTTTTTTAGACTGTTAAATCTCTGATTGAAACACAGTGAACTTTTTTCATTTCATTTCATGAGATATTGGAATGGTGAGGTTCCAGACAGAACATCTAAATTACTATGATTTGAAAACTTCAAAACCACCGGTTTATCAATAAAACAAAAGCCACATGGCAAAGTCGAATTCTTCGAATTCCAGAAAATGACCAGACTGTGAGATGGTTAGTTATGCGACCTTTTCTCATCCTTTAAAATCAAGATCGCCCAGCCATGACCGAATGTCATAATCAACATTCTCCAATTACTCCGACGCATGGAGATGCCATTGTAGGCCGACTTGCAAAATCTTATATACATCAAGTGTGTGGTGATACAGCCTGCCGTCAAGAACACTAGCTGAGGTTGCTTAATGAGACGGAGAGGAAGAAATAAAGACGAGATGAAGAGATGCCGACAAGATGAAGTTATTCATATTAGGCACGTGACTCAAACATTGTGTTGCTAATTTTTAAAATATTTAATTTTCTTTTTTATTAACAGTTATACGTATGTTTCTGTTGATCATGGAAAGATTTATTCTTTGAAAAATTTTCGGAAGTGGGAGGAGTTTTGCCTATTTCAGTCGTAAATTGTTGCTCGCTGGGTAACTAATTGACCGACTCTTGTAAATAATCCTTATGTCTTGCGTCCGACCATCAGTCGCAACTAGATTGAGACTCTGACCTTTTCTTGTCATGCATAGAGCGTCAGGGTCTACTGGAATAGGAATAAACTACTCTATAATTATATGTGCAGATTTTACCAGCGTTATTTTTGTCTTTTATGTTAAAGTGGATAGACGACTAAAAGTTTACTTATGGAAAAATAATGCGCATATTTACCATAAAGTTTTGAATGATTAATCATTTTTATCTCATTTTTTCTTCACTCTGTTGATAGGATTGAGTATATGCGGGTTCTATACCATGGGGTTTTTGGTCGACCGTGTTTGTCCGTGCACGGATCAGGTCGAGTGTGTCCTGGTTCCGGTGGCATTCAGTCGCAGTCGTCTGACATGGATTCGGGGAACACCAAGACCGGCTTTCTTGAGCCTCAGGGGATCGTCCTCTTAGACTCTAACCCTCCTTGGAGAGGCTAGGTTTATTGTCTGGCGTCTGAGGCGTCCCTTTTTAAGGGAATGCCGACAGAGCCGGATACACTTTTGGAGCTACTGGGAGTGTCTGCGCTACCGTCCTGCGTCAGGACTCACCTAAAAAGGCTTTGTGCCACACTCGTTTGGTCGGTAGGACGAACGGCAAATACCAATATGACTCTAAACTACATCTCCGAGGGGTTGATACTCCCGGATATGGATGAAATATTACTATTGAAAAATTATTTGCATCCAATAGGGCCGTGGGGAAAAAAATAACCTATATACAGCTCAATATAAAAACATGAAGATAAGGATCCAGTTTAGGAAACTTGCTGAGTGTTGAGAATCCCTTCATTTCCATTGTTTTCAGCTCAGTTTGGACATGGAGTAGTCTTCTTCATGGGTAAAATAGATCTATTTCAAAGTCTTTCATATTCGATAGAACCAAAGGCAAAAAAAAAAAAATATAAAAACCATAAACAATAAAAAGGCTATATGAACTTAAAATAAATAAGATTCCATTACATCTACTCATAAAATAACCGTAGACGGACTGAAATTACGTGAAAATCAAAATATCTATCAATCATTTCAGTATTGGTATAATTTATTTTTTGGTTGTTTATAAAACCGGCTCATTGGCCTTGTGAATAGAGTGTTCTCCAATAGTTCGGAAGACAGTGGTTTAATCCCAGGTCGCGTCATACCAAAGACTCAAAATGGTACTTGATACCTCCATGCTTAACACTCAGAAATATAAGGTACGTATCAAGTGTAAAAAGAGCAATCCTGGGAAAGGAGTAGTGCCCTCCCGTCCATCTCGGTATAGTAGTTATTGAAAAGGCAGCCTTCTGCTTGCCCTCGACTACGGTCGCTAACTTTACTTACTTTTACATTATCATTGTGGAAGTTGACTACAATGCTTATTAAAAATGCGCATAAGTATTAAAACAATTTAAAGTAATCTTTATTTAGAGTAGGAAGAAGAAACTTTAGAAAGAAGCAGCTGGGCTCGTTCTCACAAATATATTATTAATAACAGATATGTCATTCAGGACCATTAAAGTAGAAATTTAGACACGCGACACGAGTTCAAATATGGACACGGCGACACGAGTTCAAATCCTGGACCTGACTGATTGCATTTCACATAGCACTAATACACTTGGGATAGGTATGAATCCAAATATTCTCCCTCCAGCTATGGGTAAATAGTAGGGCAGACTAGGTTCTTCAGCCTTGGTGAGGCAACTAGTCTAGGAGAAGGGTAAACACTGACTTCAAACCTGTTAAACTCCGCTTAAAAATTGACCTTGTGCCCAAGCGTAGGGGTTGGTAAATATGATTAAAGTAGAAATTGAAATCAGTTTTAAGTGACAGTAAATAAGTGTCTATCAGTGAACAGTTGAATGATTTGTGGATTAAAAATTTCAACAGAATATTGTTATGTTCCTTTATTTTGGTAAATGATTCTCCTACAGACAATTATAAGACAAACTCATCTTCAATTTTACAATCAAATATTTATTTATTCATTTGATTTTTTTATTGATGAGTTTCGAAAAAAGATTTTGTTAAGCGACTAAGGAAGTATGAAAATTGTGCGCAATCCGAATGAGTGCTATTTGTATGACATTTATTTTATTTATGAAACAGTTAAAATCTCGCAGTTCACAAGGATATATTACGAAGAAATGCAACTATTTGCAAATAGAACAAATTGACCCAGAAAAATACGACGCATGAATATGATATACATTGAGTAACTTCCTGTAAACTGACAGACAATTGAAATGGAATCAGTGACATGAGTTCAATCCTGGACGAAACTGAATATGCTTCACTTAACAAAAACGCAAGTTAGACATTTCCCAGTAGTATTAAATTCAGCATTCTCATATCTAGGATTTCTCTATTGTATATTAATTCTTTATCAACCACTAATACGAATGTACTATGTGAAGATTTTGGTAACTGAATATAATTGAATATAAATACATACTTAAAACTTTAATAATGACTTCTCAACAATGACTATTATTCAGCTGGCTCTGAAAGTTCGAATATTACGAATAACTCATTTACTTGTTCAAGTATTTCCATAACTAAACCTCTTGAGTTTAGCTGCGCTTAGTATAACGATGATCGTCGTGGGAAATGGAAAAAAAGAGACACGAGTTCAGAATCCTGACCAGGCTGTTTCCGTTTCAGCTTGTACAAAAGCACCTCAATCTCTTCGCCTTTACAGCAAAGAGTAAATAATAATGCAGACCATTATTTTACCTTAACAAAGTATAGAGTATAGGAGAAGGAAAACCTTAAAGAAACTCTGAGTTACAACCAGTTTTATTCCACTTAAGATGTGGCCTTACGTTGCAGCCTGCCCGAAGCGGATGAGTTATGCAAATATATACGTTCACGCATATATATATATATATATATATATATATATATATATATATATATATATATATATATATAAAACCTTATGAAAACATAGTTTTTATGAAAATGAAAATGAATAATACTAAAACGCATTTCTAAATGCAGAGATATGAATGGATATATATATTTGTTAATACCTGCAAAAATGAACGAAGACATGGGCAAATTAGATGTTCCCTCTCAACTACGTTAATGTCTATGAAAGTGCATTAACTCTATAATTCTTGATGTTTTATCTGTCTCTAGAGTAATGAATTCATCGTCTTCAATGAAAATAGATTTTTCTTCAATATTCCCCTGGAGTCCATACACCTTAATCCAATATTGTGCGAAAAACAGTCCCTAATAACGAAGAGATATTGTCCAAGTTAAGTAAACAGGAGTATATCAAAGAAATATACTTGCGGATAATAAACAAATTTAAAAAAAAAAAAAAAATTACAAATACGTAAATAAAACAAAATTTGGAAAAATGTGTTCTTTTTGTTTGTTTGTTTTTTCCCTGAAAGATGCTTTCATATCGTAACAATGAATTTACGTCAAGGCGGATTGTACGTAATGTTTCAACGTCAAATCTTATTGAGAGGCAAATCTAAATGATAAGAAGTGAAACGAAAGACAAAGTAAATGCTCTTACTTCAGCAAATATTGAATCGAGCTCAGAGGAATTGAAATATTCCATTTTTTTTGTTGCTGGCTTTAAATATATCAGTCTCAAAGGAAGTTATCAAGAATATTGGGATGCGGCGTCAAATGCACTATAATAGACAGCGTTACAATAGTCTTCATTTAAAATACATTACTGCATTCACAAACAATAATTAAGTCAGGTATTATGTCAAAATTATGACAATAGATTACGTATAGAGACTTTTAGAAATATTTTTCCATATTTATTAACACTTCTTCTTAGCTGCTAAACGAATGCACGATCTCTGTATGATGAAAAGATTAACCTGTTTGTGTTCCGTACACAATATGTAAAATGTTTTTCTACGATAGAGTTTGTAATATGGTCCGCAGTGATGCAGGCTATGAGTTGTTTTATTATTATTATTATTATTATTATTATTATTATTACAATATTCGTTATTTTTTAATGTTTAATAATCCCTGTAATGACAAACGAGATGTAAACCTAGGTTTTCACATATCTTATTATCCCTTTATGTACGGGGCCATTGTGTAGCACTATGGGGGTAGGCCGCCAAAGCAGACGAGTCTGTTTTGTCGCGAAACCAGACAAAGGATTCTTGGACAAAAAAATCTCGCCGTATCCGGAAGTGGTAAGGGGACGCGAACGAGAGTTGACGACGCGACCCAGAGAGAGCAGTTGGTGGCCGGAGAGCAGAGAGAGAGTTGGTGGCTGGAGCCCAGGAGAGGGAGTTGGTGGCTGGAGACCAGCAGAGGAGTTGTGGCTGGACAGGAGAGAGGCGAACAGCAGAAGTTGGCGTGGAAGAACGGAGGGGCAGTCAACACCAGACACCGAGCAGAGAGGCGAGGAAACAAGATAGGGTCCAGTGAAGAAGAGTCTCAAGATGTCTGATTCCAGTAGCATTGTGGAATTTTCGCTAGTAACCCACGCTAGCGTTAGTCCATACTGCTATCAGGAATGCACATGCATGTAGTGTTGCATACCTTCCTCTGCTCTTGGTTAACCTCAAGCTTGTTCGTGTTTGTTCGTCTGTTTGTTTTCTCCTGTCTCCCTCGATCGTATTCTTGTGTAGGTAAAGAAATGTGCGTTACCCCCTCGAACCACTAGTTGATCACCGGCCGGCTAAGAAGTGAAATGGTTAGAAGACTGAGAAAATGTGGTGGGGTGAGGGGGTAACGTTTCACAATGGCGCCGTTGACCAGGATGAAAAAAAACCTGATAAAAAAAAATAGGAATGAATCGAGGGATGAAGGAGTCGGGAAGCGAGCGGACGAAGAAAAAAAAAATGCAATAAGGACCCTGCGAGCAACGAGAAAAGAAGGAAAAGGGGAACGAAGGAAACAGAGAAAAAGAAAAAAAAAAAGATGGAAAAGGAAGAAATCTACAAAGGTAGGAATACACATTCCCCACCCACCTGCACTCGAATATAAGAACAAAAAAAAATTTTTAGATTAAGGATATCTAAAATGTAGAGAAAAAAAAAAAAAAAAGAACCCAAGTAATCTATTTCGTTTGTGTGTGTGTGTATGTATGTTTAAGCCCCTCATAACTGCTGATTTTTTTTGTTGTATTTTTATTAGAAGGGAAAGAAAGAATTTATTCCCCTACCCTCCTCGCACACTTATCTTGACCAGTAGAATTCAAATGATTTTTTTTTGCGTAGCAGTTTCCATAGTATAATCATCCTTAAGTGATAGGACCAGTGGCTTAAAAAAATATTGTCCCTTCTGGGAAGTTTTGTAGTACTTTTTATGCTGGAAAGGTGATAAGTCACCGATTAAAAAAAAAAAAGATTTGTTAGATTAAGGAAATTTTAAGATGTAAAAAAAAAACAAACAAGTAATCTATTTCGTTTTTGTGTGTGTGTGTGTATGTTTAACCCCTTAACTGCTGATAATTTTTGTTGTATTTTTGTTAGAAGGTAAGGGAAGGTCTTCTTCTTCCCCTACCCGGTTTTCACACTTAACTTGACCGGTAGAGTTCAAATGCTTTTTTTTCTCCTTCTTCGTAGCAGTTTCACATAGAAATTTTTATACTTAAGTGTTAGGACCAGTGGCTTAAGAAAGTTAGTCCGTTCTGGGAAGTTTTAAAGTAATTTTTTTTTTAATGCTGGAAAGGTGATAAGTCACCGATTAAAAAAAAAAATAATAATTTTTGCTGCATGGTTCACTAAAAGAAAAAAAAATTTTGTGGTATTTCAAAACCCCAGAGAAAGGGAAGATGAAACGAAAAATTAGAGAGAAAGTGAGATTTCTAAGCTAGGTTAAAATCGACTGGTCAAAGTCGGATCATCCGAGTGCAGAGGGTAGAAGGTGGAGGAAAGCTTCTACCACAAAAACAAAAAAAAATGGAAAATATAAAAAAATTAAAAAAAATAAAAATGGCGGAAAAATTTGAACAAAGAAAAAGAAGGAAGAACAGATAAAGTCATGAAAAAGAAAAGAAAGAAAGAGAGAACGAAAAGTAGAAAGAAAGAAAGATTGCTAGGGAATTTTTGTCACTGCATCCATGCCTGTCTCTGTTAAAAAAAAAAAAAGTAAACTTTGGATTTTAGGAAGAAAAGAAGGTGTTTGTTTTTTGTGGATTTAAAAAAAAACGGTTGGAAGCAAACGCTATCCCCTCCCACACCACCCCCGGTAGAGGGAAGAATTCAAGTGGACAGGAGAGAAGGAAAGTAAGATGCAAAGAGAAATGGTGGAAGTGGGCAGAGATCTCAAGGGAAGAGAGACAAGGGTTAGAAGGTGGATGCGTGACAGATTCCTTCAGAACAATTTTATTTTTATATATTTGTCAATTGTAGTTATTTTATTTCTTTTTTATTTTTTGTCTGTGAATTGTTTATTATTAATTTTTTTTGTTGTTTAATTTGTGTGGATTTTTTTTTTTGCTATCCTTTATTTTTGTTGTTTGTTTGTTTTTTTTGTTATACTTGCCTTGTTTTTTTGTTGGTTTTGGGGGACTGGGCTTACCGTGTCATTTGCTTTGTTGTTTATTGTTATTTGTTTATTCTTTTTTTTTAAATTTATTTTTATTTTATTTATTTTTTTTTATTTTTATATTTTTTACCTTCATGGATTTTCTGGGTTTATTTTTTGTAAGTTTGACTGCTCTTGGCACTTCTTCACTTCGTCTGATCGTGTTCCCCTGGGGGGGGGGGGGCACGGGGGCCCCGTTTCGCGGACTGGTATCGAGGGGTAGTAAGTTATACAAGTGATGATTTGGGAGGGCGAGTGGCCTGGTTGACATGGAATTGATGAAATGGTACCGAGGAAACGGTTGACGATGGGTTGGGAAGACGATACCTGGGCGCGGGGCGGTGTCCGGTCGCTCCTCCCCCCTGGCTGGTCATGGCTGGACGATCTGGGAGATGGTGTCAATTGCTTTGTTTTTTTTTTTTCTTATCTTTTGAAAATCCATGGTGATTGATGGCTGAGAGACTTGTTTTGTTTGTTGCTGGGGGCAGTGAAGGCCCCCAGGTTGGGAAGTGAATTCCACAGTGCTTTCTGGAACATTATTCCTGTTACGACACCGATCGAACTGCGGAGATTACTGATGCTCCCACGTCGTAAGGAAAGGGGGGAGACAAGTCCAAAAATACTCCTGAATTGTTGGGTAGGGGTGGTTAAAATTCCCCTGTGTTCTGATGGGTTGGAGAATGGGGTGAAATGTTCGAAAGTTGAATAACGTTGGAGGTGAATGGAAAAATCCTCCTGAAATTGTTGGGTAGGGGTGGTTAAAATTCCCCTGTGTTCTGTTGGGTGGGGGCGGGGCGAATTGAAGAAAAATTGAATACTGTTGGAGGTGAATCGAAAAGTCCTATTGGAATAAAGAATAGGGATGAGTCAGGAGACCCCAGAATCCAGCAATATTTTTTTTATTTTAAAAATTATTTTTTTTTGTGTATGATGATATGGTGTTGTTATATTATTTATTATTTTTTTTTAGGGGACGACCGAACCCCTTTAAAATTTTCTAAGTTCGGATTTTACTTCCTGTAAATGTTCTTGTTTTTTTTTGCTTGTTAAATTGTGTTGTAATTTATTGAGAATAAATGACAAGGGTAAGAGAGGGTGGTATGTAGCACTATGGGGGTAGGCCGCCAAAGCAGACGAGTCTGTTTTGGCGCGAAACCAGACAAAGGATTCTTGGACCTGAAATCTCGCCGTACCCGGAAGTGGTACGGGGAGGCGAATGAGAGTTGACGACGCGACCCAAAGAGAGGCAGTTGGTGGCTGGAGACCAAGAGAGACAGTTGGTGGCTGGAGAGCAGAGAGGCAAGCAGCAGAAGGCAGTTGCGGCTGGACAGGAGAGAGGCGAACAGCAGCAGTTGGCGTGGAAGAACGGACAGGGGACAGTCAAGACCAGACACCGAAGCAGAGAGGCGAGGCAGCATGGGATAGGGTCCAGCGAGAGTGAGTCAAGATGAGTCTGATTCCAGTAGCATTGTGGAATTTTCGTTGGTAACCCACGCTAGCGTTAGTCCGCACATGCATATAGTGTTGCAATACCTTCCTCTGCTCTTGGTAACCCCAAGCTTTGTTTGTTCGTTTGTCTTTCTATTTTCTCCTGTCTCCCTCGATCGTATTCTTGTGTAGGTAAAGAAATGTGCGTTGCCCCCTCGAACCACTAGTTGATCACCGGCCGGCGTAAGAAGAAATGGTTAGAAGACTGAGATAATGTGGTGGGGGTGATGGGTAACGTTTACAAGTGATCTAATGAGTAGAGTGTTCACCAATGGACCAGGTGACCGGAGTTCAATCCCAGGTCGAATCATACGAAAGACTCAAAAAATAGTCTTTGATGCCTCCTTACTTAACACTCAACATTATAAGATGTGGATCAAGGGTAAAGTGGAGCAATCCAATGAATGGAGCAGCGCTCTCTTACACATCAGTGCAGTAGCTATTGAAAATGGAGCTTTCGGGTCACTCTCGAAGGTCAGTAGCTTTACTTTTTTTATTAGCTCTCTCCCAGTGGAAGATAAACCTCACTGAGAAACATATATACAAGTGGCTGTTAAAACCATTCATATAATTGAATACCCAATTGAAGCTAATTGATTTCTGATATTTGCATTACCTTTCTTCGAAAATGTTATTCAGTCATGAAAGGGAAAGAATTTTACATACTCGCTAATTAGTTTTATTTATGACTTAGTGACGTGAAATCAAAAAAAAAATTCTTAAGAAATAGAATGGTTGATTGGTTGGTTAGTTGTGTTTTATGGCATATCAGCACGCATAGGCTATTATAGTCAAAGCCGGGTTATATATATATTTATATATATATATCTTTGAATATATAATTTGTAAATAAATAATGTGTAAGTATCATTTTTTAAATGAGTCAAAGCTCTTTTGTTCACACAGTTATATAGTTCCATGTAAAAACACTTACTGATTACACTCAAAAATTGTTTTCTTATTTTTCGATACTGCTATATGGATACTGCTATATGGATATTTTTCGATACTGCTATATGGATACTGCTATATGGATACTGGTATATGGATACTGCTATATGGATATTTTTCGATACTGCTATATGGATACTGCTATATGGATACTGCTATATGGATATTTTTCGATACTGCTATATGTTTTCTTATTTTTCGATACTGCTATATGGATGCACCACATTGATGCTAACAAACGTATAGAGAAAAAGCTTGACAGCAAGAATCCTGCGAGCAATAATGAACAAATCCTGGAGACAGCAGTAGCTGTACGGCCACCTACCATCCATCACGAAAACTATCAAAATTAGACGAACCAGACACGCGGAACACTGCTGGAGAAGTAGAGACGAGCTCATAAGGGATGTACTTCTGTGGACCCCTAACATCGACGAGCAAAGGCAAGACGTCCAGCTCGAACCTACATACAGCAGCTCTATGCCGATACGGGATGTAACCCTAATGATCTGCCGAAAGCAGTGGACGATAAAGAGGGGTGGTGAGAGAGGGTCAGGAATATCCGTGCTTATAGTTGAACATGTTGTTGATGATGATGATGATGATGATGGTTCTATTTGCCCACTGATAAATGGTTGAAAGTATAGCTATTCAATACCTATAATTCTATTTGATATTGATATAAATGCCTAGTAAAATACATAATAGTTCTATTTGAGTCATGAAGAAGTTTCTAAGGGGTTGTACCATTCAGGGTTAGAGTGAAGGTGAGAGTAACGGTCATGAGGAGGTATACGAAATTCCACAAATTCCTAGATTGGAGCCACACAATAAGAGGTACTTAAATATCAGACCCAGGATGAATGGTTTATATTAAGGCAATTTGGCACTAATTTATTATATTTGCAATTTGACACATATAATTGATTCGTCTGAACATAGACGAGTTTAAGTATTATTTTTTTAATTCTAATAATTAAATTTAGCATTAAACATTTATTTGCGTAAAGTTATAAGTTTTCTAGTGCAGTACATGGTTAAATAGTTGTATTTGATCTACAATTAATGGCAATGCAGGGGTACTCCACATTCCTCAAAGCTCAAGGACTGATGTCTTACAATTACCTTTATCAGTGACGTTTATCACTGACATTGCAAGGTTCTTGACTGTCGGCAAATTCTAGAGCTCTGCCGACAATCATGTAAGAAGTAGAAATTTAAATAAATAATCTCTCAAATACTAAGGTGTATTAGCTGATATATCATCATCATCTCTCTCTGTCATTATCTCTGATCTCTCTCTCTCTCTCTATATATATATATATATATATATATATCAACAACAATGTAGGAGCAGGATGACACAAGTTCAAATTTAAATGATGAGTTTTGAATTCTCAGTCTGCCCTCTCCAATTATGCTGGCAAAACATGGTTAAACAATATAGTCTGCCTGATCATTTATAATATATATATATATATATATATATATATATATATATCATCATCATCATCATTATGTCACGCCACCAGACCTTCTCCAGCCACCCTTCTCTATCGTCCACCGCTCCTAGCAGTTCCTCAAAGGTATATCCCGTATCGGTACAGATCTGTTGTGTGTAGGTTCTTGCTCGTCGTTCTACCTATGCTCGTCCTTGTGAAGGGGTCCACAGGATTACGTCGCTGATGAGTTCGTCCCTACTTCTCCAGCAGTGTCCCGCATGTCTGGTGCGTCTATTTTTCGGATATTTTTCGTGATTGGTGGTAGGTGGTCCTAAAGCTACTGCTTTGTTGGGTGCTGCCTCCAGGATTTGTTTAGTATTTCGCACATCATTCTTGTATAATTGTTGTCACGCTTTTTCTTCATACGTTTTGTTAGCGTCCATGTAGTGCATCCATACAGCAGTATCAATACGAAAGCTGCTTCGAAAAAACTGCGTTTCATTTTATCGGTCAGGTCTGATATCCATATTACCGATAGCCATTCGATTGCAGTCCATGTCTTTGCTAGTCACGTGTTGATGTCTGTCTCAGTTTATAAGTCTCTGCTTCCTCGGTAGGTGAACTTGTCTATAGTTTTTGAGAAGTACCCTTTAGTGTGGAGATATCGACTCTTCGATTAATGCTCATGTATTCCGTATTTTCTGCACTGACATGGAGGCCTATGCAAGGAGATGTTGGTTCCAGACTATGTTGCTGGGATTTGGATTGGGCGGCTGTATTTACAAGAAGTGCTATGTCATCGGCATAGTCCGCATCCGTAATTCTATTTACGGGATATCTTCTGCTAAGTCCCTTTGCCAACTAGAAACCATTGTCTTTCATTTTATCAATGGGCGTTCTAAGCTTGACTGACTCCTATGTGCGAGCAGGATGTGGCACAATTTTAAATGTAACCGATAAGTTTTGAATTCTGCTTCGTCCTTCCATCAATTTGCAGTCATACCAAGGTCAAACAGTCCAGTGTGCCCTATTATTTAATTATATGAAGAGGGAGAATAGTAGGGAGCATACTTTTCCCGAGAGTATTAGCGCAATGTGATTTGTGAATCACCTCATCCAAGATTTCTACTCAGGCTGCCGTATCCATTTCCTTCGACAGCATTGAATGCAGTATGATAGGTTTGCTTTGTTTGAGTTTTATGTCACATCAACCATTGTTGGTTATTTAATGCCAAATCCGTTTTAAAACAAATAAACTGTTCTATTTCAAACAATTCAGTTAAGCATAAGTACACAGTTTAATTGTCAAAAACTTTTCTATTTAAAGCTATGTAGTTTATGCAAATAGTTATAATTCAAACAATTCAATTTAACGTAAGTACAGTTTCAATGATAAAAACAGTTCTATTTAAAACAATACTGTTTAGCATAAGTACGCAGTTTAGATGTCAAAACAGTTGAATTTAAAGCAAATCAGATTAGCATAGCAGTTAGTTTTGTTCTATTTGACCCATAAATAGGACCCTATCAGGCGCTATCACTCCAGGCCAGAGTGGAGCTGGGAGCGATAGTAATAAAAGAGTACTTTGCATTCACTAAAGCTCCAGCATTACTTGAATCCCACCATCAGATTGTTTAATTTCATATCAAGGACATTCCCTGGTGGGGGGTTTTACTCCTCTGCAGAGATGCAGTCGGTGTATTCTATAGCCCCAACAGACTGGGCATGATTACGGTATGAACATCACAACCGATGCACCCTTGTTACCACCTTTCTCTATTAAGTGGTGTAATGGTTAAAGCGATGAACTGCGGAATCGTTGTACGCGAGTTCGTACTCCAATCGCGCTATTACGTTCACTTTCGGGCAAATACCCTTGGGAAAGGTATGAACCCCCTTATTCTCCCTCCAGCTATGGATAAATAGTAGGACGGACTAGGTTCTTCAGCCTTGGTGAGGCAACTAGTCTAGGAGAAGGAAAACTCTGAATTCAAACCTGTTAAACTCCGCTTAAAAATTGACCTTGTGTCATATCCTGCCCGAGCGGAGGGGTTGGTAAATAGTACCATACACAATCACACACATTAAAAAATGACATAGCTAATACAAACATTTATTTCAACGTCTTAACATTATATTCGATAAATTCCTTACGTACCTACAATCGTAAATTACAATGATGTATAAGCAATATATCATTATCACATTATTACTAAAACAGATTATTATTGTAATCAAACACAAATCATATTTCAGCATAAAATAGCAATATTGCATAATATTCCATAGTATATAATAACATATCCCTCCACCATGATTTTCTTGCGAACTGGCCGACCATACTAACCTTGCCTATTACGCTATCAAATGAAAACTTTATTTTCTTCGAAATGGAATGATGATATTTTGTTCTTTGTTAAAATCACCACCTCAAATACACACACCAATATATAAGGAAACAAATAAAAATGTTTTTCTCAGTCATTCTGTTGCAAATTCGGCTACATATAGCGTCTCATACATCCGGGAGACAAACTCAAATTTATCGCGCTACGTATGTATATTCGTACACACAT
Source organism: Sepioteuthis lessoniana (assembly GCA_963585895.1). NCBI lineage: Eukaryota > Metazoa > Mollusca > Cephalopoda > Myopsida > Loliginidae > Sepioteuthis > Sepioteuthis lessoniana. Next base: position 71,011,281 of record OY757904.1, read on the forward strand.
ATACATAACATCACTTATACATCCATAAACAATTATACGCAAATATAACCCACAAATACATACGCACATACACACACGCGCGCACGCGCGCACATGAATTTTAACGGTTTTTGACTGTATTTTTTGATTTTTAGATTTCTTCATTATCTTTCAATTTCTTCCTAATGATTGTCATTAATAAAACGTCATGAAACCTAAGGTCACAGAAAAGCTCCCATTCTATTAGATACATATAAAATCTTATATATATTCGTCTATTATTATTATATTATAGCTCACTCACACATATTGAGCACTCTCTAAATTATATCGCATTTGGTTCGCTACAACACCACAAAGTGAAATAGTGACAACCAACACTGTTATATATATATATATATATATATATATATATATATATATATATATATATATATATACTATTCACATAAAGTACTTAATGACAAAATCGTATTTGCAGTTAATACTTTGAAACATTTTGGAATTGAGTTTTTGTCTTCGATTAGTTTACTTATTTATGCAACTTGCAGAATGCAAGAGGGGATGTATATTTAAGCTAAGAACTGTTGGGTTGAACTCAGTGTTTTACTTTTCCTAAGGTGGTTGTCTAATAAAAGCTGAAGAACGTGTTTCCTCAACTATTTATTCATAACTGTGAGCAGATATATTCATACCAATCCAAAAACTATTAACTTTAAGTGAAATGCAAAAGTCGCAGATCAGTATTTGAACTCGTGTCAACGGTTCCATTTCCTAAGACGTTAACAGTTCGATCTAAGAAACGACTATATAAATTATAACTCTTGTTCATGAATGAGCAAGTCTGTTTCCGCATGCACAATATATATATATATATATATATATATATATATATATATATATATATATATATATATATATATATATATATATATATATATATATATATATATATATATATATATATATATATATATATATATATATATATTTCTGATTGGCTAAAATATACATCGGTTGAAAAGTCCAAATAATATCGCCATATCTTCTGTTCATGTATCCTTTTTATATGCTGTCTTTGTTTGGTTGTGCATCAGTTTTCGTGAGGGATTTAACGACTAAGAGCATCAGTGATACCATTTAACTTATTAATGAGGAAGTAAATGCGATTCAATAACTTTACCCAAAGTTTTACTTTTAAAGTGAGTGAAATACCGCGACTGAAGTTCGAACTCGCTCACTTCGAGTCTGTAGTCCGGCAGTTTAGCCTCTATGCCCCGTTTTCTACCGATTGACTATTGTTGCAAATAGTATCTGAATACTACAACAACGATAGAAGAAATTTGTGGATCGCAATGAAGCCCACACTGAAAAATAAACTTCCTCTGGTCATATTTCATGTGAATAACTTGTTCAGCCTTGTAACGCTTTACCCAACCCTAACGCATTATTATTGGTAATTGTACGCATATAGTAATTTTTGCAAAACCGCACAGATTTTCAATATTTTATTCTTTCCTTTTTTAAGATAAGCAAAACAGACGCCTGTTTCAGAACGGTCAGTTTGATGACTTACTTGATGTTAAATTCTATGTTTTGTCGACCGTTCTTGGGCAGCTGTCGTCTTTTAGTTGTGTCAGATGTCATTGAGATGTCATAACGCAGATTATATCGACCGTGCGGAACTAGTTAACCCCAAGAAGAAAAACACGACAGTCAAAACATCAAAAAGATTAAGATGAAAGAAGAAACGACAAAGAAAATATTATTATTTTACTCCTTGTGTGTTCCTCACACCAGCATTAGCTGATGTCTTTCATTGGAGTCTGAGTGACAGCAAGTCGTCCCAGGTTTTCAGGACTTTTCTCAGTATTCTGGCTGTCTTAACTATGCTATAATTTGGATGACCTCGATTCGACCTCCAATGTAAGCCTTTAGGAACTGTTCAAACCACGTATTATTATTATTATTATTATTATTATTATAAGTAATAGTAGTTGTATATGTGAGTTTTTTCAACCAGATTTACCCGTTGGTCTTTCACTGGATTCTGAATGACAGCAAGTCTTCTCGATTCTCCAGGACTCTTATACGTATTCTAGCCGATCTTAGCAATGCTGTGGTTTGGAATCTCTATTCTTCCACTGGATTTCTGTTCGCCCTGTCTATTCCCACGGCTTTTGAAGACTGTTCCATGCGCTCCAACCGCAACAGATATCACTGTTATCCTCATGCTCCACAGATTTTTTATTTCTCTAGCAAGGTATTTTATTATCCTGTGAGATATTTTTTCGCCAGAGTTTGAGTGATATGTCTCCTCACGTCTTCAGGACCCTCCGCAGTATTCTGGCTGATCATGATAATAATGTAAGATGGCTGATCTCATTGCCCTCTAAGCCTTCCACTCCTTTTATCAATTCTCTGGGGATTGTTCTGCACGCAGCAGTTACAACTGGTATCATCGCCAACTTTATGTTGCATAAATTTTCAACTCTTTAGCAAGGTCAAGTTATATATATCGCTTTTCGCTTTCTTTTAATTTTACTCTGGTTTCTGCCGGTACAGTAAATTCATCCCCTTCACTGTTTTGTAGTTGTTGACTTTCTCTTAGTCTGTTCCTATGGCTGAGATTATTACTTTAATCCTTGAGGGTTTTTTTACATCAGCGTCACCTGATGGTCTTTCACTGATGTTTGAGTGACAGCAATCTTCTCAAGTCTCCGGGACTCTTCTCAATATTCTGGCCGATCTCAAGAATTGAGTAGTTTGGATAGTCACAACTCGTCCTCTAACTTTCAAGTCCTATATCCCCTTCATTAATTCTTCAGTGACTGTACCAAGAGCCCTAATTATAATTGGGATAAACGTCACTTTCATGTTGCACTTTTTTTTTCAATTCTCTCCTGAGATCAAGGTAATTGTATTTCTTTTCACTTTTTTCAATTTTACTTTATAGTCATCTAGGATAGCAGAATCCACAATTATGCAAGTTCTCATTTTTGGTGCTGATTATTATAAGATCTTGTCGTCTAGCCGAGATTAGGTGTATTATTATTATTTACTCCTTTAGAGTTTTTCACATCAGCGTTAGCTGATGGTCTTTCAATGGAGTTTGGTTGTTTGAGTTTCATGGCACATCAACCACTATGGGTTATTCAATGCCAAATCCGTTTTCCATATATGAATTATATATGATTTGTAACCAGTTTTTTTTTTTTATATGAACTCACTTTTTCTTCATGAACTCACTTTTCTTTTAAATTCATATTTTGATCTATTTGACCCACAAATAGGACCCCGACAGGCATTATCACTCTGGGTCAGAGTGGGCCCACTACAAGTAATTGTTGAGATTCATGGTTTTGCGTAGGGTTATTTGACAAAACTTTTTTTTAATTGGTTGATTAGTAGGTTGATCCATTGAATATTTCAGATTGTAATGATGTATTATATTTTTAGGTACAATTCTGCCTCTCTTAAGAAAGAGAGGATATCATCCATGTTGATGTTCTCAAACAGATCTCTCATGTTATCTGCTTTAAAATGTCACTCTCTGGTGGTAGCTAGTACACCACATTCCATTAGGATATGTTCAATGGTGTAAGGCCTCTGACATGTCAAACCTGGTATTCCTCACAAGACCACACTTCAGGTGGTCACCAAATAAATTTGAAAAGATACTTACACCTTTCAAATAAATAAGTCAACCAATGTCTTCCACCATTTTCTCTCCCGATGTAAACATTGTATATCTGCTTTTGGATAATGCATTCTAGGGCAGGTTATAAGCTTCGTGAATTTAGGGTCCATTTTTTGTTTAATTAAGCAAACGTCTTTATTATATTTTTTCTGTATGCTACTACTAGTATTTCAACAACTTTATTACTTTATATATTTATTTATTTATTTGCATTTCATTCTGTTCTTAATCAGGCTATTTTTCTCTGATAGAATTTTATGTCTGTATTTATAGTAATATTGACAAAATTTGCTCCATTAATTCGAAATTATTTATAGGTTTTATTGTGTTCTAACTCTAATTTCCGTGTTTAAATCAAGAATGATGTTTTTAGACTTTACAAGAGAGACATTTTTAAATGTCACTTTCGCACAATTTTTCTGACCAAAAACATACATTTGTCGTCGCTGGATCTTTTTACAGTGCTGAGTAATCATTCTAAATCGTCATCATTTTTAGTATATAACATTCAAAAGTTCATATAAAATTGGTGGATTCAGTTTTGGTAATTGTTTTATATCCATAGGCTGTGTTTCAAAGTTCGATAGAGCAAAGTATTAGAACTATACAAAAACGAAGAGGGAAAAGTGAGCCTGCTTGGAAGATTCCATTGCTAATGTTCCAATAATTAGTTTTGAGCATACCTTTATCATACCTGAAGTTGATATCCAACCTTTCTATATTCTACTTTTGGTAAGTGATTTTAACTAGGATAGGTTTAAAATGTTTCAAATGTTCGATCCCATTCATGGGGTATACTATCAAAAGAGAGTTTTCAGTCCATCCAAGCGAGACTTATCTTTTCCGTTTGGATCGGCAATACTCCACGATCATCTTGTTTATGAATAACTGACACTTGCAATTGTATGATTCATTTTTACCTTACGTTTGTTTAAAAGGAAAGATTTCCTTACATTATACGAATTTTACTATTCTCTCTTTAGAAATTATTTTTTACTCATTAGAGTTTTTTTACATCAGCGTTAGCTGATGGTACTTCATTGTTTGAGTGACAGCAAGTCTCCTCAAGTCTCCAGCACTCTTCTAAGTATTCTGGCCGTTCTCAATAATGTAGTTGTTTGAATAGTCTCCATTCGTCCGCCAACCGCCAAGTCCTCCAGTCGTTTTTGTAATCCTTTATTTACTGTTCCAAACGCACTAATTACAATTGGTATAATTTTTACCTAAGTGCTCAATAGTTTTTTCAATTCCCTATCAAGGTTGAGGTACTTGTCCTTCTTTTTAGATTCTTTCATTTTTATTCTGTGTTCAGCCGGGACAGCAAAATCGACAATTGTGAAAATTCTCTCCTTCTTTTGTTGATTATTATTTTTGTTGATTATTATTAGGTCTGGTCTTCTGGCAGACATTAAGTGATCCGTGTGTAAGTCAATGTCCCATAGGAGTTTATGTGTGTCATTTTCTAGGACAGGTGCTGGATTGTGCATATAGCATTTGTTGGTGTGGTCAAATTGAAATTTCTTACACATTTCCCAGTCGATCACCTTGCCGACTCAGTCGTGTCTAGTCTTATATTCCTTCTGTGCTAATTTATTACATTCGCTTATTATGTGATTGATCGTTTCGTCTCTGTCACCACATAGCCTGCGTTTGCTATTTTGTTGAGTCTTATCTATTCTCCCTTTCATATGATTGGTTCTTATGGCGTTGTTTTGTGCTGCTATTAAGTGAGATTCTGTTTCTCTCTTAAAGTTTCCTTTTCTTAGCTAGGTCCATGTTTTCTGGCGTTTATTAGTCGTTTAAAGCGACTGTACAGTTATTTTTCTTCCCATTTTTGTTTCTGAGTTATTGTCATTTTGTCGTCTATCGTGTTGTCAGTATTGTTTCTGATGTCTGTAATTAGTCCTCTTTAGTATTTTTCTATAGAGTCATCGAGTCGTTGCATCGATGCGTCAACGCTGTCTACGATGCTGGAAAATCCTCTTCCTCTCCCCTTTCTAGATACATATAGTCAATCTATGCTGTCTCTGGTATGTTATGCCTTGTTCATGGTCATTAGTTTTCTAGTTCTTTGGTCCATTTGTTCATCTCTAGTGCAATTGAAAAAGGGTCCCGAATATCTAACGAGGGTTACAGCCCAAGTATTTATTTCTTTGATGATGATTCTGCTAGAGAGTTTTGTCTCGAGTAGTTTTTTAAATCGTCTGAGATATTCTTTTTGAATTTTATCTTTCATTTCCACTTGCTTGATGGTGCTAGCCTCCAAGTTACCTAAGCATTTGTAGGCTTCTTTTTCTCCGAGGGTTCTAATCTTGTCTTGATTTGGTAGTTCCATTTCGTCAGTCATATGTCATTCGCCATGTTTCATGACGAGCATGGCAGATTTTCCTATGCCAAATTCCATTCCTATGACCTGTCTGTATATTCTAACAGCGTGTATGAGAGTTTCCATTTTTTTTATATTTTGCAAATAATTCAATGTCATCCATGTGCATTAGATGATTGATCTTCCCTTGCGATCTGCTAAGTTTTTTACCCGGCTGTATATTTTCTGTGTATGTGGTTAAGTGGTAACATGGCAATTATTATTATTATTATTATTAGTAGTAGTAGTAGTAGTCGTATACTATGTACTCAATTGTTCTGGATAAGGAAAATGTCATAATTGTATTATATATATATATATATATGTGTGTGTGTGTGTGTGTGTGTTTGTGTGTGTGTGTGTGTGTGTGTAGGTCGACCTTAGTAGAGGGCAACCAGAACACTCCTTTTTCAATAGCAACTACACCGATATGAAAGAGAGTGTGAAACTCTTTTCCGTTGATTTCCCCACTGACCCTTGATTTATACCTTAAGTATATTTTTTAAGTCTTTGGTATGACTCGTCATGGGATTGAACCCCAGTCTCCCAGACCATTGCCGAACACTCTAACCATTATAACTATAAACCAGTGATATGTATTTTCTTATATTGTGTTTGTTTGTATGTGTGTACCCTACCCCACCAGTAGAGCAGGATATGAGTCAGGATCAAGTTTTGAAGCGGATTATAACAGTTCTGAATTCAGAATTTTCCTTCTCAAACGGTTGCCATATGTGTCTGCCCTGTAATTTTTCCATATCGGAAGGTTAAAAAGTTGGATGTCTCCCTTTCACTAAGCTATTAGCGTGATATGAAATAGATACTGCCTCGTCACAATGTCAAAATCCCAAAACGATAACCTATACACCAAAGACATCTCATGGATTATATATATATATATATATATATATATATATATATATATATATATAATTTTAAAATGCCAACTATCAGAAAAAAATTTGGATACTAGCTTTGGAATCACCATCCACATTTTAGTCTGTAACTCAAGTTTAAACTCATTTCACTAAGCTTTTGTAAACTCGTGTAATTAAACACGGGGAAACGTTCAATTTTTAAGAGTAATAGAAATATTTATTCACGACAATGTTATTACTATAGCAGATTGTACCATTTTAAAAATCCTCCCATTAAATTTAACGAAAAATATTCTTACGAGCTTCCATTGGCTGTTCGTGAACCCAGGCATGAATTATGATTTCGCGTAGTTGCTTTGAAGGCAAGTGGCGGTAAGCATATAAGATCCATTATTTTAAACGCTTTATTCATAGGCATGGGGTGACTTCTCCTTATTCAGAATAACCTTTCTATGAACACAAATATTTTGCTTTGCGAGGGACTCAATAAATAATAATATTCAGGCTCACTTCATTTGCTACCTTTCATACCTGGGTTGAGAACAGAAGATTTTTGGTTTGAATATATTTAGAATCTGTAATTACTTTACAAGATAGATATTTACCCTGGATTACAATTTGCAATTTAAAGCACTTGTTCAGCTATCTTTAGTGATTTGATTATTTGTCTGATTTTTTGTGTGTTGTACCCTTAACATTTCATATCAGCACTTCGTATTTTTGAAAAAAAAATGCCATATGCGTTCCATTCAGTTTATGTTTTTCGTCGTAGTTGTGAATGTCACCATCATTATCTAGTTTGTTGTTAACATTGCTTCTTCATCGGCCTCAGCATTTTCTTTATAAATCTCAATATAACAAAATACATGTAGTGCAAATAGGCGACTTCACTGAAATATTAATTCATCAGATACTCAAATTTTTGCTTGTTTTTTTTTCTTCTCTTAGTTTTTTCTCTTTTGTTTGGTTACTTTGTTTTAATGGCATATCAACGGTCGAGTGAAATTTCATGCCAAAATCATGCTTTCAGAAAAATAGCAGTGATACTATTAAACCCATTTCATGGGTATAAGAAGGTTCTTCTAGCCTTTCGTAAGCGTTGGAGAACGTAATTGCACGAGTTTTTTACTTAGTTCGAAGTGGCAGTCAGGAACTTTCGTCGTTACGACGTGAGGCCTCCCTCTCACTCTCTCTCTTTTTCTCCCCCTCTCTTATTTATTCAATAGATATACGAGCCGCCGAAGATCAGATAGGACTACATTTGTAAGTACAAAAGTCGTTGATAAAGTTCCTGCCAACAAAATTGACCTGAACAAAACTTTCCTGGAATCATTCCATGATAATAAAAGGTTAATCCCACAGTCTCAGTCAAATGAAACTCACGTGATTGACCCATGAAATATTTAATTCAACAAATGTGTTCTTAACAATATTTTTTTAACCATATATGCATATATTCAGGCTTTTCGAAGGGGCCTAGACTACGAACACTGTACTCAGTGCAGAAGGGTAAGATCTATCTAAAAGGGGATGTCTTCAACATGAAACTAAATTACATGTTAGGTCTTAGTTTGGGATATGTAGAGAATGTTGAGTAAACCTTCATTACCATTAATCTAAGGTTTAACAAAGGCCTATGTGTACTGGGCCACTAAATTTAAAGGCTTGCCAGTAAATTTCGCCACGGATCTATCTTCCTTAATACACATGGATATCATTTATCTACGTTCACACACACACACACACACACACACACACACACACACACACACACACACACACACACACATATATATATATATATATATATATATATATATATATATATATATATATATATATATATATATATATACCTCCCATCACGAAAACTATACAAGTTAGAAAAACCAGACACGCAGGACACTGCTGGAGAAGCAAGAACGAGCTCGTAAGTGATGTACTCCTATGGACCCCCACATATGGCCAAGCAAAAGCAGGACGACCAGCTCGAACCTACATACAGCAGCTATGTGAAGACACAGGATGTAACCCTGAAGACCTGCCAGAGGCGATGAATGATAGGGAGAAGTGGCGAGAGATGGTCAGGGATATCCGTGCTGAGTCACGACATGATGATGATGATCAGTGATAACAGAAATTTGTAGAGTACTTAAAATAAGATTCAGCTCTTTAAAAAAAGCTAAACGTCATGTCGTTGTATAAGAAGTTGTTTACTCTACAAACTGTTAATTATTCTATGTTCTCAAGCTGACATAGACAGTCAAAAAAAGTATCTGAATCAAAATTAATGTTCCAACGAGGTTTAATGAAAAACGTTGGATGATCAGAGATCAAATGACTTAAAACATTCTACTGCGGTCATTAATATTTTATCGAACTGATTAATAGTTATCAATTTACTCTGAAGAAAAATAAAAATACGTCGCCGAAGAAATGAGATATTTTACTATTTTAAGGCAAGTTACAGAGATTTCACTATTTAAAATCGTCTCATTCATTCCAACCAGATGCATATCAGCAAAGTAAACACAAGAGTGAGAATGTAAGTCATTGTATATGCGCTTGTTAGCCTAATTCATATAAGTAACTAATGCTGTGATTTACAACATGAGTTATCTGTCTTTTAACTACGTAAGGATAATTATCACATGCACACACAAACATACGGACTGTCACACACACACACACACACACACACACACACATATATATATATATATATATATATAAAGATTATCATGATAATGTTAATAGTAATATAGCATCTGATAAAATAAAACGCAATTTTCTCCAAGTAGCGGTCGTGTCCATACAGCTATATAGCTTCAACACATGGATTGACTAAACGTAAAGGGCGAAAAGTTGACGATAATTGGACGAAACTGGTACGCGCTATATTGAACAAATTCAGGAAGCAACATCCCGCAAAACAGCGGGTGTACAGCCACCTAGTTCACATCTCTAAAGCCAACCAAAATCAGATGAACAAGACATACGGGACACTACTGGAGAACTATGGAAGAACTCATTTGTAACGTTCGCCTTTTGACTCCATCGCACGGACAAGCAAGTGTTGGGCGACACCACTAGAAATTATGTACAAGAGCTCTGTAAGGACATGGGATGCAGTCATGATGACCTGCCAAATGCGATGGACGATATAGCCGAATGGCGAGAGAGTGAGTGAAGGAATTTATGCGAGTAGTATGATATATTGATGATGATGGTGATAGGTATATGAGCTCTAAGGACTTATTTTACATGTGAGAGCTATTCTATCTCTCTCTCTCTCTCTATATATATATATATATATATATATATATATATATATATAAGTTAAACCTTTTTTTTATTATCGAGCCAAGGCTTTTGCAATATTTTACTATGTGCTATTTTACGGTGCGTATATTGCAAGACCAGAGCAGTTCAAGCCTAGAGTGTTACCTCCTGTGGTTGGTAATATCATGATAGTCAGAGCGCTGACATGTTGTGCATTATTTAACACCGTGTGGGAATTTGATGTGCCACGTCGTCTAAATCGGGAACTTGTACATTACGAATTTTAAGCATACTGTAACACTGCGGAAGCAACAAAATATTTGCTGTCTGAAGGGTTAATTTGTAGCTGATCCCAGTAGAGTAACCAGATAGTTGGAAATATTTGGCTTGGATTGCAAGAATGTCGATGAACAGACAAGGTCAGAGAGGGCTAAAACTATTTATTCCATAGAGGCAGATCCGGGGAGTAGCACTCAGTGTATTGTAACCGTTAAAACCTCACCCAAAGCAACCGGAGCTCCCGTAATGTACCACACGTTACTAAAATATTGCCAGATATTTACTCAACCAAGTAAAAAAGCATCAATCACTTTTTAACTCTTCTCTTAAAAAATTTATTGTTATATATATATATATATATTAGTAGTGATTCCAGAGATTATATTTTGAGGCCAGGTCCAAATAATCGGTTTCTCAAATTTATTTCAAAATAATAAAAATTGTCACAAAACAAGTCATTTGCCTTTATTTCTGCTTTGACTGAGCGCCCAGATTTCAATCATCATGTATAATTATTGTGATTGATTAACAATTGTATTTGTAATTCATTTTCAGGCTTTAGAATGTTAATATGCATAAATTTTGACGAGAGTGGTCATGAGTATTTTACACAAAGAAATATAACGTAGCTGGTTATATCAGTCCAATAAAATTCCACGCAAAAATCCTAATAAAATAACACAGGCATATGGGTTTGTGCTTGATGAAATAATGATCAAAACTCTCTGAGATTTTCAAAGAATATATGTTTTTCTAATAGCTTATCAACGGAATTTTCACTGTAATATTTTCATGTTTATAATAATTGATAATATTATGGATAATATGATATAATTGATAATAAAATATAATGTAATTGATAATATAATCGATAATATGAGAGAAACGTATATATAAAACATTAGCCCCCAAAGATTTGGACTGCACGTAATGCCTGCTTATGCTTGTGCATTTGTCCCGGCGATTCTGGGTCCCAGTATACCTATTCGTATCTTTCACAGGTTCTTGACAAAGATATTGAGCGGTTACAGAAGAGTTTTTTGGGTTTTTTTTTTTTACTGACGATTGAGGTAGGCTCGTAACCTATATGGAATTGCCTTTATTAAAATTCAATATTCAAAAGAAAATATCGTTTTTCTTTTTTCGTAGAATGTTCAACTGTGAAAAATGATCTGGGCAAAACTACACAAATATTGTGAATGCATATACTGTAATAAAACAAGTTGATAAATGGATGATATACATTTATTCATTTATATATATATCCACAGACAGACTGTTTCATTCTATCAGAACTCTTCAGTGTGGCTAGACACGTAGGACGCTCGAAACCGGGATTGAAACCCATCCAACTTATGTTAGATTAAGTCTCAGACCACTCGTCCAAAAGCGGACAACGTTGGCTAAAGGAATTTTTAAGGTATTTATGTGGCAACAGCAGCAGCGTCCGTTTTTTTTTTTACATTTTTATACCCTATCGGCTGCCAGAGTGCTCAATTCTTTCGAAGAGCTTTGCATTATGCGAGCGGCGGCCGACAATTCTTTCGCCAGAGTGCTCAACCCCCATGGGGGAGCGTATATATTGTCATACACAGTTTCGTTCTATCAGAACTCTTCAATGTGGCTATTACCCCTTTTATTGCGTACACACACACACACACACACACACACACACACAAACACACACACACTCGCACATATTTCACACACACACACACACAACCAATATATATATATACATATATTACCCCTTTTATTGTGCGCGCACACACACACACACACACACACTCAATCGCACATGCATTCACACACAAACATACACACACACATACACAAGCACACACACACACAAACATACACACATATATATATATATATATATATATAAAGCACTGTGTTTGTAATCCCATGATGACATATGAATGTATTAAATCAAATCAACATTTCGGTAAAGGACCTGTTTTCCTGATACACCAATAGAATACAAAAGAACAATGCATTTTAAATTTGACTGAAACCCGTACTCAGTGTATTGTATGACTATTGTTCAGTGTTCATTTTCATACCATTATGTTTCCTCTATTTTCGTAATAGATTTTGCGATTTTGTTTTCTGTTGAAATATATAATTTCGTTTTGTTTTTCTAGAAGAAAAAAAATACATATTCTGTTGTAATTTTTCCAATTTTTTTTCTTATTTGCTACGCTTAATTTATCTCGATTAAAACTCATTCGAGAATAGAGAAGAAGCTTAGATCATTATACATTTTCCAACTTGAGCGAGCCTTCTTACTTAAAAAACACATTCCAAATGTTTTTGTTAGTGGTTTAGGAAAGAGTTAATAATCCCATTGTGTTGAATAGATTTATTTTATTTGTATAATTTGGAACCGAAAATAGGATGGGAACCTTATACACTCTTCTGGACAATACTTAAATTCTTTAATAGAATTTGCAATTACCTCTGCTGTGATAAGACTCGAATTTCCTTCTTCACTCGATTTCTTCTGTGTCACAACTTTCAATAACGTTGATAAATCTTCCCAGAACTGCTTTTCCTGTAATTTCTGATGTCCTAATTTTACTTTGGCTTTCGACTAACGATTTCATTACCGCCTATAATTCTTCCAATTGTCAAAAACAGCAGTTTTATTTCCGTTTCGGAGAAGATATAATATATTTTAGCCACTACTCTAATGTTACTGGAGTGGGTTATTGAAAACATAACGGAATCGTAACTTACAATGAAAAGGGTTTAATTTGCAAGACGTACTATGACGTTTTAACAGAGGTATCTTCCTAGCTAGTCTCGTTTTATTTTTGAGGTCTCGCCCAGGTCAAATCCCATGGGAATCGGAGGCCGTTTTATGTTGGGGTTCTCACACTGGTCAAATTCCAAACGAAGCTGAGTTAAAAATTATTGTCCCCATCAGTGTTCCTCTAATGTTAAGGCTCAGGCACTAAGCAATGACCTTATTCCTGCAAAGTTGGTAAAGGTTGTGGGGACAAATCCTTGAAGCTGAGTGATCAAATTTATCTTTATTCAGAGGGCAGCTGTTCCAACCATCCTGGCAAGGATGTCGGAGTATTTTCCTGGCATCCAACCAAGCCAGAGTATGCTAAAAAACCTTTTTTTATGGTGAAAGCCGGGCACGAACTGAAGCACTTGCACAGTGAGTACAAATATTGTAAACTAATCGGCATTCCACTAAAAAGGCATCGCTGGCACCAGGCAATGAACCTAACCCTGCAAGCAGGTAAAACATGGTCAGGAACGGCCAACACGGCGAAGGAAGTATCGATCTTAGCTCCCTGATACGAATGCAACGCAATCCTGACAGATACCAAGAGCCCATTTCAGCCGGCCTGGACCGAAATATTTCGTCTCTTTTGAAAAAGGGGTATTTAACCAACTCCCCAACCTGTTGGTAGATGACACTAGGTAATTTTAAAATGGGGAACTTGTACTTGTTAAAACCATTTGAGGAAGAGGCACCAAGCAATAAACTTTGGACTACAAAGCTGAGTGTCGATAACAGCCACGTAGACTCGTCAATTCTATATAGCGAGGTATCATATGTCCTCTATAACAGTTTGGTAGAACGTCTGCATCAACTTATATATAATTCTATACAGTAATACTGTTAAAATTTACGATTATGAGAGTTCTGGCTAGCTTGCAACATGTTTTCGAAATATTTGGAATCAGCTTTCACTTTACTGTCTAAAGCTATTGTTTTCATCTAAAATAGCAGACAATTCGTAAACCATTGCTTTTGAACGCAAGGAAACGACATACTTCAAATTTAACTTAAGTATTAACGATAGTTTATTACAATATCAGATGAGACAATTTGAATGTTTTTCCATTAGATTTAACGAAGATGATAGATCACAAAACATTGCTCTGATTAGATATGCATAAAATTAAGGGATACGTTCTCTTTCACGTAACAAGCTATTTAACTAAAAACTATATATATATATATATATATATATATATATATATATATATATATATATTCCTTTTTTAAAATGAAATGGTTTTAGTTCAAATTTTAGATCACAGCACACAAGTCGCATGGACTTGGTTGACGAGTTAATCTCACATACCAAATGATTACTCGTGACTCATGTTAGTACTGTGACCATGGGATTTATTAAATTAAGCTGAAATTTTGAAAATAACGTTCAAGTCTGAGATAGTATTTACAAAAAAAATCATGTTCACAGCAAATATGAGGAACTGAATTTTAATTGAATCACTAGAGAAATCTAATGGAAATGCCGGGTTTTGGATTAAATTGTCTGAAAGAAAAAGTATTTTTAATGCCAATTCAACCATGGAAAATACAGCAAAAATCATATCAACCCTACTACAATTTGTACTACTACTTCTAATGATAACCATCATCTGGGACTTTGAAATACAAACCAAACAAAGATCCCTTATGCTTAACTGAATTGTTTGGATTAGAACCATTTGACTAAACTAAATAGTTTGAAATAGAAATATTTTTAATAATTAAACGGTACTTACATCTAAACTGCAAGCTTCTGCTGAACTGAATTGTTGGAAATGGAATTGCTTTTTGACATTGAAACTGTGCTTACGCCAAACTGAATTGTTATATATACAAATGTTTTGACATTTAACAGATAAAAAAAAGATGTACTTATACTAAACTCAATTAGCTGAATTAGAACAGTTTGGAAAAACTGAATAGTTTGAAATAGAAATGTTTTCGACATTTAAACTGTGGATTCATGCTAAACTGAATTGTTTGAAATAGAACTGACTATTTGCATAAAAATGGATATGGCATTTAATAACCAACTAAAGTTGGTGTGCTGCAAACCCCAACCAACCAACATATGTATGGATATCTATATATACACACATATGCATATGTATATATGTATAAATATATATGCACATAAATACATATAAATCCATATACATACCTTCGAGTGCATATATACACACACACACACACACACACACACACACACACACACACACACATATATATATATATATAATATATATATATATATATATATATATATATATTAGTAAAAAAGCCAAAGACCGGTTAATTCATGATTATAAATTTATTTCGGTCCCGTATTTTCAGTTTCTGGTGTGAACCAAAAGACATGAAGAAAAAATTAATACAGGACTTAATACAGGGGTTAAACCTTTGTTTTTTTAAAACTCCTTAATCTCGTCCCCCCTAAACCCCACGTGTTTATTCTGGTTTTTAAATTTAAATTTAAATTTAAATTTGAATTTAATTAATTATCCATTGGGTCTGAAGAAGTCTTGTATTAATTTTTTTCTTCATGTCTTTTGGTTCACACCAGAAACTGAAAATACGGGATCAAAAAAAATTTATAATCATTAATTAACCGGTCTTTGTTTTTTTTCTTAAAGAAATATTGCTCTGTAATAAATTACATTGAGCTCTCTACCAGGAAAATTTAAATGTTCAGCTCTTGAATGATTTTCTTGTCCTGAGGGGATTACTCCAAACTTTTTAACCTGACCGAATATTACCCATATATATATATATATATATATATATATATATATATATATATATATATATATATATTCTTTTATAATTATTTTAGAATTTTCAAATTTTTTATTGTAGTATTGGCCTAATGAGTACAGTGTTCACCAATGTTCCGGGAGACCGGGGTTAAAGACTCAAAAAAGAGGTACTTGATACCGACTTGCTTAACACTCAGACATAAGCTGAGGATCAAGTGTAGCAATCCAGGGAATGGAGTACTGCCCTCCTCTACGTCTCATTGTGGTAGTTATTGAAAAGTGAGCCCCCAGGTCACCTTCAATTAAGGTCACCAACTTTACCTTACTTATTCGCTGATAGTAATTTATAGAAGTTTTCTTAGGTCCCCAGAACTCTACTCAGTATTTTGGATGATTTCAACAATGCTGCAGTTTGGATGGCCTCGATTTTTTCTTCAAAATTTCAGGTTTTTTGTTCTTTTTTCTAGCTTTCGGGAGCCATTCCAAACACACCAACTGCCATTGCTCTCAGAGCGACTCTCAAGCGCCATGCTATTTTTAGTTCACTTGAAAGGTCCAAATACTTGCCTATTTTTTCGCTTTCTTTTATTTTCACGCTGTGGTCCACCAGAATGGTAAAATCTATTTGGTAAAAAGTTATTTTCTATTGTTCATCCTGTCTAAGTTTTTTCCTCCTACCGGCATAAGGTTATCCGCTTTCATTTCAAAAATTCTCACTCCCCGAAAAAAATTATGCGTGTTTTTCTCAGATTCTTTTTTGAGCATATAACATTTGGTAGTACGACTTTTTCAATTTTAACTATTTTCATTATGATAATTATTTTCAAAATTATGGTAAATTAAACCAAGATCGCTCAAAGGAAACCGACGAAGCTGTAATCGAAGATAATCCTGAATTTAAATTCCGCATATCAAATGTAAAATGAACAACTTTAAATTATCACTATATATTGATTGGAAGAAAAATATAATATATATATATATATATATATATATATATATATATATATATATATATATATATATATATATATATATAAAAATCATGTAAAAAAATGCAGGTAAAAATAAACGTAGAAAATATTTTATATTCTATTTACTTATATGATCTTAACTTATGCATTAACTACGAGAGAAAGATGTTGCCAACGTAATTTGGAACTTGACCAAATCTATAACGACAGTTTGGATCTTTGCCCTAAAGTTTTTTTCTTCTTCTCTTCGCTTTGGTGTTAAGAGAGGGTATATAAAAAGATTAATTGCATTACGCTGGATAAAATCATATTAACCCTAGTCATCTATTTTACTATCTGCATCTAAAACATTGTCTAGCTTCGTTTTCAACTCTGATAATTCCGTTATAGAATAATTAATCGAATTAACCTGTATACTTAACTCCGGGTTTAACGAATCGTCTGATAAATAGTGTTCTACTATCTGCTTAGAAATGTTGATATCTACACAGTTGAAGGCTTGTATTTATTTAAATAAATTGTCTAGTGCATCTCTTTATCTATTATGTCATTTTTCAAAGTTTTACTTAATATAAAAAAATGGTAAATGTGATTTTCCTCAACTTTCTCAAATTCGTTACTTTTTTTCCCTCTACGAGATAGTACTAGAAATACCTTAAGTAAAAACCTTAGAATTCACTTTCTACCGTCACTTGCCTTATCAGCGTAACCCAGAATATGCTGAATATACATTTGCAAAAGGGATTTCCTGGATATAAGTAAATTGCATTCACTGCCGAGACACCGGTCCCACAGCTCTGGAAAATAGTAATCAAAATTTTTTAGCATTGCTCTCAAATCTGGGAGACAGACTCTGCTTGTGGGCCTGATAAGGCAACCAGTATAGGAGAAGAAAAATATTCTGGATTCAAAACAGCTGTATTTCGTTTAAAAATCGACCTTGTGTTACATCCTACATGTAAGAGAGGTGTTGGGTAAAGAGAAACTCTCAGAACCATTCTAACCCGGATTAGTTGAATCGGTTAGAATCCCATCTCGGCGTCAAATAGATATGTTTGAATATATAATGTATCATGTTTGGAAATATTTATGTTCTTCTTTCTTCCCATTGACATGGTCGAAACCCGCTGACAAGCCATAGAATACCCGAACAGTACTGAGGAATTATAATACCCACCCAAACGGGGTTTTACTGGGTATGAAACTAAACTGCATCAGGTGTCGACGCTTTATTTTAGGAGTTCTGGTTAGTTTAGGGTACACTTTCTTTGCCATTACTCCCAGGTCAACTCTATTACGTTTCCATCAGTGGGTCAGGTAGATCTAGTTTTAAGATAATTAGAATCAGGAATACTTGAAGCCATATAGCTGGGTATAGACAGTTGAAGAGAGAAAAATATTTGAAAATGTAATTGCTTACAAATTACTATCTTCATTAACTAAAAGGAAATATCAGTTGATCGCCAAAAAATAGTTGACTTCGATATTGAATAATCGAAACAATAGTAATTTATTCCAGATTTGCTGCAAATTCATAATATCGTAAACAAATACGTTTCGTCGTTCAATTTGGAAATTCATTTTGATAATCCTTTCTTTGTAATTTTTTGACGAATATGAAATTTTTTTGTTTTTTTTTTACTTGTTTTTAAGGTAGACATCAGCCAAATGGAAGCTTTTTTCTCATTTTCATGGAAATAAAAATAATATCAAACTATATTTTGTTTGTGATATTGTAAAGTCTTTCGTAAACCCATAAAAGGGGGTGTCCTCGTGGACTGCGGAATCGTAGTACGCGAGTTCGTACTCCAGTCGCGCTATTACGTTCACTTTCGGGCAAATACCCTTGGGAAAGGTATGAACCCCCTTATCCTCCCAGCTATGGGTTAAATAGTACCACTACTGTTCTTCTAGGAGAATTGCTTTGGCATTAAATAACCTAAAAAGAGTTGATATTTCATTAAACAAAGAAACCAAACCTAAACCCATAAAATACTTTAATAGACAGTCGTTTTCTTACTGTATAAAATGACGGACTTGTATTGGATTCACTTTTCTTTTAGTATTCTACTGAATTTAGGAATATTTTTGTCTGAATTGCTTTATTATGCCCAAAGTATTACTGAAATATCAAACCAATAGTATCGCTGAAAATAGTACTCTCTTCAGTATTTTAGCCGTTATTGCACTGGAGGGTCACAGTTCTTGAAACGATTTTCTGTTATAATTTCTTAGAAAGGGACGTCAGGATAGTTTTGAAAAATAATATTAATTGCTAAGGTTTCCTTTTTCTTATTCCATATGCATTTTGTTCTCTCAAAGGGTGTAGTTATTTCAAGATTTCCATATTATTTCTGTGTCCGTCTTCAGATAACTGGAATCACGATATTCACTATCTTAGAAATCTTAATACAATCACATTTGTTCCTCTCCGTAGTACAGGTTGATCTATTGTTTATTTGTTGTTGTTTTTTTCAAAATTCTAGATGATTTGAATAATTCAGTTATTTTATTTTATTATATATCGATTTATCTACTTATTTTTTTCTGTTGGGGGATCATATTCTAAGTTATTCTTGTATATACAAATCATTTATTTTGTTACATGAACCCATTGTTTGCCAATCTAATGTTGGAACACTTGTAATGCTGAGGCTATCAACGCCGACAGTGACTTGCTATATCGGATTTGACCGGCAAGAAGTGAAAAGGTCAAACACAGAAATTCATGAGGCAGTCACGCAAGACTTGAGGAGAATTCAAAAAGTGACATTCAGTAACGGAACGGTAGATTGGTAGGGTTCAGTTTTAAATTCATGTTCAAATGAAAATAGGTTATCTCTTCCATGTACAGTTATAGACTTCAGATCACCAATCATAACAATTCTATCCTTTACTGCGGATGTTTCCGCGAATCGTCCTTGATTGTTTAACTACCGATGACGGGGTGTCAACATAGACGATAAGAGAATGACATAGATTAGCAGTTTTCAATGGTCTTTCTGTGATTTTTTTTTTCTGCGATATTCCTGGTAGAAATCTACATGACTACATCATTGTATTTTCTTGATTTTTCCTTTTGTTTCTTTATAAACAATTTTTGGTTTCCACCTCTCTCAATGATGTAACCCCCCAAAATTTGTTATTTTGTTAAATATGATGCGTTTACTCTCATTCAAGATTTGTTCTCCATTTGTTCTGCCCTGTAGACTTGTATGATGTGAATTCCATTAAACTCTTTAAAGACGCCGATTCTTCGACGCGTACATGAAGTATCTATTGATATTTTGTCCACCTCTGTTTTGCAGTCTTGAATCCTTGTCATTAACATTCCTGTTCAGTTGTCTTTAGTGTTATCAGTTTTTTCTCCGGTAAAAGAGCTTTCTAACCTCCACACACACACACACACACACACACACACACACACACACACACACACACACACACACTCTCTCTCTCTCTCTCTCTCTCTCTCTCTCTCTCTTTCAAATTATTGTAGTTCAATAATAAAAATCAAAGTGGTTCTTTTGAAGTCCACTGGTAAAAGAGTTAAGGGCTGAGTTTTTTGCCTGGTTCTATACCTTTACCAGTTCAAAATGGGAATAGTTTAGTTCAAAATGGGAGTAGTTCAGTTCAAAATGGAAATAGTTCAGTTCAAAATGGAAAAATTATTGTAAGTATAAATATAAAAATATTTCATGAATTATTTTAGCAATAAAATTGTTAACATTTTATAATATAAAAAAAAAAATTCTTCAAGTCATTTATTAGAACACAACATCTTCTAATGCTACAGCTGCAGGAATTTTAGATTGAATTCCAGCTATGAAACGATTGCAAACTTCTGGTGTAAGCCTTCCCAATTCTTCCTCAATTAATGAAGTCAAAGATCTTGCCCTTCGTTCAGTAATTGACAAGCCATCACTTCTCTCCATTGCAAGAATACTCACAATTTTAGCAGCCAATTCCTGCTTGACGGAAGCTTTGATTAAAGACCATACATGTTCAATCGAATTAAACATCCCAACCTAAGCACTTCACATCCTAGAAATTCTTCTTCACTAAAAACTTCTTCAATGTTTGAGTGACATGGAGCATTGTCAACAACCATCACAACTGGACCCCCATATTGTCTCTTTGCAGCTTTTTTATATCTATACTTATAATAATTTTTCCATTTAGAAATGAACTATTCCCATTTTGAAATGAACTACTCCCATTTTGAACTGGAAAAGGTATAGAAGCGCCCTTGAGTGGGTATGCCAATGGAACCAGAGCAATTTTTACACCCACCTCGCTTGCTTCCTGTGATGCACTCCACATCAAATTGACTGTCAATTTCATTTTGGCTTCGTGGGTGTCGAAAAAAAAAAAAGCTTCCTAAATCCACATTATCTCGTAGCTACTTGAGTTTGCATAAATGTTACTGATTATTGCACAGATGTAGTGACTAACCTGTTGAACTGTGATATCTTTGTAAGCGAGTTCGAACTCCAGTCTCTCCATCACGTTCACCTGTTGACTAATACCTATGAAATATTTTATCCACCGAGCTATAGGTTAAATATTGCCTTTATCATTCTTCTACAAGTATGGGTTTAGCATTGAATAACTCACGATGGTTTATATGTAGTTAAAAAAGAAACCAAGCCAAAGCATGGGTTCATTGTATTTTTTTGTATTTATTGTTTTTTCGTTTGTTTCTTTTTTTGTTTTTGTTTTTTCGAAAGCTTTCATAAAATTTCGATCGAAACTTTTCTTGTATTTATATGCATTGGTTATATCCAGTTATCCTGAAATGGTATAGAGATCTAAGAATTCAGAACGCCCAAAACCCAAACCCGCTGAGATCATTTATAATACAGAGAAAATTCTTGGAAAGGTGAAATGACATGCAGTTATGCAGATTTCAGTGGAAACCACCAGTTCGGAAAGATGTGAAAACACGCAAAATGAGGATATCATCATCTTCAGCAAACTAATATATATATATATATATATATATATATATATATATATATATATATATATGCGTGTGTGTGTGTGTGTGTGTGTGTGTGTGTGTGTGTGTGTGTGTGTGTGTGTGTGTTTATGTGGGGTAAATATGAAAATAATTATTTCAGGTTTAGAAAGAAAAAAATGTTTATAGTTAAAACGCAAAAGAATAATTGAATGGTTTTTTATACACATTATATTTTTTCGACACGATGTCCAGTTTTATTTCTAAATAGTTAACATGGTTTGAAGAAGATTGACGAATAATGGTAATATTATCTTTGCTAGAGAACATTTCTTGCTTGTAAAGGTACAAATTATCAGCTTTAAGATAAACAAAATGGACTTGTATTAAATGCTAAAAAGATGCACGTATATGTATATATTAAAACATTTTTGACGAAAACTACTACTACTACAAAAGTTGAAGTAATCCTTATTGAGCATAAATAATTGAGGTTTATGAAATCTACCTGACCTCCAAGAATTATTACGAGAACTGAAAATCTGCTATTGGATAGGGTTTTATTGAAGTTGGTACGAAATACAAGTGACAAAGTTTATATACCAAGAATGTTTCGAAAACACCTATAGTAAACATTCCATTTTGCAAGTTGTTGGCTTCTACAACTCAAAATAAAACAAAACCTCACATCTGATTTAGCCCTTAATTTAAGAACAGAATATATAAGCGCACTCTAAACAAATGAATAATCCTAGTCAATTTTTCTAGCTGAAAAATATAAATATATAACAGCTAGAAAATTATTGGGAAAATGAGAGAAAGAGGGAGAAAGAGAGTGAGTGAAAGAGATTGATAGACATACATACATATAGAAAGAAAGTAAGAAAGCGGGCGTTTGTGGTTTAATAGATACAATCATAGGAAACTCCTGGACAAGGCTGTTTTTCTTTCACATAGCGCTAATACTTTTGCAAAAGGAATGAATTCAACAATTCTACCCCCAGCTTTGGGTAAATAGTGGGGCAGATTGGGCTCTTCAACAATGGTATGGCAACCAGTTAAGAAGGCAAACTTTTAATGAAAACCTGTGAAACTCCGCTCAAAAATTTGATCTTGTAAATATATGCATAAAGAAAGAAATACAGAAACTATAAAAAAAACCGAAAACCTTTAAGATATGAAAAGATTGAAATGTATAGCAGGATGCTAAGTTTAGATTACAAATAACCCACAAAAATCAAAGAAAAACTGATTGATCTAGAAAAGTGAACTTGGATTCAGCAGGTGAAGAAAGTTACATTGGTTATAAACCTTTTCGGCTAAGTTGTGAATAAAAATTTTGGCATCCCTAAAGTGTGATTTTGAGATCTTACGCGAGCATTGTCTTTAACTCTTTCGAAATCAAATGAAGACCAAAATTTAATATTGATAAAATGATGACTAACCCAGCAAAATGTCTATGTCATATTACCAGAAATTGAAGCATATAAATATAACTTTAAAGCCTGAAAATATCTCTGAACACCAAGGGATCGACTTATATGAAGTTGGAAATCAAAATGTTGACTTTTGGGAGATCAACCAGAAGTGAAGGGTTAGATTTCAGCCCTGACATATAAGTCGACTCCTAGTGCAGTAGAAATATTTTCAGGCTTAAAGTATCAAGAAATACGCTTCTATTTAACGTAAATTGCATTCTCTTTTGTTACTTTTTTTTGATAGATTTTACTTTAGAAAGAAACTTAAAATTAAGTTTTTTTTTTTGTTTTTTTTGGTAAATTTTATTTTAGAAAGAAAATTACCGTAAAAGTATTAGTAATATTCGTTTTTTATACTAGGTCAAAAGTAAAAGGATTCACAAGAATTTAGACGAATCTTTTTATTATTTTTTTTTTTGTTTTGTATTGTGAAATCTATGAATAATTCAAAAAATTCTTTACGTGTTATTTTCTTAATAATCGTATGATTCTAGTTTATTTTCATATACTTTCTTCATAATCGAATAGATTTCTTAAAACTATTTGTATTTCCTTAATAAATGAATAATTTTTTCCTTAAGAAACATTCTTATATTTCTTACTATAATGATATATATCATTATTCCTTAAAACGAGCAATGCTGCGAAGTCTTTCACACACACACACACACACACAACACACACACACACACACACACACACACACACACACACACACACACACACACACACACACACACACACAAGATTAATAAAAGTGATAAGATAAATAGAAATATACTGATATACATATTCATATATATCGATACATGTGTGTATTAGTTGTGTGGTTGGTTAGGTTTTACTGCGTATCAAATGTTGTCCTTTATTTAAATATATATTCATATACAATAAAGTAACTGACCATAATTGATGTCGATCAGAAGGCTCCTTTTGTCAACAGCTACTACATTGAGGTGTAGGGAAGGGGACTGCTCTTTTCCCTGGACTACTCTACTTTACCTTTGATCCCTACCTTATAATGCTCAGTGTTAAGCAGGGAGGCAGCATTTACCATTTTTGAGTCTTTCGTATGAATCAACCTGGGATTGAACCCCGGTCTTTCGGACCATTGACGAATACACTACTCACTAGCGAGCGAGTAGTTTGTAGGGATCATTTAAATAAGAATAGGCTCATTTATTTTCACCGATTTGAATGAATTGAAATTTATTTAACTTTAATAATTCAATTTACTTGGTTGGTTGATTAGTTGTTGGTTACGTTTGATGGCACTTATACACTTGGAGGTTACATAATGCCAATCCATGCTGATATATATATATATATATATATATATATATATATATATTCGTTTACACACAGGTAAATGGTCCCAAATATTCCCATCAAATAATAGTAATTCTTTTCAGTTTTGATGATTTATATTCAAACAGTAAAATAGTCACAAGAATTGCTTTTTAACACTAGTACTTTTTCTTGCACACAGTAAAAGCGTTTTGAATATAACTATGTTGGCACAAGCAATTTATTTTTACATGACTCATTTATTTTAACATTGTTAGATTTTTAAGCCGTTCTCTATTGTTCTTAGATAGGACCTTTACAAGAACTACATCTCCAGAACTCGAGCAAGAGTATCAGATAGTTCGTGTCATATCCAAAATACTCATTTTTGGGGAAGGGTTAGTCCACTGCAAAGATCCATTCGGCATATTCTATAGTCCCAACTAAGTAATCTCTATATAATTAATATATATATTTTCATGTATATATATATATATATATATATATATATAGTAAAAGTGAGTAAAGTTGGCAACCTTAGTCAAGAGTGACCCAAAGGCCCCCTTTTCAATAGCTACTACACCAAAGTGTAAGTGTTGCTACTCCTTTCCCTGGATTGCTCTACTTTACCCATGATCCTAACCTTATAATGCTGAGTGTTAAGCAAGGTGGGATCAAGTACCATTTTTTGAGTCTTTGGTATGATTCGACCTGGGATTGAACCCCGGTCTCCCAAG
Organism: Sepioteuthis lessoniana; assembly: GCA_963585895.1. NCBI lineage: Eukaryota > Metazoa > Mollusca > Cephalopoda > Myopsida > Loliginidae > Sepioteuthis > Sepioteuthis lessoniana. Next base: position 71,036,759 of record OY757904.1, read on the forward strand.
CCATTGCTGAACATTCTAACCAATGTTTGACTGAAAGTAAAAATCGTGACCATACCCGAAGGCTCCCTTGTCCTTAGCTACTACAACGAGATATAGGGGAGAGCGCTACTCCATTCCCTGGATTGCTCCAATCTACCCTTGAACTGTACTATATAATACTGAGTATTAAGCAAAGCGGCATCAAGTAAAATTTTTTAGTTTTTTGTGCGATTCGACTGGGAATTGAACCGTGGTCTCCTCCAACACTGGCAGATAATCTACCCATTAGGCTAATTGCCCGGTTAAAGTTGGTGTCTGTAGTCGAGGACGGTGCGAATGCTCCGTTTTCCATAGCTACTAGGCCGAGGTGTAGGCTTGGGCGCTACCACATTACCTGGATTGTTCGACTTGACCCTTGTTCCATAGATTATAATGCAGACTGTTAAAGCAAAGAGGCATCAAGTACAATTTTTTAAGTCTTGTTGAACCCCGGCTTCCCTGAGCATTGGCGAACTCTAACAATTATGTCAATGGGTCGGATATTTGGAAAAATAAAATAGGTATCCATAGGATGTTTACATATATATATATATATATATGGAAAAAACAAAGTATGTAGATGATGATTTTCTTTATAATTAAATATTAAAGCTTGTATAAACTTATGTGAGTATGATGCTTTTAAAATTTTTTTGATACTTAAATTCCATCGAATTTATCCATATTTTTCTGATACATATATATATATATATATATATATATGTATATATGAACACACACAATCACTCAACAACACACAAACATGCACACACACACATATATATACATACATATATATATATATAAGTGTGTGTGTGTGTGTGTTTGATTGTGTATGTTCGTTTATTTGTGTTTATATGTATTTATGTGTTCATACATCTGTGTCTGTGTGTCCATAAACATGCGTGTTTATCATTTTCTTTTTTACTTAATTTTAGGGTGGTGTCCATGCAAGAGCATTAGCAGCGTACACGTTATCATCGTAGATAATGATCTTGGCGAAATAAGTCCAAGTGTAAACGGGAATTGTTGCATTTCTCTCGGAACAAATACTTCTTTGAGAAAGACATGAATCCATATCATTCTCAATACCAGCGTAAACATTGGTTAATAAAACATTCCCCATGCATACAGATATCTGCGACACTTGATAATCATATTTCAAATACATTCTTGTATATTTAAGACCAAAAAAATTATCAAATCAGTTTTCTTAAATAAACTGTAACATTCGTTTTTTAAATAAGTTTTTTGTTTTCTTTTTTTTTCCTTAGAACCATACACCGGCAATAATTAAAAGAAACATTACGTCTTCGTATTTATGGATGAATATACGGCAATTTGTACAACATTATACCTATTCATGCATAGTTATTACTGCACAACGGAAATTGTCTAGAACGTAGAATGATAATTGACTATAAACTTTACATTCTATGTTTTTTAATACTTTCCTATGCAATTATTCTGCTGTCAGCCACCAACTTACCGAAATATCCAGAACTTCACCTTCCTTAGGTGTACGAAAAATGGCACTAAATATGTTAATAGAAAGAATGTTTATTTCGACTTAATACACTGCAGTTAGCCATATTTCGTAGCCTTTACATCTCTCAGCGCGGCGAATTGGAATGTTGATATGATATCTGACTCTTGACAAGTTTAGTATATATATATATATATATATATATATATATATATATATATATATATATATATATATATATATTGCTGGCAATAAAAAGATGATTCTGATATATATTCAAATAATAGACTTTCTGTGTTTCTCTCGTGTATTAGTTTAAGGGCAGACGCAAAAAACTACATCCTAATCGTTGACAGAAATGCCTTTAACGCAATAGCAAAACAATTGTTAATATGCCAACAATGTCACAAAAGCAGTGGATAATACGATAAAATAATTAAAATATAAGAATTGTTTTACAGTTGGCTTATACTGAAATGTAATCCTTATAGGAGTCCTGAGGAACTAGACAAAAGGATTTGGACACGTTTATTGAATCGCAAAGCATATTCTAAAAAAATGTTATATTTATTATTACTGTTTTGTTGCTGATATTTTCTTCGTATTTTTTATCTTTGTTTTTGCAAAAACTTGGCTCCATTCGTTGTGCAATTAAAATGGTACTGCATTCAATCATCATGTATATATTTCTTAGAACTAAACTATCTTTGTGCCCAGTCAGCTGGGGCTATAGAATATACCGACTGCATCTCTGTAGCGGCGTAAGAGTGCCATTGATATGACACAAACAAATCTGATGTTGAAGATCCAGTTATCCTGGAGCTTTGAGGAATGTGGGGTACCCCTTTATTACCATCACTCCTCGGTCCATTCTGGCCCGGAGTGGTAGCACCAGATAGGGTCCTATCTTTGGGTCAAATAGAACTAAACTATGTACTCATGCTAAACAGAATTGTTTGAAATTGAAAATTTTGGATATTTAAATGTGCGTAAATAAATGACTGATATTTGATTGAATCATTAGTGCTACATAGCAAAGCATGGACCCATTTAACTTTATTGACGAAAGCGAATAGTTTGAAGTAGAACTATTTATATGTATAAACATAGATTTGGCATAAATTAACCGCAAAGGTTGATAACTCATAAAACCAAGTCGGACCAAACCAGACCAAACAATATTTCGAAAATAGTTCAGGTGTCTTACGTAGGACCTTCAATAAGTTTCCAGACTTTTTTGTACAGGCATTTAAAATTGTCGTAGAATCTTGAAAATTCAGTATTTTATTGCTATATGTCTTATGAGATGACTGAACAATTTTTATGATTTCAAGTTCAAATGAACAGCTACAGTAGGGAAGTGCCCGTGGTCTAATGGTTATCGTCGTAGGAAATGGACACGGCGACACGAGTTCAAATCCTGGACGATACTGATTGCATTTCACATAGCACTAATACCCTTGGGAAAGGTATGACTCCAATGATTCTCCCTCCAGCTATGGGTAAATAGTAGGGTAGACAAGGTTATTCAGCCTTGGTGAAGCAACTAGTCTAGGAGGAGGAAAACTTTGCTTTTAAAACCTGTTAAACTCCGTTTAAAACTGACCTTGTGTCATATCCTGCCCGAGCGGAGGGGTTGGTAAATATAAACAGCTACAGCAAGGATTGGAATACATCCTACAAAAACCTGATTGTCACAGCTGGTGAATTCCAAAAATGCAATCGGGACGTAATGAAATTCTGATTAAAACTCTGGACGTAATGAAATTCTGTTTTAAACTTGGAAAAAATGCAACAGAAACGTATGGAATTCTTCGGACTGCATTTGGAGCATCTTGCATGAATTGAGCATCAGTTTCTGAGTCGCATAAGTGATTCAAGGAAGGCAGAGAATCTGTGAGGGATGATAATAGGTGTGGGAGGAGTAAGGATATCAATACGCCAGAGTTGATTGGCCAAAGGGTTAGGGTTAGGCTTAGGATTACTATGTTGAGGTTTTAAGGGAATTCAGGAAGAGATTCGGTTAGAAGAGGCCAGCACTCTTCAAATAGGATCAGTGGCATTTCCACCAGGACAATGCATTAGTTCACTACTCCATCCTTGTCACAGACTATTTGACCAAGATGGGCATCAAGACAGTTCCTCACCCTCCCTATAGTCTATACCTTGCTCCCTGTGGCTTTTGGTTATTCACTAAGCTCAGAGGCTGTCGTTATGAGACAATTAATGTGATAAAAGAGGCTGTGATGAAGGTCATTGGCACGCTCACACAAGAGGACTTCCATGGGGCCTTCCAGAAGTTGTTGGAACGATACAACAAGTGCATTGCAGCCGGAGGAGATTACATCGAATGGGACTAGAGTTTCAAGTGTGTACTATCAATAAAAGTGCCCATACGAAAAAAGTCTGGAAACTTATTTAATGATCCTCGTATATTGCTGTTTCCAATAATTATTGATGCATCAACTGCTCACTAACTGATGAATAGTTACAATAAAAAACGTGATTATCGTCTGGACTATTTTTTATATTTGCTGCTAGAAACTTAGCATATCAGATTGTCAAAGCTAGGTCTTAGTCAACTGTTTACATACACATTGATTGTGTTTCATGCATATTGCGAACCCCTATTAGGATTTTATTTTGGTCTCAGAAAGCCACATGATACGTGGGTAAATACGCTATAGCTTGATGCTTTTGTAAGCGAAGTTTTGAAAACAATATAGTCTACCTTGATCACCGACGTTAAACAGTGGGTAGTCTGATCAATATTTAGATTGGTGTCCACACAAGAACAGCACTAAAGTAAGCATAGTGCAATGTGTATCGACGGAGAAAATGGAATTGGTGAACATGTTAAAATCATGGAAGAAAAAAATAGTATTTCCCTTCTCTTTAATGCCCCTGGGAAAACAAGAATCCATTAATTCTTCCTCTAGCTATTGGTAAATAGTAGATCAGATTGTATTCTTTAGTCATGTTTAGGCACCCAGTCTTGGAGAAGGACATGTCTGAATACAAACAAACTATAATAGGCTTAGAAATCATTCTTGTGTCACATTCTTCTCGTTGAGAGGGTCTTTGATAAATGTACACGCTGGAATAGCTGCTACTTTAAGAAACAGGCGACTTTGTGCCAGAATAAGAAAAATACACTTATAACAAATTAATCTATGGTAATAAGTATTAATTTTCACTTATACTTTAATTTTCTGCCCCATATGGATGCTAAATTTCTACCCAGAATATATATTACAGGGACAAACTCTGAATAAATACATAAATAAATAAATAAATAAAAACCGGAAAACCGTGAATTAAAAGTGTTTGGAAAGATTATCTATTTCAATTAAAACTTCGCAATTTAAGTTGCAGATTATTTTTCAATATTAAAAAAAAACGTTATTTTTGTACAGTGAAGCCAAATTGGGTAAATACCTACTTCTTTAATTTTTTTTTCGTTGCATTTTAAGACACGTAAATCTTTAGGGGTATTTAACGCCAAAGTTTTAGTTTTCTTCAGAATAATTATTCCATATTCTTAATAAACTATTCTTAGTAATTATCATATGTTTTACCATATCATAGTTTCAAGTAAATACTCTAAGTAAAATATACGTACAGAAATATTCTGTTTCAATTATTCTTATCTTACACTAATAATTTTCAAGCAATTCTTTGGTTTCGTGTCTGTATTCCTAATAATAATAATAATAATAATAATAATAATAATAATAATAATAATAATAATAATGCAAATTAGCACAGAAAGAGTATTAGAAGAGAGACGACTAAAGCGGCATAGTGATCCACTTGGAAATGTTCAAGAAATTTAAATTTGACCACACTAATAAATGGTATATGCACAAACTTGCACCTGTCCTAGAAAATGAAACATAAACTCCAATGGGACTTTAACATACAAACGGATCCCCTAATCCCAGCTAGGACATCAGACCTAATAATAATCAACAAAAAAAAAGAATTTGCAAAATTGTCGACTTTGCTGTCCCGGCTGACCACAATAAATCTGAAGGAATGTGAAAAGAAGGATAAGTACCTCGACTTTGCTAGAGAATTGAAAAAGCTGTGGAACAGGAAACTGACGATTGTACCAATTGTGATTGGTGCTTTTGGCACAATAACTAAAAGATTATTAAAAGGCCTGGAAGACTTGGAAGTTGGCGGACGGGTAGAGACTATCCAAATGACAGTATTACTGAGAACGGCCAGAATCCTGAGACGAGTCCTGAAGACTTGAAGAGACTTGCTGTCACTCGGGCTTAAGTGAGGGACCATCAGTTGACACTGTTATGAAAAACTCTAAATAAAAATAATAATGATAATAATAAAGTATTATAAGACTAGAAACCAGTGGGTCGTAAGGTGATCCACTGGGAGGTGTGCAAGAAATTTAAATTTCACCATACGAACAAATGGTATATGCGCGACCCAGCACCTGTCCTATAAAATAGCCAACATAAACTCATATGGAACTTTGACATACACACAGGTCACCTGATCTCGGCCAAAAGACCAGAGCCAATAATAATCAACAAAAAATGAGAACTTGCAAAATTGTCGACTTTGGTGTCCCGGCTGACCACAGAATAAAGCTGAAAGTATGTGAAAAGAAGGATAAGTACCTCGACCTTGCTAGGGAATTGAAAAATCTGTGGAACATGCAGGTGACAATTATACCAATTGTAATTGGTGGTTTTGGAACAGTAACTAAAGGATTACTAAAGGAACTGGAGTACTTGGAAGTTGGCGGACGAGTGGAGCCAATCTAAATTACTGCATTATTGAGAACAGCCATAATACTGAGAAGGAGGTGCCCGTGGTGTAGTGGTTATCGTCGAGGGAAATGTACACGGCGACACGAGTTCAAATCCTGGACGACATTGGTTGCATTTCACATAGCACAAATACCCTTGGGAAAGGTATGAATCCGATTATTCTCCCTTCAGCTATGGGTAAATAGTAGGACAGACTAGGTTTTTCATCCTTGGTGATGCAACTAGTCTAGGAAAAGGAAAACTCTGAATTCAAACCTGTTAAACTCCGCTTAAAAAATTGACCTTGTGTCATATCCTGCCCGAGCGGAGGGGTTGGTAAATATGATAATACTGAGAAGAGTCTTGGAGACTGGAGGAGACTTGCTGTCACTCAATCTCCGGTGAAAGACCATCAGCGTTAGCTGATGTGAAAAACTCTAATAATAATAATAGATACCATTACATACCAATTATGTTAAAACAAAAATAGATAAGACAGAACAAAATAGCAAATGTAGGTTATGTGATGATAGAGACGAAACGATCGATCGAATGCAGTAAATTAGCACAAAGATTATAGGAGTAGACATGAGTGCGTGGTTAAGGAAATCCACTGGGAGTTTTGTATAAAAATTGAAACTGAATATATGAACAAGTGGTCTATGCACAACCAATAATCTCTCATGAAGAATTATTTTACAACTGTGAAGGTTTTTCACACCACACATAACTGATATTTTTCCTCCGAGGTCTGAGTGAGAGCAAGTCTCCTCAAGTCATCAGGACTCTTCACGGTATTCTGACAGATCTCAATAATGCTCTAGATTGGATTGTCTCCAATCGTCCTCTTATTTCCAAGTCCTCCAGTCCCTTTATAAATCTTTAGGTGACTGTAATGATATCTCTTTTTGCTTTCCTTCAATTTTACTCTGTGGGCTGCCGGGACAGAAAATCCATAATTCTGCAAGCTCTCTCTTTTTCGCCGATTATTATAAGGTCTGGTTTTTTGTCCGAGTTTTGGTGCTTCGTTTGTATCTCAAAATACCATAAGAGTTTGTTTGTCTCATTCTCCAGGACCGATGATGTGTTGTGCATCTACCATTTGTTCGTATGTTCAAATTTCAATTTCTTGCACCTTTCCTAGTGGATCTCCTTGCCCACTCCGTCATGCCTAGTCTTATATTCTTTTCGTGCCAATTTGCGGCATTCGCTTAATATGTGATTGGTTGTTTGGTCTCTATCATCACATAAGCTACATCTGCTGTTTTGTTACGTCTTATTTATTCTTACTTTAATATGGTTGCTCCTTATGGCGTTTTTTTCTTGCTGCTATTACGAGAGATTCAGTTTCTTTCTTAAGTTTTTCCCTTTTTTTTTAGCCATATCCACATTTTCTTTTGTCAGGTGTCACTTTATTATTATTATTATTATAATTATTATTATTATTTACTCCTTTAGAGTTTTTCTCATCACTGTTATCTGGTGGTCTTTCGCCGGAGTTTGAGAGAAAACAAGTCTCCTCAAGTCTCCAGGACTCTTCTCAGTATTCTGGCCGTTCTCCGTAATGCCTTCATTTGGATAGTCTCTACCCGTCTGCCAACTTCCAAGTCTTCAAGTCCCTTTAATAGTCCTTTAGTTACTGCACCGAATGTGCCAATCATGATTGGTATAATCGTCACCTTTATGTTCCATAGTTTTTTTTTTCTAATTCCCTAGCAAGGTCGATGTACTTATCCTTCTTTTCAATTTCTTTCAGTTTTATTCTGTGGTCAGCCGAGACAGCAAAATATACAATTTTGCAAGTTCTCTTTTCTTTGTTTTTGTTGATTACTATGAGGTCTGGTCTTTTGGCCGAGATTAGATGATCCGTCTGTATGTCAAATCCCATAGGAGTTATGTATGTCATTCTCCAGGACAGCTGTTGTGTCTTGCATATACTATTTGTCCGTATTTCTTGCACATTTCCAAGTAAATCACCTTTCCCACCCTGTTGTGTCTAGTTTTATACACCTGTGCTAACTTGCTGCATTCACTTTTTATGTGATTTATCATTTCGACTCTATCACCACATAACCTACATTTGCTATTTTGTTGCGTCTTATCTATTCTCGTTTTGATTTGATTCGTTCTCATGGCGTTGTTTTGTACCGCTATTAGAATAGATTCTGTTTCTCTTTTAAAGTTTCCTTTTCTTGGCCACGTCCAGGTTTTCTCGAGCAATATGTCATATATTAGTCCTTTAAAGCGTCCATAGAGTTGTTTTTCTTCACATTTTTATTTCCTAGTTATTGTCATTCTGTTGGTCACCGTGTTGTCAGTATCGTTCTTGATGGGTGCAATCACTCCTCCTTCATGTTTTTCTATGTAGTCTTTGAGTCGTTGTATCGATGCGTCAACACTGTGTTCAATGCTGGTAAGTCCCCTCTATCAATGTCGTCTCTGGGATGCAGTGACTTATGCATGGTCATCAGTTTCCTTGTTCTTTGGTCTATTTGCTTAAGTTCATCTCTGGTCTACTTCAGAAAGGGTCCGGAATATCTAACGCGAGATACAGCCCAGGTATTTATTCCTTTGATAAGGTTTTTGCTTGACAGTTTTTTCCTGAGTAGCTTTCTAGTTTGTATGAGATATTCTTTCTTAATTTCGACTTTCATTTCCACTTGTTTGATGTCATCAGCCTCTTAGTTGCCCAAATATTTGTAGGTTTCGTTTTCTCGGAGTGTTCTAATTTTGTCTTGACTTGGTTGTTCCATTTCGTCAATCTTGTGTCGTTTTCCAATTTCATTACAATCATGGCACATTTTTCAATACTAAATTCCATTCCTATGGCCTGAACGTATATATTAGAGTTTTCAGATCTTTTTCATTTTTTGCGAATAGTTTGATGTCATCCACGTACATTAGGTGATTGATCGTTTCTTGCAATCTACTGAATTTGTATCCGGCAGTGCATTTTCTGAGTATGTGGTTACGTGACATATGAATAGTAACGGTGATTGTGCATCTCCCTGGAAAATACCTCTTTGCTTCAGCTAAGCTTCTTCCTTCTGATGTCAATTCCACTCTCCAGGTTTTCATGGTTTTCTCGGTGAAGTTTATGACTTCATATGATATTTTGTACATTTTGAGGCAGTTAATTATCCAGATTCTTCAGAACCATATCATATGCCTTTTTGTAGTCAATCCAGGCCATAGCTAGATTCTCCGTCTGGTCTTGCTCTCGTTTAGGATATGTTGATCTATTTAAAGTAACTCTGATGTGCCTTAGGATCATTTACGGTATCCTTTTTGCTCCTCAGGCGACAACCTGCAGATTGTTGCCGAGTAGTACATCTCATCCTTTACTTGTGCTGTTAACATTTTCCACATCATCGGTTGGCAAGTTATTAGTCTGTAGTTACTTGGAGCAGTTCCTTTGCTTGGGTCCTTTTGGATCAATGTCGCCTTTCTTTTAGTCATCGATTCAGGTACTAATGCTCCTTGTAAGCATATGTTCATATTTGGTGCTTGTCTGTCGTGAATAGAGGTGAATTTCTTGAACCAGAAACCATGTATTCCAACATGGCCTGGCGTTTTCCTGTTTGATATTTTCTTTAAAATTTCGATTTGTGTAAATCGATGTGCATTTCCGCTTTCGGGCCTTTTTCAGGCCCTTCTAATTCTTTAGTCATATTTTTTATCCATTCGGCTTTTCCGTTATCTTTTCTTTGATGCCATAGTTTTTTTCCAAAATCGTTCGCTTTCTTTTGCATCCAGTTGTTGATATGTTTCCGATTCATCTCCTCGCAGTTGATTTTCTTTCGTTGTTTTGGAATGTCCTGTTTTGTGTGTATTGTTTTACCCTTTGTCAATATCTCTTTAATCTTCTTTCTTTCGCCAGTACTTTCTGTTTTATTTCCTCAAGTTGTACTGTTATTTTTTTCGTGTTGCCTTTTCCTTTTTGTTACAACATATTCCAGCGTCTTTTGGTTTCATCATTTTTGCTTAATTTCGTAGATTCTTTATTTGTGCTTCCAGTCGAATTTCCTATCCTGGTTTGGATTTGTTCTCTGAGTTTTTGAAGGGGAATCCCAATTTTCTCATAAAACTAATTTGGCACCTGTATAAATTGGTTCATTTAGTTCGGTTATATCATTCATTGATATGTAAGGTAGCTCTTGATTTATTTTATTCCTTTCGGTCTAAACTGTTTTCAAATCTATGTTTGTTAATGATGGCAAAGAAGTATTTTCACGGTTCGTAATTCTTTGTAAATTTTCTAGATTTAACTTGTGTTATTTTGATAGTGTTTTTTAAGGGTTGCTTTATTGTGAATTATTTGGTTGTTTGGTGTTTCCATTTTTCGAAGTTTGCAGTTCATTTCTCTTAGGTGGTTCTTGTTTGACAACTCTTGACGTGTCTGGGACTGTATCATTACCTTGTTGATTATTCATTTTCCGATGTATTTCTAATAATTTAAGGTCAGAAATCCAACTTTTTTGGTCTATTGTTCTAACTTGGTTGGCAATTCTTTCCAGATCTCTATCATTCTTTTCCTATATCCTCTTTGTGAAGGGCTGCTCCTAAAATAGCAGTGTAATGGAAGTTGATTGTATTCTCTAGTTCATGTTTTGCATTTAGGGAACTAGTTGTGGTGGTTCCTTACGTCATCATTCATGTACCTTGAAAAAGAGAAGCCAACATTCGCTGGATGACTATCCCACTTCTCATGTCGGCTATCAGTAGAGAACCCGCCGATCATGACACCAAAGCTTGTTGCCTGGATCCCACGTTGTGTAATATTGTGATTCGACATTTTTTTCATGGGTGGTGTATTGTGGCTATACCTGACCCAGGGGTTGTTTTTTATCTGCGCACCTAACACAGATGTGACCAAAAACAGTCACGCTGACTATTCATGAACAGCGGGTAACCAAAAAAAGTTTAAAACCCTAAGTTTTAACATAGGGAAAGTCCGTTGTCCAGCTATTTGTTATCTTACTTCTCAAACTAATGGCCTGAGCAAGTTTCAGTTTCCTATATGACCTATATGGTTTATATTTAGTGTTTTATTTTGAGACTTTATTTCCAAAGCGGCTGGTCATATTTTTACTATGTAAAAGGCTTCTGATGTCTTTCCGGTTGAATTGAGGGCGGTAACTCCTTAATGCTTTTAGACTAGCAGGTGCGTATGAGCACGGTAAAATTAAAATCTTTCGTGTTTTCGAAATAGTCAAGTTAAAAAGAATTTGGGGGGATTAATAGACTCTTTATTTAAAAATACAATAGTTCACCAAAAAATCAATTTTTTTTTTAAAATTAAAGACATTTTACTGACCCGATTTTCTCTGAACACCACATAGTGTAGATTTCTTTAGCTGTCCTTAGCGGTATAATTTCTGTTATCTAACTAGTAAGCGAACAGAATTTTTTTATATATTTAGACGTCACGCGACTTTCGAGAATTTTCCATTCTAAAGCTGTTTTTTTTTGGTGATTTTTTCATTATCCTCATATTCTAAAAACACTTACTTCAGGTGCTTATGACTGAGTTTAGCGCGGTAAATTTAAACAAATCTTTCGTGGTTTCGAAATAGTTTAGCTGAAAATAATTTGGGGGAGTAAAAGACTCCTCAGTTAAAAATACAATAGTCCACCAAAAGATTTTACAACGGAAAAATCAATGCTTTTTTTTTTAAATTAGAGATATTTACTGACCCAATTTTCTCCGAACACACATAAGGAACATTTATTTAGCTTCCCACGTTGTTTAATATTTGAATTTGACATTTTATCAAAGGTGGTGTATTGTGGCTAAACCAGACCCAGGGGTTGTTTATTATCTGCGCACCTGACACAGGTGTGACCGATGACACTTATGTTGACTGTTCATTGACAGCGGGTCACAAAAAAAAAAAAAAAAAAAAAAGATTTAACTAAGTTAAATTCCACTGACTTACTCTTATGGTGTATTTCAGAACGTGTATCTGACCAAACGTCAGTCATTCCCGTGTTATCTTTATGTTTTGTATTGTATTTACTGCCCGATTTTAAAATAATTCTGTTAAACTGGTAATGTTATAATAAATACTAAGCTCCTGATATTTTCCCTTGTATGGAGGATGGGAAAAATTCCAATATTTTCAGTCTACAAAAACACAGATTTCCTTAGATAGACATTAGTGCCAAAAGTGTTATAGAGAAAATGAGCTGCTAAATTTAAAACAAATCTGTTCTGTCATTTCAAAAAAATTTAGCTGAAATGAAATTTGGGGATTTATCAAGTCCTCATTTAAATACAAATGTTAAGCTAAAGATTTTACGAAAAACGAAAACCAATGTTTAAATAAAAGACTGTTACAAAAACCTTATTTCTTTGAGCATAACTTACTGCAATAGACTTATTTCGTCTTCTTACGTCGGGCTTCGTAATGTTTTTGACTTTTCGTTGCTTTTGGGAGTGGGTATTTAAAAAAATGTTCAGCACGTGGAATTCAAGAATATTTTTTCAAAAACTTATTTTCTTTTTTTTTCTTGGGTTGGGGATTTTTTCTTCCCTTTATTTTATTATTTTTTAAATTTACGTTCTTTATTTTATTTTAATTTAAAATTAAAATAAAGTTTTAGGTTTTAATTTTAAAATAAGTTTTTGGTTTTGTTTTATTTTTAGTAATATTTTCGGAAAAAATTCCCTTTGACGATAAATATAACATTATTGGGGCTTTATCTCTATCTTTTAGTCGGATGAGTTTTTAAAAGACGACATAAAGTTAAGATTGCAATGCCTAATATTTTCAGTGATTTAGAAATAGAGTAAAATTTTACATCAATGTAGGATAAAATTATTGAAATAAATTATTAATATTATTATTATTAGTAGTAGTAGTAGTAGTAGTATTGAAATAGTTACACACACACACACACACATATATATATATATATATATATATATAGGGAGAGAGAGAGAGAGAGAGAGAGAGGAGATGTGTTGGGTATTTTATCACTGTTCGTAATTATTAGAGAAGAGCAGGTACTTTGAATCTTTAGGTTATGTCAACTGTGCAGGAAACTAGAGTCTGTTTGTGTTAGGTACTCTTCGTGAGAAAAGCAACCTCACGACGGTGTAATTTGGAACCAGCATGTTGTACTGCTTAACATTCAAGCTGAAAGCTACAATACGAAACTTTTCGAGTGACAGTCTAACAGTGCAGAAGATTTGAAGAGAATTGGATGATGGCAATTGTGATTACGAAGTACTACATCTCAGAAGCCTCACTCTGATCGTTTTGATAATAATAGAAGTTATGAATTTCTTGGTAAGATTTTTACCATTATTGGCTGGAATACCAGCAGGTTAATCAGGTTCATAGACAGGAACGTGGGAGATTCTATTTTTTATCAGGCAGCAACTGTATGAAGAAATTCGGTATTTCTCATATAAGATTAGAAAAAGCCATTTTTTTTTATCACCGTCCATAAAGGACAAAGGAAAATCCGTGCTGCAAAGCTTTTCAACAAATTCAACATCCCTCCAATCGAATATGTTTTAGTTTTTCTTGGATATGACAATTTCTGCTCCTACCACTCAGAGAACTCACAGAACAAGTGTTGATTTAGTCTGCCTCAGAAGATATACCGATAGAGATGAAATTCAAGGATTCAACCCTCATAATGATGTTCGGGGTGTTCACTAGCGATAGTGAAGTTATCCCCTTATCCATCTTCTCATATAGTGTCACTAAACTCTGAGGCTTACATCTAGTGTCTGGAGGAGGTAATATTTCCATGAACAGGGTGGCTGTTGGAAGTCCCGACGTCTGGCAAAATGATTTTACATCGGTCAACAGTGTTCGCTATGAGAAAGTTTCGGAGACCATATCGCTTTTAACATCTGGCTGCCTACCTCCCTGATTGCAATCCCCTATTTTATTATGAGTGGAGTACGATTGAGCAAGAGACCAGTAAAGTTCCCGCCAACAAAAAGATTAACTGAAGGCAAAGATAATGGGAGTATTTACCAATTTAAACAACCAGTATCTCGGAAAAGCTTGTGAGATATCCCTAAATCGTCCAGAGACCGATGTTCTAGCCACTGACAATTTCTTTGAATGAATTTAATCTATTGTATTTTATGAAATTTTCCTGTAATTTTGGTAAGTATATCTCATAAAAATGAGATATCAGTGTTATTTTTATTTTTGCATGAAGTAGATAATTCATACATCACACCCTCACGTGCACACACACACACATATATATATATATATATATATATATATATATGTGTGTGTGTGTGTGTGTGTGTGTGTGTGTATTACGAATTAATTAATAAGTAATGGAAATTATGCCAAAGGAATTGCTATTAAGATTTGAAGCTTTCATTTTTACTATTTCAAGATAATCAAAGTTCTTCGGTAATTTCATGTCCCAAAAATCTGTCAACATGACGTTCTTCACTGACCGCTGCTCCTGGAACGTTTTCTTTACCCAAGATCCTGTGGGGTTTTTTTTCTCTATATATTTTCTTTTAAATCATACTCAGAGTGACAAATATATCTTGTGCCCATTTGTAAAAAAAATTGGCAGAAACATTATTCTCATTACATCACAGTCCTCTGTAAATTTACTTTGGTTGAACTTCCCAGACACCAAAAAGTTAATGACAAAACTCTGTCATGCCTCGAGAAATCGTTTTAATTTCCCGCCGACTTAAATAGTCGCAAAGCAAGTATTTTATGAGAATTTCGCCATAAACTAATTCTAAAGCAATGCAGTAATTGCTTTAGATGAAAAATACCTTATATAAAACGAAAATAATTTTTTTAGGAAATTCCCTTCATCTACTGAAACCCTCTTATATATATATATATATATATATATATATATATGTGTGTGGGGGGGTGTTTGTGCTTATATCATTACGTTATGTTGAAAATAACCAAATGCTATAAAACTAACTACTTAGAGCACGCGTCATTTAGAATCGCCAAGATAGCAAAGTAAGTTTTTAAAAAAAGACAAGAGACCTGTTAGGAACATATCTTATTAAATAGATTCGAGTTTCAACGATGTATTGCTTCTGGAGGATATTAGTGAATGGTGGTACGTTCAATGTAATTCCTTCCCTTTGCCGAAAGTTTATACTTAGAAAATAATGAAAATTAGGACTTTAAAAAATCAAGGAATAATCAAAACTTGATTATCAGATTCACAATCATTTATTTATCTATGTATATAATTGCTGCTCCAATCGAATAGTTTTTTAAAGAATGAGTGATATTCTTTGAACCTTTAGAGAAATCAAACAGAACCTATTCTTTCTCCTTCTCTGTATTTCTTTTTTTTTTGTTCTAACTAAATCAATAAGAAATATTGTAATATTACATTCCTTTCACGAACTATTTTGGTTAACAACCTTTAAATGTGCATTGTAATTGCCTTACTTTAGAATTTTTTTTAAACTAAATTTCTTAGAGAAGAGATAGCAGACGTATTTTGTATAATTCTGTTATCAACGAACGTTTTATAGAACTTTTATTTTCAAATCAATTTTCCCGATTAAATCTACTTTGAATTTTTACTTAATTTTAATAAACAAAGTTACTTGAAAAATAAACTGTTGATAACGGGCAATATAAGTTATACATTTATAAATGACAGCGTAATTCATACAGATATTGTTCTTGCGTTTAACTACATAACTGAGGTTAGATGTGATGTTTGTTATAAAATACGCAAATAATGGCGGTGCGTTTCACTTAACTATTATCGTCATAGAAAATGTAAAGCTTCATTTCAAGCTAATTCCCTTGGGAAAATCATGAATCTATCTCTCCTCCCTTGCCCAAATATGTGTAAATAGCTGGATAGACTGGCTTCTTTAGCCTTAGTTAGGCAACCAATTTAAGAGAAAGAAAACTCTGAATTCAAACCAGTCAGACTCCACAAACAAATTGAGCATGAGTCACGTCTTGACCGTGGCTGGGCGGGGATAAAGCTCAGAATTTTACGATTGCGCTGTGCAGAGATTTTTAAAAAGAAAGCTCTTATTTTCCATACATGTAAAATAATTTCCTCATCTCTAAGCATCAGTAATATTTTAATACTGAACTGGAAATAGTTTGAATATTTTTTAAATAATATAATATCTTGTAAAGGAGCTTTATCTTTGGTTGGTTTATCGCGAACAATTGCTTTATTGCTAGAATAAAGTCAATATCAATTTCCTCACATCGTAAATGTAAATATTTATACTGCTTACTTGACACAACAATACTGAATAGAACATATTAAATTACCAAAAATTTTAATCAATTGAATTGATTTTAATAGTATTTATTGCATCTAAGTTTCCGTTGTTTTTTTTTAAATTTTGTTTTACTTATTTATTTTTTTCAGTATCTATAGTGTTCTTTTGTTGAAATTAGTAAGCAGAAAGAATTTTTAAAAAATCACCTCTCTTTTAGATTAACTATTGTCAGATGAACTACAGCGATATATATTCTAAAATCATAATGGTTGATAATGAATCATCAAATAAAAATGTAATATAATATTACTTCTAATTCTTCTAAGATGTGAAATGAAAGCAATAACATCGATTACAGTCAAATAACGCTAAAAGTAACTGTCTCCAGAAGATCACTAAAATATGAGCAGTGATTAGGCTGCTTAATGCTTCAGTTTGGTGACTAATTCTTAATAGCAAGCATGGGAGCAACGTAAAGCATATACTAATGGGAAAAAATTATGAACCTATTACTTCTAGTTTTATTGAAAAAGAGTTAACACAAATAAGAAAACTACCAAAGAAGACATTTAAGGTGATAATGAATTAATTCATTTTTAATATGAAGTGAATTTATCGAGAGATTTTGGGGAGCAAAATGATTCTTTTAGACATGCTATTTGTCAGTTTCTCTCACTATTGAATGGTAATATCTTCCCTGTCAATCTTAATTACTTACCACAGCATGTCTTCGATGGAAAATATATTACCAAACAAATTTTTCTTTATAATATGACATATATTCAGTTGGATTTTTAATCAGGACTTTGTGCGGGTCAGAATATTATTGTAATCAGTTGTCTAAATTAGTGAAACGAAGCTTGATGATTTTTATCATTCAGGTTTTCGGACTATTTATTGTTTTCATCTTTATCGTTATATTCAAAACGTTTCGGCCGATATGTCCTCCGGCCCTCTTCAGGTGTTTCTTGTTGAACTCGGGAACTTCCACGGAACTTTGTAAATCATTAGGAGGTTGCAGATTCAATCCTGACTGCTAGCAAGTAACAATACAGGAATTCTTATCACTCATACCCGGTTTTGGTTAACAGCTAGCAAATGTTTCTTTGCAGGAATTTTTGCGATAATTCTTTTCTCTTTTGTTGTATTCTGGTTAGTGTACATAAGTAGTAGTAATTATAAGACAAATTACAATATGTGAGGAAAATAGTTATATTTACAGGAAAGAGTATTTACAAGAGAGAGACTGTTAGTTATAAGAACATAGGATTAGTGATAGAGTAAGGACATACTTCAACAATAGGAACGGCTCTTCTGGTCTGACTCTTATTTATTCTCAGACTGATCTACGCAACGGCTCTATGTGGCAGATGGAACAGCTCATTATGCTGAAAGGGTAGGTGATACCCAACATATTTGAGCCTTTTTCTGATAGTTCCTGGAGTCTTTCCACCACTTGTGTTTTTAAAACTTTAGCCTACTTCACCGATTAGAGTATTTGTTGGGCTAAACAAGCTCAATCAAATATTATCGTAAAAAATGAATAAAATGATATGATTAGATGCAGTTTCCTGTTAATTATTAAGATAATGAGTTGAAAATATATTACATTAAAATCAGCTACTCGAATTAAAAGAGATGAAAATTTGATTATTGCTGAGAGTTTAATCGTGGTTTTTATCACCGGTAATGCTTTCATACATCCGTGATGTATCCCGCCAAGGTGTTGAGATAAAAATAAATGGAATTAAAATGTACGAAAACTATGAATGTTCCAAATGTGGAAGTATTTGATTGGTTAAAAATCACCTTTCGAAAACGCTATTTTAAACTTATTTCAAACACTAAATTTTAATCTATATAGTGAAAACATATGACCTTTTTTTAATTTTTCAATTTGGCATCAAATGACAGCTAAAGTTCCGGCTAAATTGTTATTTATCAAGCTTTATTTAGATATATCCCGGTCAGCAAGGTTTAGATTATTCTGACCGTGTTTTCAACAGAGAGGGAAACCTGTAAACAGAGATTTCCTGTTTATGATACACAACTGTATCTGGCTTTGAGGCTACAGTCCTGAAGTTCTGGGGAGTGTAGAATACATCTAAATTTCCATTGCACACAGTTTCGCTTTGACCAGTAGTTTTAAGGTTTCATTTCTGGATGAAATATATCCGTTTAAAACTATTTGATGCCATATAACCATGGATTAATTGTATTAGAAAATAGTTACTTGAAGCAAAAATTGTTAACTAAGGATTATCATAACTTACTTAAAACAATATAAATGTGCGCAAACAATGGTTTTTATCAATAGGTTTGCTTTCATAGACTTTTTATTTAACAGTATATCAATATTTGTTGGTTATTTAATTCCAAAGCTATTCTTGATGAAGAGTATCAGTGATGCTATTGACGTTTAGTACTTGATAAGTATAATTGATATCATATAACTGCGTGTAAAAGAAAACAAAAGAAGCAAACTCTACAAACATATAATCATAAATGTACAATGAACGAAGTTTCCTAACCTCCAGACATAAAATAATAGACAATAAATGATCATGCAGATAGAAATAATTAGCCAAACAATCACTAGCTTACATATGTCAGAAAAGTTTTAGTTTACTTTAAGTATTTTCTGTTGCTTATTTGGTCACGCATGTAAGTTTTGAATAGATTCCTTGTTGCTTAATTTCAGTTTTCCAGTGGAAACTAGAGCGTTCCGTGTGCCATGAACGTAAGTCGTGGGTCAGGATGTTAATAAGAAAGATTTACTTTTATTTACCCCAAGAACATTAGTTGTCTGACAATCCATTCTGTTGCTTAAGTGGTCAACCATCTAACTTTTGAACATATTCATTTTTGCTTAACATCGGTGAGCTAGCTGGAATCGGTGCGTTCAGCGTGACGTGGAGTTAAGACACATACAAGTAAGTTGTTATTTAGCAAGCTCAGCTTTGATATGCCATAAAATTTCTTACTATATCTTTGGAGACCTAAATAGTCACCTTGCCCAGTCAACTGGGTCTATAGAATACACCGACTTTTTCTCGGCAGAGGGGTAAGAGCCCCAACGAGTTTCCTGGATATGACACTAAACAATATGATGGTGAATTCCAGTAATGCTGGAGCTTTAGGGAATGCAGAGTACCTCTTCAGTGCCATTGCTCCCAGGTCCACTCCGGCCCAGAGTGGTAGCAACTGATATCTATGGGTTAAATAGAACTAAACCGATGTTTCTTGAGTTTACTGTTTTTGCTATTTAAAGCGCATATTTATGCTGAACTGAATTGTTTAAGATAGAACTGTTTTGACATCTAAACTGTGTACTTATGCTAAACTGAATTATCTGAAATAAAACTGTTTCGACATTAACTTTGTGTATTGCCCGGTTGGGGTTGTAGAATACACCTACTGCACCTCTGTAGAGGGGTAGTCCCCTCACCCCAACGAGTGTCCTGGATATGATACTAAACAATCTAATGGTAAGCTTCCAGTGATGCTGGAGATTTGGGAAATGCGGAGCAACCTTTCCTTGCCATTGCTCCCAAGTCCACTTTGGCCCGGAGTGGTACTACCTAATCGGACCCTATCTATGGGTTAAATAGAACTAAACTGCATGCTTATGATAAACTGAATTGTTTTAGATAGAACTGTTTTGCTATTTAACTGTGTATTAACAAAATCTATACTCACGCTAAAATGGACTTACTCAATTAGAACTGTTTCAATAAACTGAATAGCTTGAAATTGAGATGTTTTTGACAATTAAACTGTGTACTCATGCTAAACTGAATTGTTTGAAATAGAACTGACTATTTGCTTAAAAATGGTTTTAAAAAGGTTGATATGTAATAAAAACCAACCAACCAACAAACCATCTAGTCAACCATCTACGTTTTTTCACTAATTCCTTGTTGCTTAATTTTGTTAATCTCGTAGGAACAGAGGCGTTCACCGTGAATTGACTGTAACTAATGAGGAAGGATGTTTTTATTTATAAATCTTTGTATGGACATACCAAAAGGAACGTTCATTTAACGTACTTGTTGTTGATTAATTTGTCCCGCATCTAAATATTGAACCCATTCATCACTGTTTAACTTTGTGAATCTAGCGAAAACCGGTACTATCAGCGTGACTTGATCTTTAGTCAGTTCTTGCTAAGTTTACAAAAAAACTTTGGAGAAGGAAAATATACAATAATTATATTCAGTAAAAATTCTTTGTTTTTATACCGCGCTAAATGGTAAGGAAGAGGATTAATTCGCAACAATTTCCGGAATTTGTAATTTTTTCCTTGTGCCTGTATACCAATCACTGGTTCCAGGTTATATGCCAAATTGTCTTCATCATTAGGTTTTAATGACATATCAACCATCGTATCGAATTCTTCATTTCAGAAGAACAGTTGTAGGACAAGTTCATCCATTGTTGGAGAAATTATGGGGTTCATACCCTGTGTATTTGTCTGAAAATAAACATAATAATACTAAGATTACGCATCCTATCACATTCACCACTACGCTAAGAGGACTCTACCAAACAATCTACGCATGCTAAGTGAACACTCATCTATAAACTGTGTTGGGTTATCCTTACTTGACTTAAAATGCCCTACCGTCGAGAAAAAAACAAGACTAAACCTGATCCGTACATACATATACTGTTCCTGGCTTTTTAAAAAATATTCTCCTTGACAAAATACCAGTCCACATCAGGTAAGAAGTGATTTTCAAAACACAGTATATTTCACAATATTTACTTTTGGAATTCTCACCAAGTATTTATTTACCTACGGAAACAATTATCGATAAAAAAAATATCTAAATTACAGAAAATAGATTTACCAAACATCTTTTATCTGATATGTATTTAGCCAATGTGTTTCCAAAGAGCAAGAGGTGAGACAAAGTCATTTTAAGCGGGATTTAGTAGGTTTGAATTCATTGTTCTTTTCGTCTAGACCAGTTGCCATAGCAAGATCCCTGTCTTCCCAACTATTTACTAATGCTCACCTTTCCAAAGGCATTAGAGTTATACTAAACGAAAACTGCGTTGTCTACGATATGAACTCCGTTTTCCGTGCCCATTTCCAACGGCAATTACAATTTTATTATATGGTGAATTTTTTTTTTCTTAGTCACTGAGGATAAAATATTTTTACGCGGGTTTTTTTTCTCTGCAAGTGATACAGTCGATGTATGTGAAGCCCGAATAATAGGCTAAATAGTACAAGACTGAAACTATTTGAACCCAGATTATCTATATATAACCCATAAGAACTAATGGTATATTTAGTCGGTTTAAATGATAGGGCACTCCCTAACACACACCCAATAATATTTCTATTACTCTTAAAAACAGAGAACTATGTTTGTTATTGTCAAAGTATGCGTATCTAATTTACAGTGGTCAAACAAAATCCTATGTCAATGGGCCATTTTGATGCGTTGGACGACGTACACTAATTGGACCATTACAACATGAGTTTATTGACCTAATCTACTTCTGTGCTGATGTCCTAATTCTACCCATACATAATCTTTGACCTGAATATTCTGAACCACTGAAGCAATCAATATAATTTTATATTGCCACACTAGACGGAGCCTCTCTGAAACTAGTCGACAAATTCACCTACCTAGGAAGTAGCGTCTCATCAACCGAAAAAGACATCGACACACGACTGACGAAGGCATGGACAGCTATCGATAGGCTCTCGATCATATGGAAGTCGGACCTAACTGATAAAATGAAACGCAGTTTCTTCCAGGTAGCGGTTCTGTCGATACTGCTATATGGATGCACCACATGGACGCTTACGAAGCGGCTGGAGAGGAGGCTGGACGGAAATTGCACAAGAATGTTGAGAGCAGTATTAAACAAGTCCTGGCGACAACACCCCACGAGACTCCAACTATACGGACACTTGCCTCCCATCACGAAAACTATACAAGTTCGACGAACCAGACACGCAGGACACTGCTGGAGAAGCAAGGACGAGCTCATAAGCGATGTACTCCTGTGGACCCCCACATATGGATGTGCAAGAGTGGGACGACCAGCACGAACCTACATACAGCAACTATGTGAGGACACAGGATGTAACCCTGAAGACCTGCCGGAGGCGATGAATGATAGGGAGAAATGGCGAGAGAGGGTCAGGGATATCCGCGCTGGCGGCGCGACATGATGATGATGATGATGATGCAGATGGAAAGGCTCTAAAAGAAATTAGTTTGCCAGAGTAGCCCTTACGTTATCTATCTTGTTCCGTTTTGTTGTGATTGAACTAAGTCAGTTGCCGTCTCACCATAGAACAGTGAGTAACATTTAGAAGCAAATATCATAGATAACCTGATTCAAAAAATCCTTAGAAAGTGCTTCATATTTTGTGTAAAGTAGTACAAAAATTATCAAGATTTTCTTGCGAAGATTTCGTTTGTATAATAAATTTTGTCGATAATGTTTGATAGTTATAAGGTTTTTTACGAGACTAACATGACGATAGCTAAATCGAAATGAATACATATTCTTTTTCTTTGTAAACTAAAATATAGATATTCTTCAAACTATGAAATTGTAATATCTTCTTTACCCAAATGAAATTGCATAAAAAATATAAGCGTGTATTCATTTTTTTACATAGTTTCTGTGCAGTAGAATTTTTAAAAGAATGCCTTCCACTTTACATTTGTTATCGACGATATGGAAATCGGATCGCTTTGATTTAAAAAAAAATCTATCACCACGTCAGTACTACGGTTAGATTAAACAACTTGAATTCTAAAGAAATGCTTGGAAAACAGTTAGATGGGAACGACACAAGGATGCTAAATGGTGTTTTAAATAAGGATTCTACAAAACACCAGCTCTCCGGCTAATTACTCTTTGGCCTAGCGGTTAGAGTGTTCGACAATGGCCCGGGAGACCAGGGTTCAATCCCTGGTCGAGTTATACCAAAGACTCAAAAAATGGTACTTGATGCCTCCTTGCTTAAGACTCAGCATAATAAGGTATGTTTCAAGGGTAAAGTAGTGCAATCCAGGGAAAGGAGCAGCGCCCTCCCCTACACCTTGGTGTAGTAGCTATCGAAAAGAGAGCCTTCGGTTTACCCTCGACTATGGTCGCCAACTTTACTTACATAAAACATCCAAGTAAAACGAACAGGACATGCTGGGCTCCGCAGAATAAGTAAGAACTTACTCTGCAGTGAGTTTCTTTGGTCAACTCCTACAGTTTGAGACAAGTGTCAGTCGACTTGCCAAAATATATGTTCACCAGCTCTGTTCGGACATTGGATTACTGTTAGGGACGTGGTGACAGACAGACAGTCAGACAGACAGAAAGAAGCAGCGAGCCATTGGAATCTGTGCTGTCTGCGTGCCTGGATAATTAAAATGATGATTGTTTGAAGTTTCGCTTGAAATAATAAAATCATGCTATCATTGATTTAATGAACACTTTTTTAATTAAATGGTAAGGCTGCACCTGTGTATGGGAGACACTGAAGGCATCAAAATAACTCTGAGCGTTCTTTTATTTGTATGCAGGCAATATAAATCCATTTGCATCGTGTTGCCCTCTTGTCCCTCTGTTTCAGGGAAAATTATATTCACTTGCATTTGAGAAGAAATAATTGCAAAATAGAACTCTAAATCGTAGAGTAAAATGATATATTTTTAAAAGGAATAAAACAAGAAATATTTTAAATAAAAATAATAGGGTGACTTGATAGATGCAAGGCAAAATCAAAGGTCTCCTGTTAGAAAGAATAAAGATAAAAATGGAACATTAAGGTTATGATTACATCCTTCTTTCCTGCAAGTAACATGTGAGATATTACATTGTCAGAGGTTATTTAAAGATGATATGATAGAACTGAAGTAGAGATACCGCTCTGACAGATGCTCGGCATAGTAAATTTGAAAATTAAAGGTTATGGGAAACACCAACAGATCTTGTTTCCTGTTTCTATTTTCAAGGGACAGTTTTGGAAATTGAGTATTAAATCAGGAAGTTGGATAGTGTGCATCAAAGCAGGCGTTTTTTTTTGTTGCTAAAAATAGATTTCGTCACAATCTTTCTCTTTACATATATATATATATATATATAGGTTGAAGAGATAGATCTGGGTGAATGTTTGAATCTTATATCCTTGGAGAAGTATGTGAAAAGTTGGATAAATCAAACGGTTAAAGACGTTTTTAAATGTTTAATTCTTATATATATATATATATACACACATATATATATATATATATATATATATATATATATATATATATATATATCAGGGGCGGAGACGGGACTAGTGCTACTCGTGCCCGGCATGACCAATAACTCGGTCAATGTTATTCAAAAGGGATTAAAAATCATCCATTAGTTTCAAGCAAACATACTTAGTCTTATCTCAAGTAAATTACGTATCAATTCAAGTTTCGATAACTAAGTAGCCAAAAGTTCATAAATATATCTGGGGATAATACAACGATGCTGTTTTGAACGGATGGTCTTTGTCCGGCTACCGTCATATTCATTGAACATCCCATAAAATCGGCTATAATGTTGAACACCCGTAATCCGTGCCAGGCACTAGACCCTTATAATAACAGTAATGTTAGAGAAATCCGCTTATGGCTGTAGCCAATAGCAAGAGCAACTCAAAACACCGTGCTCAAAAATATTAGCACGATGTGACTGCTGACAACTGTCTTGGGAAAAGGGAGAGGGACCAAGAGAGAGAGAGGGGGGGATAGCAGATTATAGCCGTCGCCGACGTCATCATCATCGCTATGGTAAATGTTGGTTAAATGGCGTGTTTTAATTCGTTTTTTCACTAACAGATCTCTATTTCTTTAATGAATGTTGCATATATTACATTCTGTAACTAAAATGTGTTTATTTGAATACATTTTCAACTAGTAATCTTTATTTTAAGCGAAATTGAAACTACTAGCTGGGTCTGTGTATATTGTCATCAGTTTCTTTATTCTAATAAACATATTTTTCTCGTCATAGTAATGAACATCTTCTCTTTTCTTCTATACTTTTGAAAGGAAAAAAAATTATCTTACCTGTATTAACAAGACTACAAATTATATAGTATCTTGATAGTTTACAAAAAAAAAACACCATGAAAGGTACGTTTGTCAATCTGTGCTATACAATGGAGAATCACGCAATAGCAACTATGATGCCTTACTTTGGGTCCACGGACCACGGGTTGGGAACTGAAGTTTACAGAGGGCAGGGGGCACGAGTAGCAAAAATAGGCTAGAGTCGCCACTGATATATATAGATATATATATATATATATATATATATATATATATATATATATATGCCTTACGTACATCTGAGTTTAGCTTTTGTTTTGTTTATATGATGTGGCATATCACCTCATTATGAGATATTCAATGCCTACATGTGATTCATTTCAAAACGTCTATATATAGTCATAACTAAATTTCGAATGCTCCTTTGCATCGTTTTTAAATTATTTTGTTTAATTTGTCTATAATTATTTGTTATAGGGTATCATGCATTCGTATCATAAACATATAATTTGAACAGTTTTATTGTTTCAAAATATACTATTTTGTTTTATATGCATAATTATATGTTTTAAAGAAATTATTCCGAGTAATAATAACTTTTTTGACCTGAGTTATATGCATTTCTATCAAACAACCATAATTTACAGGGGGATTTTCTTTGACTTAGTGGCTAATGTAAGGGATTGAGACATTATGAGGGGGTGTGCACTCCAGTCAAGTTATCACGTTCACTTTCGAGCTAATATACAAAGCAAAAGTATGAAGTCTCATACTATTCTATCTATGGCTTCAATAGTCCTTACACTATTGTTCTACATAAAATGACCCACGAAGATTGATATGCCATTAAACAAAGAAAACGAGGAAAAATACTTAGAAGTAAATATACCTTTTCAATCAACTAAGAAAATCAAGGTAAAATTAACTAATAAAAACAAGGTAAAATATTATGGCTTTAAGTAACTATTCTTAATACAAACAGCTATCTCACCCCATTCGGATATTATTTGAATATTCATTGATTTGACCTTAACTGATGCAAAAAATCTGGGCAAAATTCAGTAAATGAACCTGGCTAACAAATGCAATTCAGTGTCATTGATAGAACAACACTTTAGTTTGAGGCAATTATACCTCTACAGAGTATGCAGCTTGAGTCTTCTAAGCTCCATCGACAGAATACTCTTGGGCTTAGTAAACAGTGAATAAGCAAGGTGTATGTTAACGGTACATAAATTACTATATTTCTGCGTCATTTAATGATGCAATTTTTTAAAACGACACCATAAATCTTACATCACCAATTATATCCCGTTAGATGAAACGTAATCTACGTTCGTTCAAATCGTTTGTCGACAAACAGTACAGTTCATAACTTATAACCCTGAAGCAATTATTGCATTGAAACTAAGTCACCAAACATCTCAAACCAATTCTAAGTGCATCCTTATAAGCGTACAAACTAATTTGAAAATTTCCCTAGAACAGTTTGTATCTAAATCAAGTATAGTGTGACATATCAGGTTGTAGATTTAAAGGCTACCAGGGCAAATATTATCTTTATGGTAAAAGAGGCTTCCATAATATCCCGGCAATTCCACAAGGGAAGTTAATGGAAATTCCATTAGGCTCATAATCTCAAGTTCATTCTCCTTCGCTGAATCGTTCGAGCGAACCATGAGTACGATTGCTGAATAGAATGGATGAGTGCAGTGAAATGTAAAAGATGAGGTGCTGACTTTTGTATCTTGTCTCCATTTACTGATTTAGCGTTTTCGCACCCCCCCACCGATTCCCCATCTCTGATATCCCTACACTGACCGGATCGGTTGTAATTGTAGCTGTCTTCTGGTCGGTTTCATTGTGTCCCAAGACTACACACGTTCTGTTGATCCACTTTACAATGAAAAGCATTCATGTCTGGTCTCAGCCCTTAAGCAAGAGAAGGGAAAAAAACGTTCTTTTCATATTAGCGAGAAGAAAATCGAGTTGAATTACGAGCTCAAAATCTAAGCGTTACTGAAGCTCTCAACGCGATAAAACGATAGAAATAGTTAAAATATAAAAAAAGAGATATAGTCTGTCCGAACATGTTACACAAAACAATTTAATTGAAATTCATTTGAGCGTAAGCATTAAGTATCGCCCAATGGTTAGTAAAGTGCACCGGAGTTTAGAGATATTCGTTCAATGCAAAGAGAGATAGAGACAGCGACAAAGACAGAGAGAAGAAAAAATGGTCATCATTATTATCATGTTCTGTGTTTAGTTTATTTCTGTATAACGCTCATTAAAATAAATGATCTATTTAACATTCCGTGAATTCAAACGAATAACAGACACCCACAAAACGTCATAGAAAACTGCGATCAAAAAATAATTCGCTGATTGGATGCTTCATTGTTTAAAACTAATAAAAGCCGATAAAAAAAATAAATAACTACAATATTCGTTTCCCTTTCTCTATCTTGAATGAATGAATCACTTACGGAATACTACAAGCAAAAATAAACTACAAAAATGCAAAAGCCAACGTCAAAAACGAAAAACGTGATATTCAGAAGAAATTACTTCAAATTTAATAGATAAGCATGGCTTTAATTTATTTGTTTAAGAAGTGAAGCCATTAAAATTAAAATTTTCATATTTCATAATATGGCAATCTGCACGCTTACTTAGACATTGATCGATTCAATGATCCTAAAGGCACAACAATCCTCTAAGGCTGTTTTATGCCTAGTTGCAAGGGATCTGTGTTCATTGTATGGCCATGTTCACGTTTCTGTGTACTTATCTTTTAAGTGATATTTTTCGTGTGAATATAGAAATCATGTCAACATATTACGTGCACTGTCATCATTCGATCAAATATACGAAGATAAATTCCAAATATTAATCAGTATTGTTGAATTAAATAATAAGTTTGATCGATTGGTTGATTGATAACTTACTTGATTTGAACGGAATGTAAACACATCTTGTGTTATTTTATACCACGATGAAAGGAAATTTCGTGTAACGTAATTGAACTGCTAATAGAAAATTGAAATTAAAAAAAAAAATGTGAAGCTAATTTCTAGGGAAGAGAAAGAGTAAAAGAATTAGAAAAAATGTTTGTAACAGACAGAGAATCTATGAGCGACCAGTAGACTCCTGAGTCAGTCAGGCCAAAGCACGCGTTGTAGGTCAGTCAGTCACTGATGGATGACTATTGTAATTAACATAGGATGTCGAACTACAGCTAAAGACCTCAGCTCATGCCACAATAACTGCAGAGAAGAGAAATTGATTCTTTCCTTTAGTAAGAACTTTTACACGGATTAAGATTCAATCATGTCCAGAATTTGAACTTAGCATATTGATTCGATTTCCTCCAAGGAAAGCTGTTTATGCTTATTCCATCCTTTTGCGACTATGGTGCATAGGTTTTATTCGTGAATGTGCGGTTGTAGATGAATATATTTAGACAGTATCGTTTCTCTTATTCATCATTTGTTTAAAGTTACAAAGGACACTTTAATAATCTTAAGGGATATTTCTTCTTTTCTTAAGATTGGGTTCAGTTTTATAGAAAAATGTCAGAATTTTTTCTTCGAGTACTTTCCGGCACTATTGGCTCTTTTTAGAAATATAATCAAAATATTACTTATATGTCTTTTAATAAAGTGAACATTATTTTTTTTTGAGTTGAGAGAGTTTAAATATTTGCGTTTTTTTTCTCATCTATCTTTTAATGGATGTAAACGTTTTAAAATTTTGATCATCGTGTGTGCTTGCATAGTGTAGTAACGTGGGGATTGTTCATTAAAATGAGTTAAAAGTTCAATAACAGTAATAATGATACAACTTATGTGTCTTCGTCCTTGTAAGATAGCAGGTCACATTCGGGCGAAGAGTGCTTATAATAAACCACCTTTAAGTCTTATATAACCACTAAATCCTACCAATGAAAAAAGGCAAATTTAAACCTAGTTTGACGTTGGAACCAGACAACTGACCTAGGATTTATGATCGACAGGTACTCACTTGATAGCCAACATAGGGAGACCCGAAAGGCATCCAACGAAAGTTGGGCTGCTCAGATTTCAGATACGCAAACAACGATTTGGTAAACAGCTAAACTCTGATATATCAACAGAAAATTAAACTAGGGAAGATAAAAAAATACTTCCCTGTTATTTTAAGAGAAACTCCACACAAATAGGCAATAGAAAATGAATGACAGACATTTGGGAAGATCCTGCTAGATTTAATACAATAAGCCAAAACCTTTCTGACAAAATTAGAATAGTTTTGATTCTTTTTTTCAGACTGAGATATTTAAGAAATATACCAACAAGTAAATGGAAAACAATATAAAAACAAAACTAATATTAAATACTTATAAACAAGAGACACTTAACCTAATTGAAACTGAAAATACGGAAAACCAAAAAAAAAAAAAACGCCAAACTTGGCACCACTAAACAAATATTAACGCAAGAAGACTGAATAAATGTAGAGCTAAAAAAGAAAACCAAAACGATATTACCGTTTTTCAGGAACCAAGAATGGAAACTAGTTAATGTAGCATCTGTAAAAGTAAGAAAAATATCATCAAATGTCTAAGCGGCCAACATCACCTAAGTAAATGAGCTAATTTATGCAGGAGCGAAAATTCTCTTTGATGTAACAGAAATACAGAACCTGCATAGCAAACTGGGCTTGAAGGAAAATTAAAGAAATTGTGTCAACGAGTGAAAGACCAGATGAAGGAAATACACGTGAGAATACTATGGGATGAAAAGAATAAAACAAAACCGCAGACAAGTTTGAAAATGCAACTTAAAGAGATAAATCAAAATATATTGATGAAAGAAGAGAGATATAGAAGATACCAAGAAAAGGTCAAGCAATGCAATGAAAATAGGACATACCCAAAAAAACGAAAGAAAATTCTACCTACAAGTTTGATGGAGAATGCACAATGACACAACAGTTTTGTTGTACAATATGAGAACAATAAAACATAGCAGAAAAGTCAATTGGATATATAACATGAAAAAAGAATTGCCAAGACTCAAAGAAGGTCCAAAGGCGATAATACACTAGGAATCGCTCAGGGCAACACTCAACAAAGTACCGAATTAGAAACACCCAAGCAATGATAGCATACATAGGTTCTTTTTTAAAACATTCCTATTTACTAAAGACAGGCTCTTGAACTGAGTAGATGCGTGGAAGAAGCAAACGTACCCGAATAAAGGAGTAAGAGGAAGATTAATCTAATCCTCAAACACTCCCAAAATGGAACTATCCCCAAGACTGATAACGTGCCTACCTATAATATGGAAAATCCTAACAAAACATTACAGAAATCTATTACTTACTAGTATGCTGTACACTACTTCCCGAAGAAGAGAAAAGATGCCACAGGAGAACGAGAGTAACTGGTGATCTACTGTATATTCATCCGCGCATCCTCAACGGCAGCTAAGCAAGGCAGACAAGTGTAGCCATGACTTCAATTGACAGCAAAAATCCTTATGACATGGTCATGCTATCTTGGATAGTGGATTGTCTGAAAATGTGCTAGCTTTATGAAAAAGTCATAAAATTCACAAAAGCCATGAAAAACTGGAAAATGGAATTCATAAGGAGAGGAAAAACTTTTGCAGAGGTGAAAATACCGAGATATTTTCCAAGGCGATGCTTTGTCACAATTACAAACAATAATATCACTTAATCTGAGAATTAATCTTTATTTATAGCGGACTTTTTGTCCTCATCTTGGAAGTTTTTGTGTTGTTTCTTCTTTCACTACTTTTGTGATACAAAAAATAAGAATATACAGCCAGGATATAGGAATTGAATTTGGTGAAGGAAATGTGCCAGACTCATCATGAAAAATGAGAAAAGCCAAATAACGGATAGGATAGACCAGGCAGATAAAGAAAGAATCCAAATGCTTGAAATAAAGAATATCAGTTGGGGATACAGGAAGCGGACCTAATCAAACAAGCAGAGGTAAAAAAAAAAAAGAATCAAAAACATCTGCAGTAATATCATCAAAGGAATAAATACTAGGGCAGTCCCCCTTATAAGATACTCAGTTCAATTCTT
Organism: Sepioteuthis lessoniana; assembly: GCA_963585895.1. Lineage (NCBI taxonomy): Eukaryota > Metazoa > Mollusca > Cephalopoda > Myopsida > Loliginidae > Sepioteuthis > Sepioteuthis lessoniana. Next base: position 71,068,436 of record OY757904.1, read on the forward strand.
GAAATGAGACAGGAAGAATGAAAATGACTCTGAAGACAAGAATGTTATTAATGATACACATAGTCTTACATCTGTGAGATCACATAAACATACGATATGCATCAAGAAAAGAAGGAGAAAACGGACTTGTTAGCGTTGAACATAACGCACGTGCATTGATACGTTAAAGAACGCAAAGAATGACAAATTACAGCAAACAGAAAGAATTGAGAAAACTTAAAGATCAACAGATTAACAATAACTTGGAAACAGAAATGGGAAGAAAACACAGTTGTATAGATATTTCAAATGAAAACTAGATAAAATTTCACACAAGATGTATTGGAAACTGTCACGAAAAGGGCGACCTTAAAAGGGAAACTGAATCTCTTCCAAAAGCAGCATGAAAACAACGCCAAACAGACCTACTATGTAAAAGGAAAAATAGATTAGATGCAAAGAAATAAAATGTGGAGATAGAGACGAAATGATTAGTCATATAATTAGTGAATGCAGCAAATTAGCGCCTAGGGAGTATACGACTAGACATGACTGACTGAGGAAGGGGATCCACAGGGAATATTGCAAAGAAGTGAAGTTTGATAAGATGAATAAATGGTATAGGCAAAAACCAGAATCAATCTAAGAGAATGAGATGCCCAAAATTCTCTGGGACTTTTAAACACAAATATATCACCTAATCCCGGTCAAACGATCAGACCTAACGATAGTCAACAGAAAAATAAAACATGCAGAATGGTATACTTTGCCAGACGGGCGGACAAACAGAGTGAAAATCAACAAAAGCGAAAAGGGAGATTAGTATTTACACCAGAGAACTAAGAAACTAAAATGGAGGTGATGGTAATACAAATTGTATTTGGAACGCTAGGAACAATAACCTCGAACTCTGGAAGATTTAGAAATAAGAGGTCAAGTGGAGAACAACAAGATTATAAGATAAGTCACGATACCGAAAAGAGTTCTTGAAACTTGAGGAGACGTGCTGTCACTTAAACTTCAGGGAAAAATTGTCAGATAACGCAGGTGTAAAATAACTCACAAAGAAAAATAATGATGATAATTAACAAAAAAAAAGAGAACCTCTTATGTTGTGGAAATTGTCTTTCCAGTGGGTAACAGAGTTAAAATCAAAGACTGCGTAAACAGAATCAAATACAGCGATCTTGTCAGTAAAATAAGGAAGCTGATGAACTTGAAAGCTACGGTGATACAAGTTGTGATTAGTGCGCTTGAAATGGTTTTAAAGGCTCAGAAAGGTTACTCGAAAAGTCGTAATTCGAAGAATGACCAAAACCATCATTGATGAAATTATCCAGAATAGTGAGAAGGGTCCTGGAGACCTGAGAAAACTTGATATTACCCAGTCTCCAGTGAAAGACCATCTGTTAACGCTGGCGTGAAAAACTTGCAAGGATTTAAAAAATAATTTTTAAGCCAATCTAGTAAACATGTTTCCAGATTGATATCGTATTTGTTCTCGTTATTTTATATCTTGTTTATTTTTGTTTTCTTTTTTTTTTTACGATGATAATTTCGAGTATTTGCAATCATTTTTACAGTTTATGATGGATAGTGTAAGTGAGTTAACGATGAAATTTTTTTCTTGTCTTCTTGAAATATGCTATCACTTAAGGAAATTATTGGAAGATTATACAATATAGCCTATGAATATGTACACGCCTTATTTTCTTGGAATCTGGTGGTCTTTATGCTTTATATTCATTTATTTATTTATTTACCTATATTACTGTTGAAGGATAATATATGGGAAATATTATAGTAATATGCATAATATGTACTAGCATGATTTTATTTCCCTGATTATTATAGGAGATTCACTATCCTGATGGGTAAGTGTCTTATATTGATCTTAATTATCATATATTTTGTGGATTAGTAATATTGATAATTGTAATGTTTGTTCTCTTGAATTTTTATTCTAAATTATGAGTTGGTTGCTTTTATATGTATGAGGTGGCAGGTACACTAAATGTATCAAATTTCTATTGCCGTTTCATTTTGTTTGTTTCTTATAAATTTTTCAAGGTTGAATATCAATCATCTCTTTCAATTGTAATTCATTATGTATACGCGTTCTCATTTTCTAAAACTTAATTTCACTTATTGATTAACTACATATTTGGAAAATGTTTAGTAATTACTGCTTTTTTTTTTTCATTCTTATACTCGTTGTAGAAAGTGTGGGAAAATGAAATAAGGATAATTCCATTTATAGATTTTGAATATATGATTACATATACGGTAGCATTTCTACAGTAGATTTGCCGAGAGAAATTAATACTAGTAAGTTTTTCAAAGGTAGAGATGGAAAAACTATTGTCATCAGAGATTATATGTATAGCACGAAAAGGAATGATTTAAAGTTATACATAATTTGCTTTTACGATATATCAAATCTTTCAGTTATTATTGCCGAAGGATAATGAATTAAAGTTTTTCAATTTTCTTTTTTCTATTTACGAGACACATACCTTTTTTCCCCGATTGCGTACATCTAGCCATAGAGGAGAACATATTTGTTACAAGTCTGCATATCAAACAAATTGTCAGACAGAGAAAAATAGGACGATATTAAAATTTCAGATAGCCATATGAATATTGATAACCAATTGTCTATTGTTAATACTCTTTATTTTATGAGTAAAAAAAAAAACAAACTGTTTTCCGATTCCGTTTTATCATAAAGATCTGACGGCTAAATTAAATAGCGTGGTATCAGGAATGATAGATTAGGATATGAATGTGACGGTGGAATGAGAGTAGATTTATTTGCCGTTTACCCACCAAGACAATTGTTACGGTGACATCCATATAATGATGTTGAAGTGTGGTATGTGAATTCAAATCTCATAGTAAATGACATCTTTTCTTTGTTATTTTTTTAAATTAATCTTACCAGTGAGTATTGTAGGTCTAATAGGTCCGTGAATAAAAGGGTTAAACTTTTGTTTTTCTTGGCCGAAGACTTTAAGATAAAACTCTTATATGTAAATCTTTGATGAAAATAACCTTTTTCAGATAACTTAAAAAAAAAAGGGATTCAAGCAAACTAAAGCCTTTACGTTTATGATATCTGATATTGTTGGATTCAACATTTCAGCAAATATTAAAAAGAGTATTTATTTTTATTGCTTTTGTCACTAGTTTAGAACTTAATTACTGAACACTAAGTGTATATATACTTCCGATCCATTAGGAATGTGATGGAATAAATAAAATCGTAAATACATAAATATATTCTGTCATTCAAACATTTCAGAGTATTAATATCGTGAGCCTAAGTAACGTAAGGCTGAAGATCTGCAGTGATTAATTGATAGGAATTGTCAAAAACTGAGTATTTGGATAAGATTTATGCAAACATTTAACGTAAACTATTTTTCTGAGTTGAAAATTTGACTTGCTATAGGGATGACGAGCACTTTATTTAGCAATTTTTCTCATTTTATTCTTGTTCTCTTTATTTAATTGCATTGCAAAGTTTGTGGATATTTAATGCCAACGCCTTATATTATGTTATAAAGTAGCTTTTATTTTATTAGTCAGATATTTTTTCATCATATTAACTGCAACATATATATATATATATATATATATACATACACACATATATATATATATATATATATATAATGCAGTAAAAATGATGTAAAGTATGTAACAAGATTATAAAAGGGAAATCCTATACTTTTAAAAACCCGGAAAGAAATTCCAAAATAAATAAATACTTCAGCTGCAACTACAAAAAAACGTAGTCTACATAATCGAACGTAGAAAGTGCAAAGAAATATACACAGGTTCAACTCAGGCTCTTAATACCAGAATATCACTTCATAAGAGTAAAGTTAAAAGAGCAGAAAATTAAATGTTTCAAACATCTATATGAATGTTGTCAAAGTGCATAAAAAAATGCCCATATACCAAACTAACAACTACACGGTACTTCAAAGAAAGGAAAATATATAAATAAATTTAAGCCAAATTTGATTAAACCATGAATCATAAACACTCACAAATGGACTCAAACATATGCAGATATGTTTATATATACACATACAAAACTTATTTGTAAAAAATAATTACCAGTAAATTTCAAACCACACTACCAGACACACACACACGTACAAACACACACACACGAACGCAAATCTCGAGACTCACGCTCACACACACACACACATACAAACACAGAGAAAAAATTACTGTTAGCGAAATCCAAAACCACTCCAACACACACACACACATATAATCAATAGCAAAAATATATTAGGAAAATCAAAGAGCACCTCTCCTAGAAAATTATATACATAAACAACAATGGGACTTTGACATACACACGGATCCCCTAATCTCGGCCAGAAGACCGGACCTTATAATAATTAACAAAAAAACAGAATTTGCAAAATTGTCGACTTTCCTGTCCTGGCTAACAACAGAATAAAACTGAAAGAATGTGAAAAGAAGGTTAAGTACTTCGACCTTGCAAGAGAATTGAAGAAGCAGTGGAACATGAAAGAGACGATTGTACCAAAGGTTTCTTAAAGGCTTGGCAGACTTGGAAGTTGGCGGACAGGTAGAGACTATGCAAATGACAACATTACTAAGAACGGCCAGAATAATGAGAAGATTCCTGGAGGCTTGAGGAGACTTGCTTTCACTCAAACTCCAGTGAAAAACCATCAACCGATACTGATGTGAGAGACTCTAAAGGAGTAAACAAAAACAACAACAACAACAACAACAACAACAATAATAATAATAATAATAATAACAATAAAAATAATAGACAGGCCAAACTAGGGCCTTGTTGAGGTCGGCCAGAATACTGAGAAGATTCCTTGAAACTTGCTGTCACTCAAACACCAGAGTAAAACCATCAGCTAACACTGAAAAAGGAGAAAATAATTATAAGCAAATTAAGTAAAATAACAAAGAAAGACTATGAGAAAAAGCACAGCTGGGTGGGCAAGGATATCCACTGGAATTTGTGCAAGAAATTGAAGCTTGACTAAACGAACAAATGGTATATGCAGAATCCAGAATCTATCCTAGAAAATGAGACGCACAAACTACACAGGGATTTTGGGATACAAGCGGATCACTTAATCTGGGCCAGATGACCAGGCATTAAAATAATCAACAAAAACGAGAGAACTTGCAGAATTGTGGACTTTTCTGTCCCTGCGAAACATAGAATAAAATTGAAAGAATGCGAAAAGAGGAATAAGTACCTTGCTATGGAATCGAATAAACTGTCGAACATGTAAGTGGCGATTACACTAACAGTAATTGATGCTCATGGTTCTGTCACCAAAGGATTGGTCTAAGGTCTGGTTTACTTGGAAATAACCGGACGGGTGGAGACTGGCCAAAGTACAGCATTTTTGAGATTGGCCAGAATATTGATGGGAGTCCGGGATACTTGAGGAGACTTGCTGTCACTAAAACTCCAGTGGAAAACTATCAGCTAACGCTGATGTGAAAAATTCCCTTGGAGCTGACAGCAGGAGGAAGATGCATAGCTGAAACAAAGATCTAAAGAGGCATTTTCCCAGGAGATGCACTATCACCCATACAATTCATAATAGCCATGATGCCGGTGAACCACATTCTCAGAAAATGCGCAGCCGGATACAAACTCAGCAGATCGCAAGAGAAGATCAACTACCTAATGTACATGGATGACATTAACTTATTTGCAAAAAATGAAAAAGAACTGGAAACTCTCATACACACCGTTAGAATATACAGTCAGGACATAGGAATGGAATTTGGCATTGATAAATGTGCCATGCTCGTCATCAAAAGTGGCAAACAACATATGACTGACGGAATGGAACTACCGAATCACGAAAAAATTAGAACGCTCGGAGACAATGAAAACTACAAATACTTGGGTAACTTGGAGGCTGACACCATCAAACAAGTGCAAATGAAAGACAAGATCCGAAAAGAATATCTCAGGAGAAGGAGAAAACTACATGAGACAAAACACTCCAGCAGAAAACTCATCAAAGGAATAAATACTTAGGCTGTGCCCCTAGTTAGATATTAGGGGCCCAACCTCAAGTGGACCAGAGATGAACTTAAACAAATGGACCAAAGAACAAGAAAACTAATGACCATGCATAAGGCATTGCACCCCAGAGACGACGTTGACAGATTATATGTATCTAAAAAAGAGGTAGGAAGAGGACTTGACCGCATCGAAGATACCGTTGATGCATTGACACAACGGCTCGAAGACTACATAGAAAAACACGAACAAGGACTAATTACAACCATCAGAAACGGTACGGACAACACAATAGACGATAGATAGGCAACAACTAGGAAACAATAATGAGAGGAAAACAACTCTATGGCCGCTTTAAACGTCTAATAAAAAACATCTCACTCCAGAAAACCTGGACATGGCTAAGAAAAGGAAACTTTGAGAAACGGAATCCCTCCTAATAGCAGCACGGGACAACGCCATAAGAAATAATCATATCAAAGCGAGAATAGATATGACGCAACCAAAAAGTAAATGTAGGCTATGTGGTGACAGAGACGAAACGATCAATCACATAATATGCGAATGCAGCAAATTAGCACAGGAGTATGAGGCGAAACACGACTGGGTCGGCATGGTGATCCACTCGGAAATGTGCAAGAAATTTAAATTTGACCATACAAACAAATGGTTTATGCACAACCCAGCACCTGTCCTAGTAAATTACTCGCAAAAACTCCTATGGGACTTTAACATACAAACGGATCAACTAATCTCGGCCAGAAGACCAGACCTTATAGTAATCAACAACAAAAAAAGAGAATTTGCAAAATTGTCGACTTCGCTTTTCCGGTTGACCACAGAATAAATCTGAAGGTAAGTGAAAAGAAGGATAAGTACCTCGACCTTCCAAGAGAATTGAAAAACCTATTAACGTGATTGTGATTGGTGCGTTAGGCACAATAACTAAAGGATTATTTAAAGGCCAGGAGGACTTGGAAGTTGGCGGACTGGTAGAGACTATTCAAACGACAGCATTGCTAAGAACGTCCAAAATCCTGAGACGAGTCCTGGAGACTTGAGGAGACTTGCTGTCACTCAAACTCCAGTGAAAAATCATCAGCTAACACTGATGTTAAAAACTCTAAAGGAATAAATAATAATAATACTGCACAACCCAGCACCTGTCCGAGAAAATAATACACATAAACACCTATGGGACTTTGAAATAAACACGGATCACCTAATATCGGTTAGAAGACCAGACCTAATAATAATCAACAACAACAACAACAACAACAACAAAATTAAAAAAGAGAACTTGCAAAATTGTCGACTTTGCTGTCTCGACTGACCACAGAATAAAATTGAAAGAATTTGAAAAGAAGAATAAGTACCTCAACTTTGCTAGGGAATTGAAAGAACTATGGAAGTTGGTGGACGAGTGGTTACCACCTAAACTACTACATTATTGAGAACGGCTAGAATACTGAAAAGAGCCCTGGGGACTTGAGGAGACTTGCTGTCACTCAAACTCTAGTGAAAGACCATCAGCTAACGCTGATGTTAAAAACCCTAATTAGTAAACAATAATAATAATAATGATAATCATAATAATAATAATAATAATAATATGACATACAAACGGCTAATCTAATCTCAACCAGAGCACCAGATCAAGTGATAAACAAAAAAAGAGAACCTGCCAAATAGTGGACTTTGCCGTTCTAGCTGACCAAAGTTTAAAATTGAAGGAAGGTGAAAAGTGAGATATATACCGGTACCTTGCTAGAGAATTGAAAAAAAAAAATGATTGGACATGAACGCTGCAGTGATACCAATTGTAATTAGTAATCAAAACCTCTCGAATGAAAAAAATGATAATGATAATAACCTACTTTTAGGTATTTAAACGCAGTTTCTTCCAGGCAGCGGTCGTATCGATACTGCTATATGGATGCACTACTTGGGCGCTAACTAAACGGCTGAAGAAGAAGCTAGATGGCAATTACACATGAATGTTGAGAGCAATATTGAACAAGTCCTGGCGGCAACACCCCAAAAGGCACCAACTATACGCCCACCTGCCTCCCATCACGAAAACTATACAAGTTAGACGAACCAGACACGCAGGACACTGCTGGAGAAGCAAGGACGAACTCATCAGTGATGTACTCCTATGGACCCCCGTATATAGCCAAGCAAAAGCAGGACGACCAGCTCAAACATACATACAGCAGCTAAGTGAGGATACGGGATGTAGGCCTGAAGACCTGCCAGAGGTGATGAATGATAGGGAGAAGTGGCGAAAGAGGGTCTGGGATATCCGTGCTAGCGGCACGACATGATGATGATGATGATGATGAGGTATTTAAAGATATCAAACACTGAGAACATCCGGTACGTTCTTAAACTTAAATAGATGAATCAGTATAATACTTACCAAGAAATAAGCACAAATGATTAGTGCAATAATGACAACAGTTTACTTCTTAAGACTAGATACCAATCATGATTTCTTTTGTTTGATATATGTTTACTGTTTGATTATGAATAACCAGTAAAATACAATCAGAATGTCATCTGCTCATACATTTGTTCTTACACCATGCATAGAAGAAATGCGCTGAGTTGTTGTCAGTTGTGTACCAATATAATTACACTTAACCGTCTGGAAATATAATTGAATCGGTTTAGAACGTATGAAACCCAAAGCCGTTAAAGTGCTAACAGATGGTTTTGCCGAGATTACCATTCAAGAAATATTTAGTAAATCTCGTCTTGTTTTATATTTCTAGAATTTTTTTCCTTTTCGTTAATTCCGCGTGAAAATAGAATATTAAAGATTTGTGAAGGTTTTTCTCCAGCTGTAGATTTCAAAGGCAACAAGCAGCTAAGACGTTATTTATTTTATGCATTGCTGCAACAGAATCAAATGAAGCCTAAATGGTTTCAGCTTTAAATAAGATTTTTCGAATTATTTTTCATTAAAAAGTTTAACAAAATAGCTTTATATATATATATATATATATATATATATATATATATATATATATATATATATATATATATAAGAGAAATTCAATTTTTGCCTTTGTCATTATATTTTGCCAATCGTGGTGACGAAGACTTTGACTACAAAAGACTTTCCAAATAGAAAGAGACGAAACGAGGTTACCCGTCAATGCCCGGGAAAAAATGACGTATAGACTCCATTAAATAATTCCGATGAGTATTCTTGTTAGGATGTAGAAAATAAATCTTTTGTAAATACCTTAGCGTATAGGTCATCATCCTAAGAAATCCTGGACGAAGCTCTATGCGTTTCACTTCACGCTATAATCTTTGGGAAAGACATGAAACTATCAACCACTCACCCAAGGTAATTTTGCAATTATTCTAAAAAAAAATTATTACAAAATAGGTATATTCTATGTAGAATTGACGTTGGGTCAAATCCTACTCTCGGAAAAGTAATGAATCCATCTTTTCCCTCAGTTATGAATACATAGTTTGTTTCTCTAGGTTCTTTAACCTGGTTTAGGCAACTACTCTTATGTAAGGATAACTCTGAAGTCAATCACTTGATCTCTACTTAAAAATTGACCTTGTGCCGCGTCCTGCAATTGTCGAGGATGCAGAATGAATTCAAGCTAAACTACTGAAAAGATATCTAAACATAACGAATAAGTTCGATTCATTTCTTTGGTATTATTTACACACTATTTCTCAGACATGTAAACAATTTATTTTTCTTTGTTACTGAATAAGTTTCAACATATGGCAGACCATGTAAGAAAGAGAGAAAGACAGAAAGAAAGAAAAAACATCGAGCTGTACTTTATATAGTGTTAGCGACCATAGTCGAGGGTGACCCGAAGGCTCCCTTTTCGATAGCTACTACACCAAGGTGTAGGGGAGGGCGCTACTCCATTCCCAGGATTGCTCCACTTTACCCTTGAACCGTACCTTATAATGCTGAGTGTTAAGCAAGGTGGTATGAAGTACCATTTTTAAAGTCTTTGGTATGACTCGACCTGGGATTGAACCCAGGTCTCCCGGGCCATTGGCGAACACTCTAACCGCTGGGCCAATGTCCCGGTTACTTTATATAATATGTCTTTTTTTTACTTTCTGCCTGAACATGACGATTAGATGATCAAATGCACCCCCCCACACAAGCAACTTCTTAAAATTAAAATGCTCTAACCACATATAGGTACACCGCAGCTATTTTCTCTTATTTCTGGCAAAGATGGTTCGGTTATTTGTTTTAGATGTTTATAATTCTTTCTAGGTTATTTGATGGCAAATCGTGTTTTCCCTCCCTCTCTCTCTCTCTCTCTCTCTCTCTCTCTCTCTCTCTCTTTCTCTCTCCCTGCAATCTCCCTTTCTCTCTCTCTCTATATATATATATATATATATATATATATATATATACTTTGTATGAAAATACTTTGTAGATAATGTATTTTTTAACGCGTTAGACGCCATTCATTTGTACTGTTAGATGGTTTCATGTATTGTTTTTTTTTAACATTTTATTGTTATTCAATAATTTATATGCACACACTGAAATGGTTTCAAGACTGGTAAATTATTGAATAGTTCTAATTAACCTATAACTGGGACCCTACCAGGCCTTACTACTTCGGGTCAAAATTGACCAATAAATAATGGAATTATCATTCCTCAGAGCTCCAAGACTGGAATCTAACCGTAAAATGGTTTAGTATAACACACATAATACTCTTTAAGAGTGATGTCTTACGAAGCTGTTGAGATGCAGTCGGTTTATTCCACAGCCGAAAGGGTGATCTTGTGTTGTCAAATACTTCTTATGAGAAAATATAAATAAATGAAACATTAAAATAAACGAAATTTGGGAAATATGCTTTTAATATTCTAACCATTCTGGTCACATTCTGTTCACTTTGGGTATTACATCTCATTTTAATAGGGTGGAGTCCTTATAACATAGTTGTAATCGTGTTGGACCGCAACTTCTTAATAATCATGTTCGATCTCCAATTTCTCTACTACGTTCAGGTTCGAGCTAGTACCCGTGGAACAAGTATAAAACCACTTACCCAGCAGCTATGGGTCAAATATTACCACTGCCGTTTTACAATGATGGCTTTAGCATTGAATTACCCGCAAATGTTGACATGTAATTAAAAACAAGGTAACCAATCCAAATCATTATATACAAAAGATTTTTGTAAAAAAAAAAATTAACAATATCGAATAATATGCATAAAAAGAGCTAGTGGTATAATGTTACCCTCATAAAAAATAGAAACGGTGACTCAGCTTCAAATCATGTACATAGCTTCTTGCATTTCACATAGTGCTAATACTCTAGGGAAAGTATAAAAATAACAGTCTTATCACTTCGGATCAGAGGGTGCCAGAGAGTATTTTACACTATTTTACACTCTTTTATTTTACACTATTTTACTATTTTATTTTACACTATATTTTACTATTTATTTTACACTATATTTTACTATTTATTTTACACTATATTTTACTATTTTATTTTACACTATTTTACAGTCTTTTATTTTACACTATTTTACACTCTTTTTTTATTTTACACTATTTTACACTCCAAATTACAAGAGGCCTTGTGCCTCATCATCAGATCAAGTTTAGTATCATTAACAGCCTATTCCTTTTGAGGGGGTCTTACCCTACTGCAAGGGGGAATATACGTGGTGCATTCAATATGTTTCCGGACAATTTTTGTACAGACATTTAAAATTGTTGTACAAAAATCAGTATGTTATTGCTATACATCTTATGAGATGAATGACCAATTTTTATGATTTCAGGTTCAAATAAACAGCTAAAACAGCCATTGGAATACACCCTACTAAAGCCTGATTGTTACAGCTGGTGAATTTCAAAAATGCAATCTTGACGCGAGGACACTTTAGAAGAACGATATGCAATAAAATTCTGTTTTAAACTTGGAAAAAATGCCACAGAAACGTATGGAATACTTCACACTGCTTTTCGACCATCTCGCATGAATCGAGCATCAGTTTTTGTGAGGCATAAGAGATTCAAGGAAGGCAGGGAGTCTGTGAGGGATGATGAGAGTTGTGGGAGGAGTAAGGAGTTGATTGGCCAAAGGGTGAGGGTTAGGTTTACTATGTTGAGGTTTTAAGGGATTTCAGGAAAAGATTCGGTCTGAAGAGGCAAGCACTCTTCAAATCGGGACAGTGGCATTTCAACCAGGCCAATGCACCAGTCCCCAACACCATCATTGTCACAGACTATTTGACCAAGATGGGCATCAAGACAGTTCGTCAGTCTCCCAAAGTCCAGACCTTACTCCCTGTGACTTTTGGTTGTTCCCAAAGCTCAGAGCCTGTCGTTATAAGACAATTGAGGAGATGAAAGAGGCTGAGACGAGGGTCATTGACACGCTCACAAAAGAGGACTTCCATGGGGCCTTCAAGAGGTTGTTGTCACTATACAACAATTGCATTGCAGCCGGAGGAGATTACTTTGAAGGGGACTAGAGTTTCATGTGTGTACTATCAATAAAAGTGCGCATACGAAAAAAGTTTGGAAACTTATTTAATGATCCTCGTATCATATTTCAAGTTATTGAACCCCGTTTCTGACATTTTCCTTTTCCTGACAAGTGTTCGTTTTTTTTTTTTTTTCATGTTTTTGTTTCCACCAACTTTCTTTAAGACCCAGCAACTCCAGAAATTCCATTGCTCAATAGTTCGATAATAATGGAATCTATGTGTTTAATTGATCAGCTTAAAAGTTATCCTTATTCGATTGGACTGTGAGCAAAAAAGAATATAAAACCTTAGAAAAAGAACTTAATACAAATTGTAGATATGAACATGAAAGGAATGTAATTTCCTAACTTCCAACCATAAATAACCCTAGATAGGTTAACATGCTGTCAAAATCAATCATTCAATCAGAATGACACCACTCAATGATCCGAGTTGTAAGCTCCTATTGGATCGGTCCCTGAAAAAGGGAGAAGAGAAATAGTATTCTCGAATCAGTGAATACTGATGTATTGCTTGACAAGTTGGATCCCTCCATCATTAAGGGTTAGTTTTCCTCGCCTTAAAATTCAAAACGTTTTTATATCTCTGCTAGTGACGCGTAACTGTCTGACCCTTTTCAAAAACTCCTCACCCTCTCGTGTCACCATTTCTTGCACCACGCGCGAGATTTCTTCAGACTGAAACCTTTTTTTTGATCATATAGCATGTCCCCAGGTTCACCGATGGTGGGAAGAGTATATTCATTAAACAAAAAAACAAACAAACTTAAATTGAAATATTTTTACCATACATATTTAAAAAAAAAAAAAGAATGTTTGCTAACAGAGTTCCAATGCTGAGAAAATACTAAATAATATCAGTTTTTATTTTATCTACTTGAAATATTTTGATTCCATCTTCCCCACAAATTGAAATAATAATATTATTTGGTTAGGAATATTTTTTTAATAGAAGAATTCGGTAGGGTTGTACTTATTTATAACCTATAATGTAACTAAGAATAGGGTTGTTTCCAGTACAACCATGAATCTACAAACGGTGATTTTATTACATGATAAAACCTTAAGAAGATGTGTAATGGTTTATAAGCTAGTTTCCCGGGCCACAGCTATATGAGTGAGTAATAACTGGCTTTCTTGTATAGTTAAATTAGAATCTTGTAATGATATTCTACCCAAACTCACTTTATTCAATCCACAAAAAGCAATGTTCTTCACCATTTGACCTAATAGCGTATTACGGGAAATATCATCTGTCATCAAGAGTCATTGAAATATTGTTATTTATTTTTTTTCGGATTCTTATCCTGAGGGAAATGGGGAAAGTATTGTTTTATGTATGATAATAAAACTTTCACAAAATCTACATCTCTTTAGACGTACATGTCTTATTAAAGTGTTTTGTGAAGAGAGATTCCCAAAAGTAGCAAAATTAGAACATTCTCCTTTTTTTTGTCCACGGTTTTAGCAAACATAAGCTAAGCATCTTAAATAGAAAGATTGCCTCATCACAAATAAACAAATTGGCAACATCAGTTCTGCTTATTTCGTATTCATTTTTTTGTGACATTCATTGGCGCTTGATTTCCCTGGTGTCTTGATATAGAAAACCTGCTGGGTACCTGTTCAATAACAAAATAATTTTTACATCTTCTTTGTTCATTATCCATATTGGAATTGTAGAGAGTATTGTTTACCTCGAAAGTTATGTAATAAACATTCCGAAGATAAATAATTCAACATTTTTGTTTGGGATGAAAATGTTTTACTTATATGAATAAAAACCCAAATTAAAATGGAATAGGTAATAATAATATAGGTGTTAACGTAAATAATCATGAATAAATGACTATTTGAAAGATTTATATCTAAATTTCTATATCATTTTAGTCTACTATTAACATTGTATTTATAATCTATGACAGTTGATCTAACCTGACTAATAATTTTAGTTATATTTATCAACTCTAATCCTTCTTATTATGGCATCATTCCAGTTCAAAATATCTGAGGAATTAGAGTATTCATTCCTTGTCATTACTCCCAGTTCACTCAGACACGGAGATTTTGTACCAGTTAGGGTTCAATCAAGAGATTAGATAAGTTTCATTGAAAATGATTTTTATTCAGTAGGATTGTGCGCTACTAAAAAAAAGATGAAAAATAACTTTTAAGAAACTAACATACATTTTTATTTTATGATTGAATGCATTTTTATTTTATGATTGAATGCATTGAATGCCCTTTCTATTGTTTCATTTACATCGCATCGGCCCATGTGTCCTTCGACCTTCTTTCTTAACATTGTGTCCGACAGGAAACATGGAGTAAAGTATATAGGTGTTTGCTTAATGCACTTCTGAGTGAAATCATCTGGAGGTTGCAGGTTCAATTCCAATTCCAGGAAAATAACAATGAATTCACTTGTACCTGGTTATGCTCAACGGAATATGAACAATTTACCATCGTAGATTAAATAAAAGGTTTGGTTCCTGAATTAGACATGAAACACCTGAAGGGGCTGAAAGACACCTTGACACAAAACGCAGTAAATATAAAAGTAAAATCAAAGACAATAGTCCGAATACAATCGATGATAAAATTTATCAAGATTCATCTCAGAAATTTAGACAAATAAGAAATGTAAATATGAACATACATCGTACATAGCTCCCTGAACTTTAGGCATAAAATAACACCAAACGAGTTTAAATACCGTGAAAATCTAATCCTAAATCAATCTTATCATATTCAAATACGGTTATTAATGTTACGAAGTCCTGTTCATATATCTGATCGCAAGGGAACAGTCTACGTTATCTCTTCACGTGATTCATACATACGTACGGTTTCCCAATAAACATACCTTCATCGGATTGAATGTTATTTTGCAATAATGAAGTTTACATGTGAAACGTCGGAGAGAATAACGTGGATTGGGTAAAAAGCTTGGCATTCCTCATAAATACTGTTTTCCAAAATTATACAAATTTAAGATACTACCGTCATTTCTAAAAAATACCTTTATATAATAGATAGTATTTATAATTATTATTAATATATATCGTTGTTCGAATAATACAATGTTATTCCTATTCTATGTTAATTTATAATAATATTGTCATTCCTAATATATATTAATATTCCAAACGTATACTTCCAAATTTTAACCGATCTGTTTATTTTTTTTGACACACTTCTCACTTCGCTGTCATAGATAGTTTTTGTTTTTCTGGAATTAAACTGTGTAGAATATTTCTTTAGAGGCACATGTATCAATTTGATTTTCCATACGTTCAATTCCTGATGTTTAAACAGAAAAACATTTAAGAAATGCAATTAGCTAAGCAAAACGTTTGGTTGAACAAAGCACAATTAACCGAGAAGAGAAGGAACAATCTTTAGCCAAGTAAACTGATAATTGCTAGTTTGAAGAAGAATCTTAATCCCTCCTCATCTTTTTTATTCTTATTGCAAATGATATTTTAAAGTAGGGGAGAACTCACAAACAACAAAAAGCGAAATGTAATAGTTATATTTTCCTCAATTAAAATAAACTTTCAGAGGTGTATAACGATGAAATATTTTATTATATTGGTGTCGTTTCAAATATATGATAATATAATGGATATCGAACCTGAGACACTATTAGCGTAACGTAAAAAGATCTCATAACGTAACGGTTATCAACGTAAGAAGGGAAATCGACTACCCGAGTTCAAATACTGGTCGACGCCGTTCAGATTTTATATAGCGCTAATACCTTTGGGAAGGGTATGAATTCAACTTCACTATTCCGGCGTATGAGACAATATTTAAACATAAAAATATCCCCCATAATTGGGGCGACGTCTTATACGACCGGTATAAAATGTGATCTCTGAGTCCTGTGTTAGCGCGGGTAACGACTACCTTTCTAACTATACACATACTTTCTAAACCCATTCGTCTTATACGCCAGAAAATATGGTATTCTTCTTCATACTATGGGTCAATAGTAGAACAGACTTATGAAGAAGAAAACTCTGAATTCTAACTCGTTGTAGACGTGAGATGAATGGGCGATTGCTGTCCATGACATAAGTCGTGCTCTGAGGACCAAACTAGATAACAAGTTCTCTCTCTCTCTCTCCCGCTCTCTCTCTCTATCTATCTATCTATCGCTCGATCTCTCGCTCTTTCTCAATGAGACAGAGACAGTTTTTAATTAATTTTATCTATACTCCACAATTATGACATTTAATAAAGGCAATATTGACAGATTGGCATTACGTTTGGTTTCTCTGTTTAATGGGATATCAAGATTCGTCGCTTATTTAACGCTAAAACCATCCTAATGGAGGAGCATAAATGCTACTATTTAAGTCGTAGTTGGTAGGATAAGTGATTTTCCTACCTTTTCCTTGGATGTTAGTCCGAAAATGAACGTAATGTTGCTACTGAAGTTCAGGCTCACTTTGAGGCAGCTGTCTAGCACTTAAGATATTACGCCACGCGTACTCCCTTGGTTGGTGGTACGATAATTATAAGATTAATGTAAGCATATACTAAATTTACCTCCGTACAAACTAAAGCATGTACATCGTATCATATATATATACATATATATATATATATATATATATATATATATATATATATATATCAAAGTTAAACTTTTTATCCATTATCTATCAACAAATCTTTATTTTATACAGTTTTGCATTATAATCGCTGGAACCAGTTTATAAAAAGACAATTATTTAAGTCCAAAGGAAGTTAATATGCAAACAAGGTAACTTCTACCCAACAACAATTTATAAAATTCTGGCCAACACGAAAATTTATAATAATCTATAATCACTTAAATTTGTGTGTGTGTGTGTGTGTGTGTGTGTGTGTTTTCTCACATTCTATATTTGCTTAAAATTATTCAATTTAAAAATAATTCAATATAATTAATTGAAAGTAAGATTTTCATAAATTAGATTACTTTAAATTCTAATGCTAATACTTTTCTTTAAGATATGAATTATTGAGACGGTTTAGCAAGAAAAAATGAATCGCAGAAAACTGATTCAAAATTTGCTCTTGCTAAAAGACTTCCTTTTTATTTTTAGTTTGAACTCTTTACCACATATCATATTTTCATTGGATGAAGCTTTATGAACAATCGTGAAATGTGCTTTTTTCGTCTTCTTTTTTTTTCTTTTAAGAGTATATGCGATGCAAACAACTGAGAATCAAGTAATCCTCCATTTCAAATATTTGGGTGTTATTCTAACAGCTTTTCATTTTAACGTAATATTTAATTTGAAATTTCAAAGGGCTTCAGTATCCGTGTGATGGAGGAATTTGCTCACTCTCTCTCTGCATCCACACTATTATGCAATATAAAATCTTATACACATGCACATTATATATTTCTTTGCATATGCTTCTCTCTTCTGCTTCAAACTTGTTATTGTTATTAATATCAGGAGGTGACCGTGGTGTAATGGATATCGTCATAGGAAATGGACACGGCGACACGAATTCAAATACTGGACGAGACTGATAGCATTTTACATAGCACTAATACCCTTGGGAAAGGTATGAATCCAATTATTCTCCCTCCAGCTATTGGTAAATAGTTGGACCGACTAGGTTCTTCAGCCTGGTTGAGGACATGTCTAGGAGAAGGAAAACTCAGAATTCAAACCTGTAAAACTCCGCTTAAGAATTAACCTTGTGTCATATCCTGCCCGATCGGAGGGTTTGATAAATATGATTAATATCAGGAGACGATAAATCGGGAGGTGTGATTGATTGTACTATTTTATCCACATGTCAACTCGACTGTGTTTGTTTATCACAAGAAATTAAGGAATTGCGTACAGTGTACGTTTAAATTTATATTTTTTGTGTATTACCTTAAGTTTTTTACTGATGGTTATATATCAACTATCCCTATCAAATACTAATTTTTTTTAAAAGAGTTATTTGATCCATACGTAGGATGCTAAAAGATATAGCATTCTTGTTCCAAGCAGACACAGGAGTAATAGGAACGAAGGGGTACTCCATATTCACCAGATATTCAAAATTGTAGCCTCTCGACCAAATACAATTTCGTGTCTTATCCACTACATTTTCTTTTTGGTTGGGGTTTTAAACATTTGCAGATAATACAGTCAACGCATTCTTATCCAAGCCGGCAGAGCATCTCCCCAATTGCCATCCAGTGTAAAATCATTAGTTCAATATGCAAATTATACATAGAAATATTTAGAATTTGAGGGTGTGTTGTATTGCCGAATAAACAAATAGATCTTTTAGTCTTCGCCTAATTATTCGAAAGAAGGACTTTTTTCTGCTTCAGAAATCCTTGCCAAATTTATGAAAAGAAAAGCACATCAAGGACATTATTTTGAGTTATTTCGTTTTAAATGAGCTGATAATATGTTGTCTAGTTTTTTCAGCTAGCCCATTGTTCCTCTGTTCCATCCGGAAGAGAACAGTCGTGACTTTGCACAATGGACGTCTTTCCCAGGTACAATTCGACCAATGATTATTCACGCTATTTGCCAGAAATGTCTTGCCTTCGCAAACATTTCCATGACGTGTGGCTACTTCGAATTCACGACGCTACTTTTTGTTGGCAGAAGTCAAAGACATTTAACGAATTACCATTCAATGTCATTTGCTTGCGGCCACGAGTTTTTGAATCCTCTGTCGAATTCTGATGAAGCGTCCGCCTTCCCGTAAAGTAAAGGTGGATATCCTTTTTTGTTTTTTACCAAATTTTTTCGTAAATAATTTAGACGTTAGAAAAGAAACATCGACGCTTATACGAACTTTGGTGACTTTATTTCTTAATAATCTGCATAAATCATAAGCAGTCTTAATAAAGTACGACGAATTTCATGAGTAACTGAAAGCAGTGGCTATTGGTATGAGCTGTGATCGTTATTTTCAAAAAAATACATTGTAGAGGTTGTTTGAGAAGAATATAATTTCGTAACCGTAAAACTTGACCAAATCTATTTGAAATAATCCCAAATTTTACATAATATGAAGATCGAACTCGAAATTCTGTTCAATGTCCTCTTACGCCTTTTCTTTTTCAGAGAATGGCATTACTATGCTTGAAAAAAAACGCATGGAACATTAAATACAGAATGTTGAACGGGTTCTGCACATTCAGTTAAAATTCGAGATTATTTATATAAGATTCGGTCATTTGATTAGATTACTAAGTAATATCCTATTTCTCTGAAAAACCCTCTGTATAAGTATGTATATTCCATCTACCGAAATATTAGAGATCAGTTAAGATTTGAAAGAAAAAAATGCTTTAAATCTGAAAGAAGGGATTTATACAGTATGTACACCTGAGAAATAAATTCGATGAATTTTTGGGAACGATCACAGTAAAATGTCATGAAATTTAATGAAAATTGTGCTGAGAACATTTAAAAATTCTACTTTTAAATACAGACTGACCTGTGTCATTGTCAGAAGGACAGCAGCGGTTATATTTCTGAATGTTGTTGTCCAATTCACTTTTTAGAAAAATAGGTTAACTATTTTTTTTTCTTTCTTGCTAAATTTTGAAGTTTTCATTTTGAAAGTTATAAAAATTGTAATATATTTTTTAGAAAAAATAATAGAAAACTAAAAATATAGTTTTTAGTACGGAACAAATTTCTGGTGAATAAATAGTTCTGATGCTTAATGATTAATCAATTCAAATATTTTTTCAGGATAATAAAACGAAGCTTGCATATATATTACAAGGGATGAATATTGTATCAGAATAAATTAGCTTAGATCAAGGCAGAGAAATCATCTTACTTACACTTTAAAACACTTGATCTCTGCTGAAACTTATATTTGCTAAGAAAATGATCAAACTGGCTTCGATTTCATCTTCATCAAATTTCTTAGTTCTTTCATAATTTTACAACGAAAATATAGCCATACACATACACCATCGTTCTCTTAGGAGTAATATAATATCACTTCTTCCCTGTTGTAACAATCTCAGTAATGATGTATACTTGCACCACATGGATTTTAACGCCTGAATTTAAAAAAAAAAAAACAAATAGAAAGTAAATAAGGGTTTTGCATGCCGTTTTGAACAAACCGAAGAAGCCGCATCCTACAAAACAACAATTCGACAGCGACAAAAAACCATCAAAGTGAGACGAGTGAGACATGCCGTGTAGAAATCATGCATTAAGAAGGGAATATTAAACGACTAATTCCTATTCACTGCCACACTTAGACGTACCAGTTTGGTTGACCAGCAACAAACTTACATTCACCATTACTGTGAGGACACTAGATATCGTCAAGAGTATTTGCCAAGAATGATGACTAATAATGGTGGATGACTGTACCATCATTACATCTTGATGCTGCTGCTGCTACTGCTGCTGGTGATGATAATGATTTCAGTACATAAAACCTTAATACATAGTTCCTAATCTTTAGTAAGTTCTCTAATATCTAATAAAATCATTATTTTGATTCATCCAATTACCGATTTTCAGACTCTTTAATCAACTTTTTTTTCAATAATGGACCATCAAATATCTTCTCTCTATGTATTAGTAATTGACTTATTATTTTCTAATGTCCCATCAGTTGCTACGAGTAGACAATTGTTTTTCTTCGGTTCACTGCCCATCACATTTCTTTAATATACATATTAGGCAAGAAATATATTTCGCTATACGAAGTTTGATATGTGGGAAGAGTAAGAAAAAAACGAGTGGCCACAAATATGGGGTGGGCCCTTGGGTCAATAATCCTTTAAAAATACAGTCATAATTTTCTAATTCATAATTATTAAAGCTATTTGAGCTGAGATATGGTATTTTGAGTTGTAAACAAATACACAAAGCAGAAATAATTCTTATTTTATTGACTAACTAATGATTGGTTTTTCCAGTTAAGACGGAGACACAGAAAAGCCACAAGGGAGTCTGGGATTTTTAAAAGAGTAAAAAAAAAATATTAAAATATTTAGGAAAAAATAGATAACTGGATTCGACTTGTGGATGGTAACACGCCGTTCACCGTCCCTTGACAAATAAAATTAGTGAGTCTTCCTGAATTTTTTCTGAATGGTTAATTCGGTAAACACACATGAATAATCAGAGGAAAAATATTTCCCGACAAATCCTTTAATATTCTCGTTGCTTAGAGATAAACAGAATGATGTGTAATCTTGATATGTCTGGCTTATTGCCAGAAAAGTAGATAGATATTTATATTTAGAGGTTTAATATGTGGCTGGAAACTTTGCTTTGTAAAGTAAACACTGAAGACAGTAATTATTTGATCAAAGATTTACCTGAACTTCTCTTTGTCTCTCTGTCTCTGTCTGTCTGTCTGTCTGTCTCTCTCTCTCTGTCTCTCTCTCTCTATATATATATATATATATATGTGTGTGTGTGTGTGTGTGTGTGAATGACTATCAGCTAACGCTAGAGTGATAAAAATGGCATCGACAGATAAGGTTTCGATTCCACATGTTTTTTTTCTCTCACGTTGAACCCGTAAGCAACGACAAAACGGCTGATGTGTATCTTCATTTCACGTTGATAAGTAATTGGTATGCGATTTCCCCATCCATAAGCAGTAAAACTGTTACATCAGTTAAAAACCTGAATTCAGCAATCATGTACATTGAGGAATCGAAACGAACTTAATGTGTTCCTTTTTATCTAGGTTCGTCGTCGCCCAAGACACGTCATCATTTTCGGAATTATTAGCCCACGCAGCACTACTGTCCTTCAAAGGATTGTCAGAATGTTTTCACCTCAGGAATGCATTTGGCAGACCACAATCAATTAAAAATTAAAACTACTATTACTATTACTAATATTAAATTCCTGATAATTACAATAATAAACAGATCATCTTCTTCCGACCAGAAGACCAGACCTTGGGATAATCAATAAGCAAAAAAAGGCGAGAAAGAGAGAGTGACAACCTGCCGGTTAGTGGATGTACCATTCCGGTTGACCACAAAATGAAAACCAAAGAAAGCAAAAAGAGAGACAAGTACTTTCGGATCTTGACAAAGAAGTAAAGACGTTATGAAACATGAAAGTGACGGTAATACAAGCTATAATAAGTAAATTTGGAACGCTCCCCAAATGCTTGGTTTGGTTTTATGGCACATCAACCACTGTAGGTTATAAATGCCAAATCCATTTTTATACTGAAACAGTTCTTTTACAAGCAATTAAGTTTAGCATACGTACCGTTCCAACATCAAAAATAGTTCTATTTTAAACAATATCCTTAAGCATAAGTATGCAGTTTCAATGTCAAAATAGTCTTATTTCAAGCAATTCAGTTTAGCATAAATACACAGTTTAGTTCTATTTGTCCCATAGACTGGAGCCTATCAGGTACTACCCCTTGGGGCTAGAGTGGACCTGGCAGCATTGGCAATGAAGGTGTACTCAATATTCCTCAAAGCTCCAGTATACAGGAACATCACCTTTAGATTGTTTAGTGTCATAACCCTGACATTGGTGGGGAACGACTTACCCCTCTGCAGAGAAGCAGTATTCTACTGTCTCAGCCGATTGGGCAACCAAATCTTTTGTTATGAAACTGGAAGACTTAGAAATCGGAGGACAACAGACATCATTCAGACTACATCAGTCGTAAGATCGGCCAGAATACTCAGAAGAGTACGAGACTTAAGGTGATATTCTGACATTCAAACCACAGTGAAGGTCCATCAGTTAATGCTGGTGGAAAAAAATCGCAATATTATTAATAATTATTATTATTGCTGTCCCAGCTGACCACTGAGTAAAATTGACATAAAATAAGAAGATATATATTAATATGGACCTTGCAAGAGAATAGAAAAAAAACTGTTGAACATGAAAGTGACAATTATTCTAATTATAATTTGTACTTTTGGTACAGTCACCAAAGGATTATTGGAGGGACTGGAGGAGTTGAAAATAGGAGCACGAGTAGAGACCGTCCAAACTACCAGATTATTGATAACGACCAGAATACTGAGAAGAGTTCTGGAGATTTGAGTGGGCTTACAGTACTCAAATCTCTTTGAAAGATCATCAGCAAAGGCTGACATGAAAAATGTTCAAGGAGTAACTAATAATAATGAAAAAGGGAAGTCGGAGAAAGAACAGAACAAAGACAACTAAAAATTCAGAAAAGAAACAGAATACTTGGTGAAAAAGAAAATCACGTGTAACTGAAAATATTGGAAGCCAACATCATTAAACAAACGAAGATTTTTTTTAAGTATGAAAAGAGCTCCAATAGAACAAGATTGCTTCTCAAAATCGAAGTCTGATCAAAGGAAAATTATCTGGGCAGTCCCTCAGGTAAGGTACTCTGTATCCTTCCTAAAATGGAAAAGGAATGAACTCTGACAAATATTCTAAAAGACCAGGATATTTAAGATGATACCAGTGATGATTTAAATAGACTCTACGTGAAGAATAGAAAGAAGAAAATGATTCGACACCATTGAGGATTGTATTCATGTAACAATTCAAGGATTCGAAAAAAAGCAAAAGGAGCAAAGAAATACAAATTACAGTTTCTAGAAGCAATCATTTCAGCATTAGGAAAAATAAAATATTGGAAAACAGAAATAGTAAGAAAAACAAGTATATAGTAACTTCAAAACGACAATTTGGAGAGACTGCTAAAAAAAAAAAACCCTCAAAAGAACAATTGAATCTTTTTTTCTTCATAGCTGCATAGAATAATACAATGAAGATCAATTATATTAAAGTGAAAGTTAATATTTCAGGAGACCAGGATTCAATCCCAGGTTGTGTCACACCAAATACTCAAAAAATGGTACTTGATGCCTCCTTGCTTAACACTCAGCATTATAAGGTAAGGATCAAGGGTAAAGTCGAGCAATCAAGGGAATGGAGTAGCGTCCTCCCATACACCTCGGTGAAGTAGCTATTGGAAAGGGAGCCTTCAGATCACCCTCGAGCAAGGTCACCAACTTTACATTATTCAATCCTTTCTGGAATCCTAGTATTTATCCACTTTGAATTGAATTATCTTATGTTTTTCTAATGAAGTCAATTAATTCATTTCCTTAAACCTAAATGTTAAAACTGTTATTTAGGAACATTGTATCACATGATGAATTATTTTGCTTGATGTTATTTTGATCATTACTTGTTTCTTTTGTAATTGTCGTTTCTTGAGGAGTTCAGCAAAAGAACACATTTTAAGATAAGATCTCTTCAAAGTGTTTAAAATAAGAATTTCATTTTTAACGTAAATAAATGTGTTTTTCTTGATATTCATGTTTTTTCTCTCCGGATTACAGTATGCATTTTGCAGTTTTTCAGAATATCTTTTACTTCATCTTTTCCAGTATTTTGAAAAGCCTAAAAATGTCTTATTAGAATATGCAGTATCAGGGATATACGGTGGAAACTAATGACAATTCAAATTATATATATATATATATATATATATATATATATATACATATATATATATATATATATATATATATATATAAAGATATATATATATATATATATATATAGAGAGAGAGAGAGAGGTGGGAGAGAGGGATTAATTTTTTTTGTAAATTACACTAATATACCTTTTCTTTGAAATTATTTCTGAAGTTTTATATACTGTTAAATTATTTACTGCAACTAAGCAAAATTTTTTGACAGTTGTTTTGAAACAGAACCCATTTAACCATTATAGAACGCTGATAATTTTCTTATTTTGTGTTTTATTCTTTTCTTTGAAAATAATGATTTAGCTGAGAAAACATCACATTAAAACCTTGCCCTGAAGATGATATAAAAAACAAAACTAGCAACGTGACATATCATCCAGTTATAAATAAGCACATCCTTTGAATATAACGTTTTTTCATATATTTTTTTTTATTTACACATCGGGTTTCCATTTTTCTATATGATTTACCTGAATATAATGACAATGTACATTATTCTTACGCATGTTGTATAGAAGACTTTCAAAGAATTGCCGATTGAAGAATGTTTCTTTTTAATTATCAACCATACGTATTTAAATTAGACGTTTAGATTTCTCGAAAGTGTTTTGGTTGAACATTCACTTCCAATCATGCCATATACAGAACGTTTCAGTATTTTGATGAAGATGATTCTCTGTTTTTATAAGAGATATTTTCATACCTTCAGCGAAAAAGGTATTTGTATTTAGTACTTTAAGGCATTCTAATAATATCCACCATTTAGCGACCGTCACAAAATATCTTAAAATATGGAACATTTTCGTAACCTCATGTATCAAAACTGAAACGAAAGTATTGATGAGAGGGCATTTTTTCTCGCTTGGTTATTTGATGAGGTATCTACTAATCAAGGTACCGATTATAACCACAAGGATTTTTACTGTAGTATTTGGATATATAAATCATGATGAGCAGCTTTTGGGTCGTATAACTTTTATTATTACTACTGGTAAAAATCACAGAATTTGGACATATAATAAAATACAATTTAGCAACAAAGAAACTAATAACATAAGACGCAAAACATTTTTTTCATAAATGACTGAATATTGTTCTTTCATAAAATATTCCTTAAACAAACTAGTTTAATTTAAATAAATGGTATAATTTTTTTTTTCCGAGCAAAATATTATTGAATAATATTTTGCTTATAATTTGCATTCCTAAAATAAATACGATCAGATGCTGAGACCAGCAAATCTGTATTCTGTTAAAATACTATTATTGCAGAGATCAGCATCTAGTTAGGTACACCCTAGTGAAAAGCATCAAGGATCCAATAAAGAACTGGTAAGTAAATTAAAAGAAAATATTGTAAAATTCATTCAAAAATGTAATCCTTTGTTGAGTTTGGTAAACGATATTGGCTGTTCCCAGTCGGCTACGTCTACGATTTAGTTGAAATATAAAATAGGAGGGATTTTGAAAAAATGTAAGGAATTTAGTTAATTACTATTTAATCATTCAGTAAATCACAGTGTAAAATCATTGAATAAAGTTGTATTTTCTATGGCATTTTTCTTTCTTTATGTGCAATTACGTAAGTTGTAAAAATCCTCTTTCTATTCCCAAGGATAATATTAATAAAGATAAAAAAAAATAAGCTAACATACATCCAATATGACATTTGTGTTACATGTGCACTTTTTTTTATACCCACAAAAAAGGCCATTTTGCATAAATCCCTATAAATATTTGTAAACACTCACCCAATATCAAACACCGAATGAACCTACGGAAGAATATATTAGTAATTCAAACTGGATATTCAAGCTGAAATTTGCAAAACTGCTTTTCTGAGAGAAGAATATGCGAGTTACTGACAATGATAACTAGAGTATATTCCTTCTTCTACAGCTCATTTCAAATTTTTTCCCTTTTTTTTAACGTGGCAATTTACGGTCTGTGACTTTATTATGATTCTGCAAATTCCCGTTCGTTCATTTTTCAGCCAAACGTTCGGGAACCGTTAGGAGTATCCTTGAAAATGCTTTCAGTTCTGTCTTGACAAAAATCATTTTTGATTTGAAAAAAATTGTTTCAGTTGCGATCGAAATCATTTCAATTTTTTTATGCCTATTAAATGTTAACTGATCGTGAGGTAACTAAGAACAATATTATTAAGTGATGTACCATAGGAACAACGTTTTGTGCTGTAAAGAAAGAAATACTCAAACTCGAAGGTAAGGGAAGAAAATATAGCAGTCGTTTATTATTCAGCTATGATCTCTGCAACGCGAAAAGTTCATTTTAGTTGCGTCCTTCTTATCCCTTCCTCTCGGTGGTGACGGGGTGTGGGTGAGAGCTGGCTGTGTGAAACACGCCTGACCGATAGGTCGTAGCCGACTTTACCTCGAAACCTTTAACTGCCTTTAACTCGGCCAAAATCTGGTTACTTGTTTTCTTATATAGAGATTTTGGAGAACAAAACGAAGATCCTCGAATGTTCGATGTCACCAGAGAAACACGTGCTAATACATCGGTGATTATTTTCAAATCACGTCTAAATTTGTAGTTCATTCTGCTAGCACGTACTTGTCTCGTGACACCTTCACTGATTGACGACAGCGCCCGTCCGTAATATCACAGTGATAGCAAGTGTAGTTTTCAACATACTAAGAAAACTAACCTTGTTAGAACTTATTTTATAGGAAAATGACAATGTATCATTTCTATAATTTATTCATATAAATTTTTATAAATTATGATTACTTTAAATAATCATAACGTAACCAAATATATTAATGAAATATATCCATAGTATGTAATATATAATATATCCACTTATTTTTCTAATAATTTAAATTTTTATTAAATGTATACGTAGTTCGAACTCCAGCCAGGCAATTGTTTTCACTTTCAGATTGACACACTTGAGGACGTTCTGGAATCTTGATCTCCCGCAGATGGGTTAAATAGTACCATTACCGCAGTTTAACATGAGTGACTTTGGCAATATATAAATCATGAATATTGACACCAAACCAAACTGAATCCAAACTGATTTAATTTCGTGATTTCTCTTTAAAACCCTGAAAGACACGAGAACATTTTCATCTAGATATTTTTCTATATGCCCAACAATGGAATACTTCATGCTTATGTTGTAACATATTGACCCCGGCCAAGCTGTCAAAAGAAGAAATGCACCTGTGTAAATAACTGGTGCTTCCGGTCGAAGATATAAGGGGCCAACCTTGACCGTCGCAGGGTTGAATTGAGTGTGAAATTTGACGCCCGCAAGAAGTAGGTTGATGTCATATTATTATATAACCCCGGAAACAGGAAGTTCAGATCAGTTGGAAAGAATTTGCTGGAATGAGAACCGTGTCCCAGCAGCGGCTGGGCCCCCAGGTCCCCGGTTGAGCACCCCAGGAGAACGGGAAATAAATGCTGCTGTAGCCTGAAGAGTTGGGGGTCAATATGCTGCAGTTCTATCCAGTCTCCACTTCACCTCTCACACAATTATCCCTTTCGTAACCCTTTCGAACCCTTTCAAATAAAGTGAGAGATATATTTTTCTAAAGAACTGTGTCCGCTCGTCTTTATTGCGTTGAAAATGTTTCTGCATGCATCCGCATATTAGTATGTTACAATTTGACATATAGGGAATATTATTTAAGCACATTAATAAATGAAAAAGGAATAAAGGTAATTAAACTGGAAGTGAGCGAATAAATTTGTTTAATTCTTCTGTAATAGTATGAGTTTTGTTTTGCAAAATGCATTTTTGGGATGCTGTCTTGTACCGCATTTATTTCTGTAGTTCATATGGAGTTTCTGTTCTTTTCAACCCCCTCGCTAAAGTGTCCCGACCAATATTGGTTTCATATCAGAAAGCATCCAACCACGATGTTGAGCATCACATATTTCCTCAACTCCAAAAAAAGATATTGTATTTTATCAATAAATCAAAAACTGTCACCTTCACACACACACACACAGACGCACACACACACACACACACACATACATATAATATATATATATATATATATATATATATAAATGTTGGTGAACTTAGTCGAGCGAGAGCCCAAGGATCCCTTTTCGATAGCCACTACACTGTGGTGTGGGGGAGGGTGCTACCTTAGCCCTGCAATGCTTCACTTTACCCTTGATCCTTACCTTAAAATGCGAAGTGTTCAATAAGGTACTTTCAAGTACCGTGTTTTTAGTCTTTGGTATGACTCAACCTGAGATGAACCCAGGTCTCCCCCGCACACACACACACACACACACACACACACACACACACACACACACACACACACACACATATATATATATATATATATATATATATATATATATATATATATAATTGAAGTGGTAAATGGCACAGGAAATATCTATTAAGACGTCAATTCCGCGGCTATTATTATCTTTGTTAGCTATTTTTTCAGTATTCCATTTAATTGCCCTTTTCTATTTTAAGTTTATTAATCATAAATCTCTTGATTGTACAATGCAGCAGGGGCAATTTCGTTTGGCTTACATAGGCTTATAATTATAACACCTATATAGCCTATTTTGTTAAGTGCCACCATTCGGAAATCATTTTCCATTATCTATTGACACTGTTGAAAGTGGACACACACACACACACACACACACACACACACACATATATATATATATATATATATATATATATATATATATAGTAGCGTCCAAAACTAAGGGACAAAATTTGAAAACCTAATATTTGTTAGAAATAACAACTGTGAAAAGCTGACATTTTGACAACTGGTAGTCGTTATCATCCATAATAACATACTAAAATTTGAATCATTTGCAAAGGATAGAAAAAGTATTATAACAAATATTTACTTATTTTAAAATAGGATCGTCCAAAAGTAAGGGACAAAATTGAGAAAAACAATGTAAAGAGTATGCTATATTCAATTTTTTTTATTTCCTCTAAAGAATAAGTCTTACTTCGCCATTTGTAAACGTTGTATCAGCCGGTAATAGGGGAAACGCCAAAAAACTTGATTACTCTGTGAGACAAGTTATTGTGAAGCTACACAAGGCAGCGCACCATTAGAGAGATTTCAGAGAAAGTGAAACATTCCAAGAGTATTGTAGGCAGGGTTGTTAAATCCTACAATGATACTGGCAAAATAGTTAGTGCTTTTAAAACCAGCATACCCCGCAAAACTCCGGGAAGAGAAGATCGAATAATGCAGCGTATTATCATTAAAGGACTGTTTTAAGTCTTGCACAGAAATTAAAAGGGTTATGAATAGTACCTCATGTGTTAATGTGCCAAGACAGACTGTTTCTAGACGACTGCAAGAAATAGGGCTGTTTAATCGAACCCCAAGGAAGAAAGCACTTGTTAGTTCAAAGAAAAAGAAGAGATTTGAGTTTGCAAACAGATATGTAATTTGGACATATGGAAATTGGGCAAAAGTATTTTTCAGTGATGAAAGCAACTTTAATTTATTTGGAAATGATGGAAAAAACAATGTAAAGAGACGTATTGGTGAAAGATTAAGTGCAAAGTGTACTAAGAAAACTGTCAAAACTGTACCTTAGCCTTGTGGTTACCTTAACGAGCAAGATTTCGAAATTATGGATTGGCTACCGCAAAGTCCTGACTTAAATCCAATAGAAAATCTTTGGAAGACCTTAGGAGTGAAAGTTATGGAAAGAAATCTCACTAACACGGAGGATTTGTGGGGGAAGCTTCAAGAAGAATGGTCTAAAATTAGTATCGAGGATTATCAAGAACTGATTCGTTCTTGTAGTCGATGTGCAGCTGCTATTGAGAGTAATGGGTCATTTACTGAATATTGATTGTACATGTATTTTTATTGTTTTTTGGCAGTTTACATTGTTTTTCTCAATTTTGTCCCTAATCTTTGGACGTTCCAAATTTGAAAATAAATAAATAAATGTTATAATTCTTTTTCTATCCTTTGTAAATGATTCAAATTTTAGTATGTTATTATGGTTGATAACGACTACCAGTTGTCAAAATGTCAGCTTTTCACAGTTGTTATTTCTAACAAATATTAGGTTTTAAAATGTTGACTCTTAGTTTTGGACGCTACCGTATATATACATATATATATATATGTATAATTCAGTTTCATAACGCCGACGAAGACGCTTTCGCATTTATCGTTAACTTTATTTTATCAGTTGACAGGAGCCTCATGTATCCTTATAACATAATTATTTAAGCAATTGCATTTGAAGTATTATATATATATATATATATATAGGATGAATTGAGTCGAATCCTACTGCATATACGTTGTAAAGGTAAAACAGAAGGAAAATCTCTTTGTTGGTTTGTTTATTTGCCAACGCGTTTCGACTTCTATCTTTTTTTTAATGTAAAAGTGTTTTATCAAAACTATATGCCATATGGTTCAAATATTCTTTTTTTTAAAATTTTTTTTCGTGAATGAAGGCAAATATGGCAAAAGTATGGTTTGTTAAAA
Organism: Sepioteuthis lessoniana; assembly: GCA_963585895.1. Classification (NCBI taxonomy): domain Eukaryota; kingdom Metazoa; phylum Mollusca; class Cephalopoda; order Myopsida; family Loliginidae; genus Sepioteuthis; species Sepioteuthis lessoniana. Next base: position 71,099,977 of record OY757904.1, read on the forward strand.
TGTTACTGAAAACTAAACAGTTTGTTGTGTTAGCAGTTATAAAGTCTTTTTTTATGTTCAAAGATTCTTTTGTTTAAATTTATTCTTGTTTTTCCAATTAATTGCAGTTTTTGCATCGGATTTTGTAAACACCTGCGTTCCATTAAACACCACAGCACAATACAACAACGACATTTTTTTAAAAATTTCCCTAGCTATTGGAAAAATAATATGAAAAGAATTCAAAATTCATATTAAAAATTTGCTCCACTTTCTGTAAACATTCAAAAAAATAATACTTTACAAATGCGTTTCTCAAACCACAAGACTTCATTTAATGTTTTAAAAAATTCCATCACGTCACTGGATGCAGTTTGAACACACCAACCAGTATTAATCCGTTATTTTTTTACAAAGCAAGATCTACTAACCCTGATAAAGACTTCTAATTAAATCATTATTAACTATCGTAATTATTTCTCATGCTTAAAAGATTTGGATAAAAAAAAACTTTTGCATTTAAGAAAAAGTTTGAAGTCGTAACGCGATAGCAAATGAGCAGATCTTCAAATATATTTTTCTTCCGTTGAAGCTTTTTATGTTCACACACACACACACACACACACACACACACATATATATATATATATATATATATATATATACTGATTCAAAGAACTGGAAATATTTTCATTGGAATATTTTTATATGTGAAGACAACATGTAAAATTAATATTCAATATGAATTCTACGACTTTTTGAATTAAGATTTAATATATACGAATTAAACAGGTCACATTAAAGCATAATGGCTAAATATAAAACACACACACTCACACACGCCTATTTATGTAGGTGTGTGTGTTTGTGTGTGTGTGTGGTGTCCAATTGTATATTAATAATTTTGGGGATAGGTTTATTTGTATATTTAGAGGTGATTCCCAGCAAATTCTTTTAATGTCCTTTCCACCTCTGTATTCATTCTTCTTGGCTGGATTCTTCTACTTTTACTCATGTGGTGCTCTTTCTTTTACTTGCTATATTCATTTTTTGCAAAGTTATCCGTGATTGTTTATCTCCTCCCGAGTTTCTTATTTTATTGATCTCACCTTGAATATATGTTCTTGTTTATTATTTATTTTTCTTTGTACTTCCTTAGGGTTTCTGTGCTTTGGCATTTTTTCGGTTTACTAACAAAAATTTAAAGCAGAAAAGCGGCAGGCTTTTATAAAATATCCCAGGAAAAATGGAAAACAAGGAAATTTTATGACTTACTTGGTCGATTTTAAACGCCGTATAAAAACAAAGTAAAATACAGAGTGGGAAAAAAGGTTGCAGCCTCCCGTTACTTAAGGAGTGTGACCTTGGAATCAGCAAGAACTACAGAGCCATAACTCTTACCTCAATAGCGGCTAAGGTTTAAATTGATATTCTTCTCAATCGTATGAAACCTGAAATTGAGAAAATTGAGATCTCCTTCCACAACATCACAGATTCTAACAATTCCTCTAATCCTTGAATGTGTTCGTGCAAAAAATCTCTAGGCAACACTGCTATTTGTAACATTTCATTCCATACGTCGTGGGAAAGGCGGAGCAAGTACTTTTAGCACACGGTCTCGGCAAAGAAACCGTTAAAGTCATAATGATGAATGTCAAAGTTTGCTCACCAGATATAGTCACAGAATTCGTTAACATTGTTGCTGGAGTTCAGCAAGGTAATACATTAGAACCTTATTTGTTTATTATTTCCCTTGACTACGTAATTCGAACGTCATTACATAAAATAAAAGAAAATGCCATTAAACTATAAAAGGCATGATACAGACATCATCCCCCATAATCTTTACTACATAGCCTGGAGCAGGCAGCAGGAGGCATTGTGCTCCATGTGAACCCAAAACGGTGTACATTTCTTTTAAACGAGAAGGAGCCATATCCACTCAAAATGGCGGTCCTCTGAAATTAGAAAAGTTAAATAATCTCAGCAGCAATATCTCATCAACTCAAGGTAATGTTGATATGCGCCTAGCAAAAGTGTGGACTGCCTATCGATAGGCCATCAAATCTATGAAAATTTGATCATTACGATAAACTAAAATGGGGTTTCCTCCATGCAGCTGTTGTATCAGTACTTCTCTATAGATGCACTACATAGACGCTGTCAAAACGCACAGAGAAAAGACTACATTGAAACTGTACCAGAATGCTACGAGCTCCTTTTTTACAATTATTGGTAGCAATACCCCACGAAGCAACACTTGTACAGATACGTACCTCCCAGATCTAAAATCATCTAATATGACGAATAGGACATGCAGAACACAGCTGGAGGGGCAAAGACAAATTTGTCAGTGACATTCTTCAATGAGCCCCAACATATGGACTGCCAACATTGGCCGACCAGCAACAACTAATCTACATTAGCTATGTGTGGACACAAGATGTAGTTTGAAAAACCTGTTGGTGGCAATGGATGATACGAACGGATGGGGAGAAAGTGGCTGAGAAATCTGTGCAATCACCATGACCTGATAATTTATATATATATATATATATATATATATATATATATATATATATATAGTGTGTGTGTGTGTGTGTGTGTGTGTGTGTATGTGTGTGTGTGTATGTGTGCGTGTGTGTGCTCCCCTACCTTTGTAGGGTTGGAAGTTAATGGTTGCCACTAACGTAATGCAACGCTCTTCAGATGAATAGAGCTCTCAGTAGCCGTTAAGCGGGTATATGTAAACGAAATCAAATATGATACATAAGCGTTTGAATTTCCTGCGCTTGGACTAGTTTCCTCAGGACTGAGTGGTAGAATCTTGGATTGCTGTTTGAGTCAACCGGCTTTCGATCCAAGCTTCTGGAATCTAGACTGTCTAGCCACACCGAAGAGTTCTGATACAACGAAACAGGTCTGTCCGTGGATGACAATATATATATATAGAGAGAGAGAGACAGACAGAGAGAGAAAGAGGGAGAGAAAGAGAAAGAGGGAGGGATTTTATCGCAGAAAATAGAAAGAAGATGGAGTTCCTAGTAGAATTATCTAATAGAACACCCAATTTAATGAATGCATTTCCTCGTATGTAGCTGCATATAGCTAAATAAAAATTATGGGTGCTTTTGAAGACTTTACCTTGGGAATAGAATTTGAATTAAGGATTCGTGTAACTATGCTCACCAATGACGGGTTGATAAGTTAATCAATATTGGATTATTTTCAGACAGACATGCATTGTGATGGTTTTCGTACGAGTGAGGTGCCAAGTTATGTGCAGTCAACCTTAATGCATGTATGAAGGTTTTGACGGATGGGAAGTGGTCAAAAGTTAAATTCTATAGGAAAGACAATTTATTTTTTTAACACTCCATATTTAAACGACCCAATAGCGCTTTACTGGATTTGACTGATTAATGTAGAAAATCTACCATTTTCGGTTGTGGATAGACCGATATAAACATTTATTAACTACAAAACTTCTCTCCTTTCAATAAGAGACATAAGGAGACCCTGACTTGTGAAATAGTAAATATAAGAAGAAAACTGAAAATGTAGATTGTCCAGTTCTTTTCACATTGGGCATCAAGAAACAACCTTTTCGACTATTCTACTACTTTTGATCGAAAGATTGAATTGTATTGCATATAAAGTGGTTTGTGGTTAATTTATGACCACATGTTAAGAGATTGCATACGTCTTATATTTAAGTTTATGCTGTTTCTTATGATTTTTGCATTCTGTTTTATGATATTATGAATTTCATTCTTATGCAAGTAGTTCATAGTTTTATGATATCAATTATTCCGATCAAATACAAATAATTTGCAAACATATCAATTTGACCCATAGGTACAACCACTCCGGGTTCCAGTGGATGTAGGTGTAATGACAATGAAGGGGTGTGTCACCCACACCAGATCTCCCGAATTGTAGTCAGTGAGGCTACTAGATGTAATTTAGTGCCCCAACCAAGACAAACCTTTAGGTTGGAATTTTTTTTGAATTTCAAGAATTAACAATGGAACACATATAACTATACAGTTATAACCATCCCCCAGCAACCGCAATTGATTTGAGAAATGTTGACTCATTTAATCAGAGAGAGACAGAGAGAGACGGAGGCGGGATGAAGATATTCATATTCATTTACGGAAAAAAAGATTTGATGATCCTTCTTAGGTGTCTTATATCGTCCGCCATAAAACATTCCCGTTGAAACTCCCTTTATTTCATTATCCACTATTTATAAAGAATAGTTTTTTGCCTGTTATATCTAGACGTCATCGTATAAACATTTCGGTGCTACTTTATTTCGAATGGTAATTAACGTTTTTAGTTATCGAGAAAAATGTGGACTGAATTTCTCGTGTGAAAGCTCAGGAAACAGCTTTAACCACATGTCATATTTGTGTTGATTTAAGAGTCTCAAACGGGGGTTTTGCTGTCAGAAATGCCATATATTTATCAACATAAAATATGCTTAAGTCTTGCGGGAAATATAGTGTGCTTCCAAGATAAACAAAATCAGTCAATTTCCTATGGTTGTTGAGCAATGATTTCATTTTGTCATAAAATTTGCTTACATTTATCTTCCTTCGAATTCTAGGAGATATTTTTTTTGTCTTGAAAACTTTTTATCAAGAATGAAGCTGATGCCGGAAATATTTTGTTATGATATATCAGGAACCAATAAAATAACATTGATACTACATAGAGTCAATTTTTTTACTGCAAATAGGTGGATTGCAGCAGCCATTGGGAAAATTACTGTAAAATTAATTTGTAATAAAAGATTAAAAATATTTCGGTAGAAGTTCGCAAATAATTTACCACACTTAAAATGACATACATTTTTCGTGAAATTATGCTTGAAAAATCCTGTCGAATTATTGATTGATTTTAATGACGTGTCAACCTGTTTTGGATTATTTTGTCTATTTAAGTAAGGTAATTGCATTCACAGAACGTTTATATATACAGTTTTTGGAAGGTTGTTTCTTATGATGTTTTGGCACACAGTCCTAATGAGTATTAGTAGTTTTCTATCCATTATATTTGCCCAAATGTAGGAGCTAATTAGATACTACCACTGCGGATAATAGTGAACCTGTGAGTGATGGTCATTATCGTGCACTCTACTTACTTCAAATCTCCAGAAATTAAGCCTCGTTATCAGGTACAATTTAGTGTCATACGCAGAACACCACTTTTTTGTTGGGATTTAACCTCTCTGCAGGGGATTCAGTCACCGTAATATAAACCCTTGATATTTTCTGTAGACGGTATCCTGTGTCTTCACAAGGATAATGAACTAACGTTTTAGCTAGTCGGCCAAAGGTGGAGTGTCCAAATGTAGGAATCCAAAGGAGAACACTGCTTGTGAGTTCTTCCTTAATTCTATTGTAGTACCCAACGTTTTTCTAACCTTTTTGGAATGGTTGGCGAGATAGGGGGTAAATGGCTGTTGTAGCATACTGCTATAAGCATTTGTTCAGAAAGACACGCAGCATCCTTGCCTAGATCCCATCTAGCTTTTTCCCAAAGCGTTTCATTAGATTCAAAGTAAAACAGCTATACAGCAGTACTGACACAGTTGTAGTTTAGTAGTAATCTCTTTCATTATTAGATTTTCATACCACTTACAATCAGTCAATAGCTGCTAATGCTTAACCTGATCCCAAGTTCACTTCGCTTTCAGTAATGAAAATGTTATATCAATCTAATAAAATATTTATATTTTCCATTTATTATTCATTTCAGAACTACTCTTCCTTCTCATCATGACTTTCTTTGTCAAAGGTGAAATCCCACTCTATAAACAGCAAAATATGTTTTCTTCAATGTCATTAATCACCAAAAGAGTAAAAATCTCAGATAATGTTAAACGTACATTTTTCGTCATCCATTACTCATGAAAAGTAGAAATCAAACAATCACCCATCCGGACAGCAATAATATATATATCCTCATTAAATAAAATGAAATTCAAAAACATTAGAGGAAAACACACACACACACACACACACACACACATATATATATATATATATATATATATATATATATATATATATATATATATATATATATATATAGCAGGTGTATTCACTGAAGTGGCAACTATCAAACAAATTAATGTAAAGATTATCGTCATAGGAAATGGAATCGTTGAGCCGAGTTTAAATAATGGACGAATCTATTTTCTTTTCATTTCTGACAAACGCTCTTAAGAAAAGCATGGAACCTTCTGCTCCTCACCCACAGAGTTATGCATAAATCGTTGGGAACTTTCAGTGCAATAGATTTCTTTTGGTAGTAAGTCAAAGATAAAGAAAGGCCCTTTTTAAATTAGTTTCAACCGCTTAAAATTTAGTATGGTCAAGGATTTATCAAGAAAACATCTTTTTTGAATAATTCGTTAAGTGAAAGAAATTTGTATATGATAACAAATCTCACTTTTCCTTTCTTCAAATGAACAAACTCATTTCATCACGTCGTCATCTCTTTATGTCGTCCCTGTCTCTTCGTCTCTGCTATCAATGTTCGAGACTGTTGCAATACTGTAATAGTGTTGTAACTTAACAACATGTTACTGAATGAGAAATAACCAAAACTGTGGTTCAAAATGAAATGGAAATCTGCATCACATGAGCAAAATACAATACTCGCCAGCGGCGTGAAAAAGGTAAACCACAGCACGATAAACCCCTCATAAAATTGTCCAACCTATTTATGAGGAAATGGACACGCCCATTAATATATATATGTACGGTGTATAACAAGCAATCAGCAATATAATTTTCTTTTTAGGAATTCAAATGAATATCTCTTCTAGCTTTTGGTTACGTTCTTGATGAAATAAATATAATTTAAATATTTTTTATGCATTTAAAAGTTGTTTTGCATTCGACACTTACCAATTTGACATCATGATGGTAAAATGTCATAGTTTACTAAAAGATTCCCCTAGAGAGCCTTAACATAATGTAACTTTTCTATAGCTGTCTTCCTTAAGGAGTCCGTTGGCCCGACATTTGTCGCTGAATGTATTCATTGTGGACCTAAATCTAAATGGTTCTCACTGGAAAGAAAAAGGACTCAGGATAATTATTTGCGAAGGAAGAAAACTTAGTTTGTTGATTTATTGTAAAATCCTTTCTAAAAAGAGAAAAAAAAATTAGATATTTTCATATTGAAGTGAGAAGTGAATGAATTGAAAGGAAAACTCAAAATATCACTGGAGAAGTTATTCCTGCGATGGATTCTGAGAATCGATTGGAATATATCTAAGAACGTTATTAGGAGTAAGATATTTGCATCAGTTAGAATTTTGTTGGATTGGTTTCTTTCTTTCGTGGCTTATCAACCTTTATACTATTGTTTGGAGGTGCCCGTGGTGTAGTCGTTATCGTCGTAGGAATTGGACACGGCGACACGAGTTCAAATCCTGGACGAGACTGATTGCATTTCACATAGCACTAATACCCTTGGGAAAGGTATGAATCCAATTATTCTCCCTCCAGCTATGGATAAATAGTAGGACAGACTGGGTTCTTCAGCCTTGGTTAGGCAACTAGTCTAGGAGAAGGAAAACTCTGAATTCAAACCTGTTAAACTCCGCTTAAAAACTGACCTTGTGTCATATCCTGCCCGAGCGGAGGGGTTGGTAAATAGTATCAACCTTTATACATTATTTACAGCCAAAACCATATTAGTTGAAGAACAGGCTGCTATTTAGCCCATAGCTTTGGGGGTTTAGGGGGTCCATTAATTTATCTAAACCTTTTCATCCGAATGTGCACGAAATAGCGTTACTGAAGTTTGAACTCTCTTACGACGATGTTACAGCCCACCATTTTAGACATTATGCCACGGTGATCCCTTCCTGATTATTTTGTGGTGTAGTGAAACCATTCATCCTAAGATGGCATGGGAATTTCAAAGGTGACAAGCATATAAAATAGTGGACACATGTTTTGTTGTATATGGTTTTCTATGATCGTATTCCTCTCTGGGTCCGTGCCAATGACAATGAACGATTTCATCATCATTATCATGTCGTGTCGCCAGCATGGATATCCCTGACCCTCTCTCGCCACTCTTCCCTATCGTTCATCGCTTCTGGTAAGTCTTCAGGGCTACATCCCATATCCTCACAGAGCTGCTGCATGTCGGTTCGAGCTGGTCGTCCTGCTTTTGCTCGGCTATATGAGGGGATCCATAGGTGAACATCATTTATGAGCTCGTCCGTGATTCTCCAGTAATGTCCTGCATGTCTGGTTCGTCTGACTTTGATAGTTTTCGTGATAGGAGGTAGGTAACCATACAGCTGGTGCTTTGTCGGGTGTTGCCTCCAGCACTTGTTAAAAATTGCTCTCAGCATTCTTGTGTAGTTGCCCTCAAGATTTTGACACGCGACTAACAAAGGTATGGACAGCTATCGATAGCCTATCGGTCATACGGAAGTCAGACCTGACCAATGAAATGAAACGCAGTTTCTTCCAGGCTGCGGTCGTGTGGATACCCCTATATGGACGCTAACTAAATGTATGGAGAAAAATCTTGACGGCAACTACACAAATGAACGATTTACTTAAATAAAATTACGTTTGATTTATTTGAATAATGGCATCTCAGCTTTCATGGGTTATTTACAGTCAAAGCCATCCTCGTAGAAGATCAGCAGTGATGGTATTTAACCAATTACTTTGGAGGAAAAGTCTGTCCATTTCTTTCCAAAGAAAATACTTTGAAAAGTGAATGTAATATCACGACTGCAGTTTAAACTCGTCAACTTTGATGCCTGCAGCACTTGTACAATCCCGTAATTTACAAATTAAAAATAAAATACTGATCAGAAAATCACGAGTTACGTTGGCCGAGAAGAATAAAATTTTGCCCAGTCGGCTGGGGCTGTAGAATACACTGACTGCACCTCTGCAGAGAGGTAAGCCCCCCCCCCAACGAGTGTCCTGGATATGACACTAAAGAATCTTATGGTGAGGTCTTGCAATGCTGGAGCTTTGGGGAATGTGGAGTACCCCTTCATTGCCATTGCTCCCAGGTCCACTCTGGCCCTGAGTGGTAGCACCTGATAGGGCCCTATCTATGGAGTAAATAGAACTAACGGTATACTTATGCTAAACTGAATTGTTTGACTAAACTGAATAACTTAAAATAGAAATGTTTTTGACTATTAAACCGTACTTACATTTGAACTGCGTGCTTGTGCTTAACTGAATTGTTTGAAATAGAACTATTTTTTCGACATTAAAAATGTATTTACACTTTACTGAATTGTTACATATAACTGCAACTGTTTTTACATTGAAACTGTATTTACACTAAACTAAATTATTTAGCATAGAACTATTCTGACAAGTAACTGTGTGTAAATAAAATCTGTACTTTTACAAAACTGAACAAGCTGAAGAAGAATTGCTTGACTAAACAGAATAGCTTGAAATGTTTTTTTTACAATTAAACTGTACTTACATTTAAACTGCGTGCTTTTACTAAACTGAATTGTTTTAAATTGAACTATTTTTGACACTGAAACTGTACTTACACTAAAATGAATTGTAATATATAACTGAATAGTTTGAAATAGAAATGTTTTTGACAATTAAGCTGTGTATTTGGTGTTAAATAACCTACAAAGGTTGATATGCCATAAAACCAAACCAAACCAAGAATAAACTTACATCTATCAGCTCTCTGTAAACACTACATATTGTCTATATGGCATACCAAGAGTGAAGACCAATCGAGACAGAGAGAGAGAGAGAGAGAGAGAGAGAGAGAGAGAGAGAGAGAGAGAGAGAGAGAGAGAGAGAGAGAGAGAGTTAACTTTCATCAGTCAGCACACCTTTATGTAGATGAGAATGATGTTGATGATCAGACACATATCACTTATTTATATAACTTATTCGCTGGATTGACGTCTACATTTAAATTTGTAATTAAATAAAATATTTACTGATGCAGTCTTGACACGTTTTGACCTGTCAAAGTTAAAGAAGCTGACTTTATTTTCAGAATCATTTTCATGATCCAATTAAATGCTTCAAAAGAAAAAGATTTAATGTATGATATGTTGTCGGCCGTTCCGATTAATGAAAATAGAGCGCTCGCATGGGAAGTGGAATAAAACTGATCATGCCATAACTCGTCGCTAGTTTCTTTATTTAGTAGCCTTTTCTGAGATTACTAAAAAACTCAAACGGCTTGCAGAATGAAAGGCTTAGGTTTTATGATTCCCAAACATAAGATATAATTTCCTTAACAATAAGTAGAGATTTTTGGTGTGTTTATATAATCTCTGCAAAATGAAATGATAAATATGTATAGACATACTTTTTTAAAAAAAATCCTTTTTTATATTGTACATCTAAAACCTGTCGGCAATTTATGGATTTAGATTTGCCCGGCAGAAGACTACAGGTGAGTGGAGACAAACTTCTTCATAGCAATAATTGTTTCCTTGACTAGTAAAATTGATTTTATTGAATATTGGTTATTACGGAGCAAAGATTTTGCAAATTTTCTCAAATATATGGAAGCTATGGCCGAGAAGAAAAGTGTGGACAAGGCAATGCATGAAAGATGTTTAAATAAACGTTAGATATTTAAAAAACAAAAAAAACATTAAATTACGAATTTGTTAACGGCATCAAATAGCAACCAATTCACTTTTTTATACTCGTTTCCTGAGAAGATTACGTTTTAATAACAGATAATCTTTTTTTTTCATTCAAAAATTTCATTCGGTATAAAAAAAAAAAGAATCACAGACACTGACATACATATTTTCCCGAAATTATGAGGAACAGGATAAAATTGTACTTAGCCAGTGGTGATTGCTTCACATATTTATTCTTTTTGTGAAACCTTGCTATTTCAAAACTCAAAGTCAGGAATTTGCAAGAAAAGTGTAAGTCTGTTCAAACAAGGTTATGAGCACACACTGTCTCTCCCTCTCTCAATATATATATATATATATATATATATATATATATATATATATATATATATGTGTGTGTGTGTGTGTGTGTGTGTGTGTGTGTGTGTGTGTGTGTGTGTGTGTGTTGCTTTAGATTATTGTTAGAAATAGACTTCAAGATTAATAGACATCTCTTGACATGATAATAGACATCTCTTGACATGATAAATCCTTTTACCTCAAAGAGTATTTTAGTATTATTTCGTAATAGAGGCGTTTTGCTGGAAAGCCTATGTCTTCTGTACGAAATTCTACATAATGTTAAAGCTTAAAATTTACTAGGAAGGTTTAATTTATCCAGAAAGAAAATAATAATGACACCCGGAGGAGTTCCTATCACCTGAATAGACCTGGAACATGAAGAAAAGTCAGAAACGACTAATTCTGCAATAGTGTCCTCGGCTAATGGTCAAATGTTAATGGGACCTTTCATGTGGATATCAGATAAATGTAAAAATATAAATGTGAAAAGGAAGTTTCGATGAAACCTGCATGAACACTTTAGCTTAAATTTGACCAGGAAACTCCAATTCGCCAAGAAAGTAATTAAAAAAAAAACATCAAAAGGAACTGCTTTCAACCCACGGCAATACTGAATGACGGCTTTCGATTTTACAAAAAGCAAATATAATTTTTTTTTAAATCTATAGTAATGCCGTATTATTCTGGTAATTGGTTTCGTGTTTTTATCGTTTAATGGCATAACGAAGTTTGTTGGCAATTTTATATCAAATCCATCTTTGTTAAACGATATTAAGGATAGTATTAAACTCATGGATGGGTCTTCCGGCAATACACACACACACACACACACACACACACACGCACACATATATATATATATATATATATATATATATATGTGTGTGTGTGTGTGTGTGTGTGTGTGTGTGTGTGTGTGTGTGTGTGTGTGTGTGATTTTCTTCGTTTTTTGGTTTGCAAGTTACCTATGTATTTTGTTAAAAGTGATGTTAGTTCGAATGGGAACTTTTCTGACATCATATTGTGTTTTAATGGTTTTTAGTAGATGGGCCAAAGGATTGAGTAGCCTAGAATTCATCAGGAAGTTATAATTAGTCTAAAAATTGATATGAGGGCATCCGCCAAAGATAGCCTCCATTCCACGGTTAAGACTGATTGTTTATTTTCCCGACAGATGGTGACTGAAACGTTCTGTTGTGAACTTAATTAGAAAGGTCCCTTTTGTATGAAAAATAAGATAAAATTTGTATCCACGGGGAGTTAGCCTAAAACATCTTGCACACCTGTCTCAAATAGACAGAAAGTAAATAAATATATCTGCAGGGGTGAAAGTGCAGTTTTATTTACTTAGCAAAAGAGAAAAAAGGCAAATTAATCTAGGGAGCATTTTCTAATTTCTCGGGCAGGTTGCATTGGCCCTGAGGACGTTCAGAAAGTTTTTAGAAGCCTTTTTATTACTTTAGATAAAGCTTGTTAAAATGTTTTAATGATTTAAAGATTTAACTTATTCTAACCTTAGACCCATTTTGTTCACCCGACAGAAACGATCCAATCAGAGCCATTGTCTCAGATTGACCGGAAGCTTAACGGCTCTCTATCATGCTGGTTGAACTTCCTGTATATTTCCACTAGTTTAACGGCTAAGGACCAAATTTAAAGAGTACACAACATGTCAAAAATAATTCTCAAGTATATATTATGTTACAATCTAATAAATAAATAAAATCTAATCATCATATTTGATAAGATCAAATATGTTCTTTGCTAATTTGTGCCCTAGTTTTACTCAAACTTTAAGAAATAAAAACCTGCGGCCTTAATGCACAACATTTGACTAATTAGTCATTTTATATGTACATAGTTTTTTTAAAATTTACATTCCTACGAGAGTTCCTTCAGGATATTATGATTTTGATATCTGCATATGTTCACCATTCCTGTCACACAAAATTAGAATCTTCGCCGTTTTGTCTCTGTAAAATCAGCTATGCATTTTATAATGAATATATATATAAAAGTTGAACACTTATTTCTATTCCCCTGTGGGATATTCCAATAATTTGTTGACAAGAATGGTGAACATGTGGAGACTGTTTTAAATTATATCATGAAAGTACTCACGTAAAAGTGTTAACATTTTTAATTCCCTTGTATATGTTTGAATTTCATTTGCGTTAATTTTGGTTACATATCTTTTAGAAGAGAGTTTTCGGAATCTTAGTTCCCCATGCTTTTACTCACTCCTCAAAAAATGTCTTTCGGGCCTAGTGTAGAAAAACAATTGTTAAACAGGATGATGATAAAATCATCTATTCAAGAACCACAGAATGAAGATTGAAGATCACATGATATAATCATAATTTGAACTCTTTAAATGTACAGTAAGGGAAGACCATTGGTCTACATATGGAAAATTAAAAATGAAACTGGCTGAACACCAATAATTAAATAGCAATTTGAGAACAAATTAATATAAAGGAGTTATAAATAAATCTGACAATGTGTTGAGGAAAGATATTAGAAAGTTAACGAATGGTTAAACAATAGAATTAGAGTTTTAATTAAGGCATATAGATATATTTTTATGATGCCATCAATCTTCCATTAAGTTTCAACTGTCACAATATTCTCTCTCAGATCAAATCCTTCATTTGATCTTTCTTTGACGGTTCAATGAGGGAGAGAGAATAACTGATATCTGAAGATTAAATATATATATATATATATATATATATATATATATATATATATATATATATATATATATATATATATATTCAGATTTTTTTCATATTGAACTGAATAAGATAATTATAGCCTTCATAAATGGCTATATGTTTTTCTTTAAACTAATGCGTGCAGATGGATTTTGATTAATTCAACAAAGAGCGTCATAATAGTGAAAGACTGTTTTTAAAGATTCTTTTGGAGCACTTTTCATAGTTATTTAACAGTTGTAAAAAACAATGCTGCTTAATTCTATTCAAGACCACCTTGGTTTAATTATATGACACTCATAGAACGAAGATATATGCTTGCAGTGAAGGGTTTGTTTACACGGGAGAAATGCTTTCTTAAATTATCGTTCCGTTATTTGTAATGCGAAATGCCTCTGTACGCATATATTCATGTGCACAAGTCTGTTAGTGTTTCCGTCGTTTCATCTCTATCCCTTTCCCTTTATTTATTTATGTATTTATTTATTTTACCTTTGAACTTTTTTTCTTGAAAGGAATACGATGATACGATAATGTGAAGTGGAACATTATACAATCAAAAATAATATTATTAGGTATGATTTATTACCAAATGCATCAACAATAAAATATGTTACCAAATATAAAATAATGAATATAATAACCGTACTTATAAATTTGTGCATTCTGTGTATATATTTTCATTGTTTTATGCATTGAAATAATACCTAATTATATCAGTGTTGTGTTGTGTTTGTTACAAACCAAATATACCAGATTTAGTTGGGTTTTTTTAATTTGAAGTGCAACATTTTACAATCAAAAAAATATTATTAGGTATGATTTATTATCAATCGCATCAACAATAAAATATGTTGCTAAATATAAATGATGAATATAATAATTATATTTATAAATTTGTATTCTGGGAATATAATTATATTGCTTCATGCTTTGTAATATTACCTAATTTTGTCGGTTTTGCGTAGTTTCTTACAAACGAAATATAACAGATTTCGTTGTTTTTTTTACTTTGAAGAGGAATATTGTACAATAAATACTGATATCATTTGGTATCATGCATTTCCAAACACAATAGACTAAAATAAAAGTACATGAATAAAATGGTATTTATTAACTGACAGCTACTTATTAATATTTTTTTATCTTTATTTGTGAAAAAATGATAATGTAAAACCATAACTGGTTTTTGGAGGAAATCATTGTTTAGAGAGATAGTCACAAGACATTATACTACTCAGGAGGAAATGCATCTTTCTTCGTCAGTAAGAATCATAACACTTCTTAAGAACTTAACTTGACGATTAACGACTGAAACTGATTCAAATACCTGACTCTTTCGAATAGTAACACCAAATTATTGCGGCATATGTGTGGAGATTGGAATATCGGAAATAACGAGATCCGAACCGAATGCTGCACGTCGACAGCACAAAGCCTCGAGCGCAAAGACGTATATGACGTGTAAGGAATAGAGGAGAGGTGTTATGATAAAAATAACTATAATCAGTTTTTGTATATTTTTCCGAATAAAATAAACCTGACTTTTACTTATTTTAAAACCAAATAGATATTATTAGATATGATTTATAACCAACTTCAACAGCTTTGAAACTGAGGAAATAAAATGCTATATCAGAACTTATGAGAACTTTTGGAGGTGCCCGTGGTTTAATGGTTATCGTCGCAGGATATGGACACGGTGACACGAGTTCAAATCCTACGACTAATACCCTTGGGAAAGGTATAAATCCAATTATTCTCCCTCCAGCTATGGGTAAATAGTAGGGCAGACTAGGTTCTTCATCCTTGGTGAGGCAACTAGTCTAGGAGAAGGAAAACTCTGAATTCAAACCTGTTAAACTCCGCTTAAAAATTGACCTTGTGTAATATCCTGCCCGTTCGGAGGGGTTGATAAATATGATTAATATCAGGAGATGATAAATCGGGAGGTGTGATTGATTGTACTATTTTATCCACATGTCAACTCGACTGTGTTTGTTTATCGCAAGAAATTAAGGAGGGGTTGGTAAGTATGATCAGAACTTATGAGTGTATCGTCAGCCAAAATAGTATAATTATTAAAGTACTATCAATATTAAAAAGCAGTGCAATGATCTGGATTCTCATTGGCTCTTGTGATGTTATTCTTTTTTGCCTAACATAATTTAACTTTATAAATATCAACTTTATCTGAGTAAAACGATGATAAAATATTTGACGTTGCCGATCATAGAAGAGTTATATTAAAGGCAACTAATCTTCTTTTTCCATAATGAAATGTAAGATGAAGAGAGTAGAAGCATGAAAATTGTGTCATGGTAAAATCTAAACTATTGAAAATCTACCAGTCTTGAAAATCTCCACCCAATATATGTTAACTTGGTTTTCTAAAATTAAAAAAAAAGATTACACAAGAACTACCGCAAAGAAAAGCAGTTTTCCTTCCAATAAAGTCTTCATCAGATGATGACCCTGAGTTCAGGCTTGGTTTTGGGGCCGAAGCATCATTACCACTAACCCAGCGCACCCCAGCAGTATCTCAAAATACTACCAGACTTTATTGGATGGTGTTTGATCTGTACAAATGCCATATCCGCTCAGGTGCTGTTACAGTATTGTTTTGGATCTTTTTTTTATATATATTCCCTCTTCTTTGCTGGTGAAAGTCCTAGTTTGTTAAAAAATATAGAGGCTGAGTTCGAAATAAAACCTCCACATCCAATCTCAAGAGGAAATATGTCTGTTAACCAGCCATTCTTAATACCCTGTTCACGTAGGTTTTCGTACTTTTCCAGTTGCCACTGATGCGCCCATTCGATGTCGGCCTCAAACGGGATCGTTAATCCAGCAATGATAACTTTCTTTGAATTAGTTGACCAAATGACGAGATCTGGACGTTACCGAGTTGATGTTATTTCTGTTGGAAAAGCGAGTTGCTGATTTACGTGATCAATAATGCACCAGTCAATGCAGCCATCAAGCAATGTTGGTTTGTACCTATTTCTATGGGTAGTTTTCGAAACGTTTCCTTCTTTAACAAATTGTATACTTGTTTTTATACATAAAATTTTATTGGCAGTTTCACAACACATTTTTGCAATGTCAGGAATAATCCCTAAGATTTCATTAGGTCTCCACGTGTAACTTCTTAGAGAATACTGACATCCAGTTAGAAAGTGTTTGAGATTAGCAATCTTACCCCATGCTTTGCAAAGGTTGGAGGTACTTAACCCACAGAGTTTTAAATTTACTGGTGTAGGTAATATGTCATAAACTGCCTTAATGAGGAAACCGAATTGTTTAGACTCAATTTTCTTGATGTCAGTTCACGTGATGGTCTTGTCCTGGGTGTTTTCCCACTTAGTCCATGTACCTTCTTTGGGTTGCGCCACAGCTATGTCGAGACGCTTGCATTCCTCAAAATGATGAATCTCTTCTTAAACCATTTTTCGTTTATTCTTTGTGGGCTCTTTTGACCACCACCTTAGAAGATAAAGACCAAATCCGGCTCTCCCAGTTTCACATAGCCGATTACTTCTCTCATTTTGAGGGAAGATTCTGTGATCTTCCCTGCGTATTTTGCGTTCCATTTTCGACCTGTTATTATGGCAGGTTGTGCCTTTTTCACTACTGTGTCTACAGAGTCACGCAGCACTTGGAACAGTCGTGCTTTACCTAATTAAAATCCCTCAACCAGTGACTGTGTTGGTAGCTTCAGCTTTAGGTTCTTACTGATTTAGCTCTCCATTTTACAATTCTCGAAAGCGATACCTCATATATTTGCATAGGTCATGCTATACATGGGATTAAACCAAAATAAACACACCATAGTTTATCTTTTGCAAGGAGGTTACATTTATCAATGGATAATAATCCATCTTTCAATTGTTTTAAAAGATCTTGCCAGCGGTGACGATCAGTAAGTGGAAGGGAATAGCGGCGACGGAGGCTTTTACGCTTTTTGCGTGTATTGTAGGGGGATTACGTTATTATCGATTGCAAATTTAATTTCTTTGCATTTTCCTTTGTTTATGGATAGACTACGGCTTTTAGAAGGTTTTATCTTCATTACTGCCGACTTGAAAAGCTCCTGTTGGTGTTTCAGTATTTTTTCCATGTGTGATTTCCACTCTGAAATCCCAGGACGTCAGCCTTCATTGATTGGACAGTTTTATTACTAGTGGTATCTTTACTACTGCGTAGTAACATCTCCATTTCAAAAACGAAAAATGATAGAGAGATAACTCAGCCCATCATTATGCCAATGTTTAATTTCTGCCAATTTGTGGAATATTTCGCATTAGAAAATCTCATGTATGTACATTTATAGTATCCTGATTTAAGCTTTCTAATGTTTTCTGAGATCCAAAAGAAATTCATTGCTTTCTCAATAAGCAGGTGCCTTACTGAGCCATATGCATTTTCAAGGTCTAACTAAATGTCATGAAGATCGACTGATTTATTATTTTGGGCAGCTTTTATTCGGTCCTAACACATGGATGCAGGTCCGATGCAACCTGGAAAACCAGGAATTCAAGCTTTCTGAACTGAGATATTGATAAATTTATTCAATACGAACCTAATCATCCTCTTAGCAATGACCCCGAAAAAGATTTTCCCCTCTACATTGAGAGAGAGAGAGAGAGAGAGAGAGAGAGAGAGAGAGAGAGAGAGAGAGAGAGAGAATAAAATAACATCATATTCCAAATAAAATTACAGATAACTAAACTATATTTTGTTCTGGACATGATTTCCTCAACGTTTTGGCTGAAATAATCTTCGGTCCTCATCAGATCTATGATCCACAATGAATGTGAAAAATCTTATTATAAAAGGATATTTTAAATGTTAATTTTCAACGCCACAGGACACTTTCTCTCTTGTGGTTTTTGGAGGAAATGCTGTCGGTGCCTTATGCTCAATTCTCATACGAGGCTGTTTGTGCTTAACTTCACACTTATGCCGTTGCGAAAGACATGAATTCATCTCTCGTATGTATGTTTTGTTTAGAAATAAATAAATAAATCCATCTCTTAGCTATGGCTTAATAGAAGAGTAGATTTGACGTTTTAGACTTGGTAGAGCAATTCCTTGTGGAGAAGAAAAACCTTTAAACTAAACAAACAGTACTCACAAAAAACACATTGTGTCTTATCCTGCTCCTAACTAAGGGGTTGGGTAAACACATTTTATTCCTTAATGCCCTGTACATCGATTGGATCCGTTTCAGAGGAATCTATATTTCGTATAAGTTCGGTGGCTTAGTAAATTAAGAAACTAAAAAGATATACCGTGTTTTTGTCAGTAAAATTATCCTTTGTTTCCAAAAATAGGTTTAACCTCTCTTTAAAGAGGAGAAGTGATACTTGGCATATCGCGCTTTGTACCGCAAGTTTTACGATACAGTGCGTTTACTTCTGATCTTTTCTTGATCTTTGTTAACTTTTTTGTGAAGAGCGATCAAACGATGTATAAAATGATGCGCATTACTTATCTAAAATATCGGTTTTATGCCTGTATATATGAACGTATCTCGAGACATATAGATATCAAATGTGCAAAGTCTTAGCATGTTAGTCTCATGAATGCCCAAGACGAATGAAACATTTCCTTTCACAAAAAGTGAAAGTGAAAGAAACAGCGTGACAGTAATCCAAACTCGATTTCTACTACATCGGAATCAAGCACGTTATCGCCTACACTACGAGTATTTGCCATTCTAAATAGGAATTGATTGCTAAAACGTAATTCCGTATAAATTATTAGTATTAATCAGGAATTATCAATACTAGATATAATTGCCACCCTATCGGCTATAGCTGTAGAATACGCTGAATGCACCTCCGAAGATGGTTGACACTCTCTGACGAGTGTCAAAATCCAGAGCTTTTTTGGAATTGGATCACCCCTACATTGATATTACTTCAAGATCTACTTCATAAATAGCAGCTGTCACCGACTCATGTACAGATTAAGTTTTCAAACATTTAACAAGGATTATTATAATTAGTTAATAGAAATCGAATAGCTATATGCAAATTATTTACTTTAGTTTGGAATACTTAACAAATAGAGTTGCTAGCTTTACATAACAATATTTGAAATATTCAAATATGGGCAAAGAAACTATCAATCTTGAATAGAATTGTAAGTGTTAGATAGGAATACATGAAACTATTACATTGCATACAAGTAAAAGAGTTCAAATAACTCATTTGGAAATAAAGAAACTGTTAACTTACAAATTATATATACTATATTAAATATATTTTAAACACTATACGGCCATAAGTAAACGCTTTTTTTAAATCATAAACTGCACCAAAATGAAGATGAACGAACGTCTAATGTAATGTCCGCTTTTAGCTGATCTTGTGTATACATAGATATATATTTCTTTTAAATACCCTATCCGGTGGCAAAAGCTGCTCGGTAGCGCCAGGAGTGGCAATACTGCCTTGAGCTACCGAAACTGTGTTATTACCCTGGTTGGCGGCTGATGAGGTTAGGGTATCGCACGTGCCTTCACACGTTGTATGATGAAAAAAAAAATATATATACACAAATATATATATATATATATATATATATATATATATATATATATATATATATATAAGAATTAGCAATAAATGACCTATAAGTACAGAGGACTCATTAAACACCACCCACTTATATATAATTCTGAATAAATTAGTTGTAGATACGAGTGCATGGAACAATACAAATGGGGACAAAGAAATTAGAGTAGACAGAAATGCAATGAAAATCCAAAGGAACATCGAAAACATATTTGTTATAATTAAATATTTACCAATGAAGAAACTTTCAGCATCAAATAAAAGTTTCTATGTTGTTAAACAATTAAATCAAACAACTTAAACAGGTGGCAATAGATGCTGATTGAACACATTATGTAGACGCATTGTTTGTATGTTGAACGTGTTCACAACTCTAAAGCAGGTTCCCAAATGTGTCCGTCATTTAATTATTTTTGCTTTGATTCTAGTGTAAATTAATTACAGAAAGTGGCCAAGTATAAAATGACTTTCATTGTACGTTGAGGTATCTAACTATTTTGAAGTCACATTGTGTAACGGTTATCATCTTAAGAAATGGACATGATGAACCTAGTTCAAATTCTTCACGAAATTGGCTGCGTTTCATTTCCCACTGAGTCTTTCAGAAAGGCTGGAATTCGTATCTTTTTACCCATTTATGAATAAATAACATGCAGAGCCAGCTCTTTAGCCCTAGTACGGCAACCGGGTCTATATGAAGGAAAAACATGTTATAAAACAATCGGTATTTTGATTATGAATTAACCTTGGGCCTCATCCTGCCAATGGAAGAGGAGGTTGGTAAACTCACGTATCAATATTTTTCTCTATCCACCTACTCAAGCAAAAACCACAAAAAGAGTGAAACATACAAAAAATGAATGAACTAACTGCTGCACTAATTTTGCAAGCTCACTTTGCTAACACATGTTACACATCCATTTCATTTTCCATTTTCACATTGCCCAACGTATTACACATGATTATTAACAGAATGAATTACGAAATATTTATTCGGTTCAAGTAGATTTGAAGAGAATAATTTAATTGAAAGCCATTTGTAATCGAAAAGATCCTGGATATCTTTGTGGTAAGAAACAAAAAAAACACAGTAACCCTACAGTTTAATTTAGGTTTGACAGGATCATTTTACTTCCCTCTACTTACAAACTCTGCAACCAACATACAAGATTGAAGTAGAGTCTTCATCTGAACGCGAGAATTTCATCTCACTCCAACTGATATATACTTTTCCAAAAAGAAAAAATGTATGGATCCAACGTTTGTACGTATGGATCCAACATTTTCCCGCTTAGCCTTTCATAACATTCATTGGACGTTTTATTCGGTTTATTATGCATTCTTTATGACTAAAATTTACGAAAAGCCTATATCATTAATTCAAATTATGATGACCTCATCTTGATCACGTCAGAAAGTATTTTTTTTCAAAAAGAGTTACGAGTCGTTTCATGAGAGTTAAGTCAGTTTTCTGTCACTTCAATAAAGGAAGAGGGTGTAGGCATATAGCTAAGTGTTCATGGACGTATATGTGCACATATATTGAAATATTATCTTGAGTAATGCTTACAAAAAGAACATAATTAAAGCAAAAATAGCCATATTGCCTTTCTTGTCCAGACACTAAACCAAAAACTTTTTATTAATAGAATCGTTCAAAATATTCTCTCGATCAAAATAATAACTATGTATAAGGTTGGGAACACACTAACCCACTATTATATTCGTGCATCTTGGTATCGGGGTGTGTGTCCGTGTTTAATATAATTATGTAGATATTCTCTTGATATAAATTTATGAACATATATGCATTTCTACACATAAATATTTAAGTATATTTATATGTGTACATGGGCTTATATAAATAGGTGTAAGCACGTGCTTATTTGAGTCTCCTTATTTATATATATATATATATATATATATATATATATATATATATACATATATATATATATATATATATATATATATATATATATATACATATATATATATATATATATATATATATATATATATATATATATATATATATATATATAGGCAAAAGTACATGTATATATACGTATATATAAAGGTGCGTGCATAAATAAGTATACTTATATGAGTATCTATCTATATATATCCAACCATGCATATATGCGTGTGCGTACATGTGTGTGCATGTGTGTGTGTGTGTTTGTTTATATATTCGGTATATATATATATATATATATATATATATATATATATATATATATATATATGTATGTATGTAAGTATGCATGTATGTATGTATGTATGTATGTGTATGTGTGCGTGTGTGTGTTATGTATATGTATGCGTATATGGGTACATATAATTTTTATATATATATATATATATATATATATATATATATATGTGAGTGTGTGTGTTCGTGTGTGGGTATTTTTGTGTGCTTATATATCCAAGCCTACATATATATATATATATATATATATATATATATATATATATATATATATATATATATATATATATATATATATATATATCTGTTTGCTTGCGTTTTTAAAGTTTTTGAGCAATTATGTATGGATATGAGTATATATATTTGCGTATCCATATATAAGATTGTGCATATTCATATGCGTGTAAAAGAAATATGTTTGTGTGTGAGTGCGTATATATATATATATATATATATATATATATATATATGTGTGTGTGTGTGTGTGTGTTTGTGTGTGTGTGTGTGTGTGTGTGTGTGTGTATGTGTGTGTGTGTGTGTGTATTCATATGCGTATATGTGTTTAAACGTATGTGTGTATGTATTTCATAGTCTATGTGTTGAGACATATTTTTGTTTTCCTTCCCCATCGTCTTTCACGAGTGCAACTGCGTTCAGTTGTTCAGAACATTATACTGTTGGCTGAATACTGCTGTCTCTCTGCCACAAACAAGGACGCACGTCAGTATGTAGAATCGCTTTCCACGTTTAGCAGCGTCGTTCCTTCGCTTGAATAAATGGCTGTCTCTTCGACTAGCTCCAAGAAGAGAGCACGTATTTGCATTTCTAATTCCAGCCTTTATTTACTCTGGCGTCTCAGTCGTGCGTATGTTTGTGTTGGTCATTATGCACGCCATCCTGGCACTCGGACCCGCCTAAAGAGGAAGGAATCGAAGATTCTCTGTGCATAGTTTGCGACTGACTGATCCCAATCAGAAAAATGGTGTGACTCTAGCATTAAACCTCGCAGGGGTTTGAAGAATGGCTGACTAAGAAGCAAACGGAGTTAAAGGATAGAGACGAAATTAAGAGACTAAGAGTTTGGAGGGGCAGAGGGCTGAAAATTATGAAGCAGAAATGTAGAATCGGAGAATGGTTGTAAGAAAATTGAACCACCAAACAAAAACATAGAACCAGAAATAGGAAGAAGCGAAAGGAAGCTAATGTTATCAAAATAAAAGAAATAAAAAAATGACTTGAAAAGAATAAATTCTGCCAGAAAAGAGAGAATAGAACAGTGTAAGAAATGAACTTCAGAAAGATGTATACTCTTAGAGAAGATTAAATCAAGAGGAAAATGAACTAAAATGTATTTTACGATCAAATAAGAAGTGAAATGATTCAAGGTGTTTGATCTTTTAATCTGACCAGAATGAAAACGAATATGGTTCCCTTTTAGGCTTTGCGGTTTGTTTTTTTTTTGGGGGGGTTACTTCTTTAGGCTTTTCAATCAGTTACAATTTATGCGATCCAGTCTCTAAGTTTCCAACATTTTCTTTTTCATCAGAACAAAATTTGATGGAACATTTTGTTCACATCTAATCTTTGTTTTTGGTATCCTCGTTCAATAATAAAGGTATATATCATGTAGTTTATTGGCTTCTTTTTAATAGTACCAAAATAGGATCAAATAACTTCATTCAGTCGAACACTTATGCCTATTTATATCTATTTTGCTAGTGAAATTAAGTATTTCTTTTTTTTCTTTTACTTCGATCCAAATATGTTCAAAATTTTTATTTAATTTTCTACTAATTTCTATTCGTCCATTGCACAGCATAATCCTCGATTTTCAAGCCAACATTTTACTCTAGTCCAGTCGGCTCGGTATTGAGATTACGCCGATTACCTATCTGCAAAGCTCTCACTCCAACAAATGTCCTGAATATGATGATAAACCATATGTTAGTGATATTTGAGTCGTAGAGTTTGGGATAATGTTGATTACCCCTTCATTATCACTACTTTTGGTTCCACTTTCACCCGGAGTGGTAGTTCCTGTTAGGTTACAATCCATAGGAGAAATAGAAGTTAAATACTTCATTATGCTTAAAACCATTTAATTTTGTGCAAACAAATGATTTATATTTAATTGAAATATTTGTATTACGTAGCAGAGCGTGAAACTATCTATCTACGTACAAACAAAGGATTAATGTTTAATTGAAATATTAGTATTACGTTGCAGAGTTTGCAATCATATAAATGTGTGCAAACAAAAGATACTTTTGAACTGAATTATTATTTTTATGAATATTTCCAGCTATTGTTCCAACAAATTTTTTCACACAGTTATATCATATTAAATACTCCTATTTAATACAAATAATTTGGTCTCAGTTCTATGGTTTTAATGATGCCCAGATGATACAAATAAATATGTGATTTCGAATATATTTTTTCTATATAATAATAGTCATTTGCTCGCACAAATTTATATGATTTCATATAACTATTACAAATTCTGAGTAAACAATTTTAGCTTCGGGTAACTCTTCTTCATTCAAATTGTTTACTGTTATATGGTATCAATATAACTTATAAAATTCGAATAATTTTCAAATACATCTACTTGACACATAGGTGAGACCATAAGAGGTAATTCTATTCCGGGTCAGAGTTGACCTTGGATTAATGGTAGTTAAGGGGTATTTCTCTTTCCACAGTTTCAGAGCTTCAGGCTCAGTTGCTGATTACTGAAATACCCAAGACACCCAATTTTTTTTCTTTTTAGGCGAGGGAACTTTAACTTTTTGCAGTGAATACAATCAATACTATGATAGGGTGTAAAATTTTATTCATAAAAATAAGCTATTTTAAAAATGTAATGAAAACAGAGGCTATAATAAATTTATAGGTAAGCTTTATTCAACTTAATATTTCGGAAACAGATGGCAAATTATACTCTTGCTTATATACCGAACAATAGTCGTCTGTTAAGACATTTCCATTATTAAAAAGGGGTGATCAGTATCTATAGCTTTTCATAAAACAATGAATATATAATATGCTTTATTTATATCAAATAATGATAGATAAGAATGAATTGAAAAATATGACGTAATCGAAACAATTCAATTGTCTTCGAATATTTTGTAAACTAAATTACAAGGTTTTGACATTTAATAATCAAAATATTTAACATTAAATGTTACTGCAATCACACACACACACACACACACACACACACACACACACACACACACACACACACACACACATACACATATATATATATATATTCGTTGAAATTCATATATATATATATATATATATATATATAAATTTCAACGAATAATCATCGTTCTGTATCCATGAACAAAACCATATTTTTCATTAGAATTTTCAGCCAACACAAACTAGGCTATCTTCAAATATATGAAATATACTGCTTTTGTTTCTCTCTCTCTCTCTCTCTCTCTATATATATATATATATATATATACATACAGACACATATATACATATTATTATTATTATTATTATTATTATTATTATTATTATTGTTATTATTATTTACTCCTCTAGAATTTTTCACATCAGTATTAGCTGATGGTTTTTCACTGGAGTTTGAGTGACAGCAAGTCTCCTCAAGTCTGCAGGACTCGTCTCAGTATTCTGGCCGTCCTCAGCAATGCTGACGTTTGGTTCACCATCTATAACCAAAAACTTATGGATCTACTTGGTGAAATAAACACATATGAACAGATATCCCAGCAAACTGTTTCTAATAATATCAATGACTTTAACAAATCCTACAGAAAATTAATCTCTAATGGGCATAATATTATTAATCAATTACCACCCCATATTCTCTAAAATTTTCAGTTTTCCTAAAACCCAAAATCCTGACATTCCTCAATACCTATTATTTTTGGCATAGGATCTACCCCCACCTCCATAATATTGCTAAACTTCTAGCCAAATTTCAATCCCCTCTATTAGGTACCATCAGCATCGCACACATTTCCTGATCACTCTGCAACAAATTAACTGACATTGATATGAACAAATATTTAGCTAGTTTAAATATCAAATCCCTATATACCAACAAACCTCTTGATAGATACATTGAACGTCTACATAATCACCTTCAAAAATCTAATACAACATTACCTCTACCTATCTATAAACTGATTAAAATCCGTAAGGGAGGGTGTCCTCGAAGTTTAACGGTTAAAGCGATGGACTGCGGGATCGTAGTACGCGAGTTCGTACTCCAGTCGCACTATTACGTTCACTTTCGGGCAAATACACTTGGGAAAGGAATGAACACCCTTATCCTCCAAGCTATTGGTTAAATAGTACCACAACTGTTCTTCTAAGAACATAGCTTTGGCATTAAATAACCTACAAAGGTTGATATGCCATTAAACAAAGAAATCAAACCAAACCAGAATCTGTACTTTATGCACTTCACACTAGACAAAAAAAATGGTTTACTAAAGGGATCTCCGCTTGAATTCTTAGGATCGGGCCCCTTTAAATATATAATACCCAATACTGCACGTTACTTCAAATACATAGATGACATCCTACTTATCAATCCACAAGATCTTGATTTACATAGCATCACTGACAGACTGAACAATGTAGAAACTTCTAGAAAGTTTACATATGAACTTGAATCCAACAGCACCCTACATTTTCTCTATATCTTACTTATTAGGAATATTAACAAACCATAAATTAAGGTTTACCGTAAACCCAACCGTTAAAACGACCACGTTCATTTTTATTCTCACCACAACAACACCAAAAGAGGTTTCGTCATAGGTTTTTATATCCGAGCTCTACGTATTTGTTACTCGAAATATTTAAATGATGAATTTAACCACATAGAAAACTCCTTCCTTAGCCTTCCATACACCAAATCCTTTATACACTTTGCTAAATCTAAAGCCCTCAGAATCCATAATAAGAATTAACATCGAACTAATGCCTACTCACAATCTTATAAAAATATTTCCCCCATAGATTCATAACTTTGCCAAACAATTCTTCTTCTCAAAGCACAATAAACAACTTAAATAAACTCGATATCAAAACTGCCTCTTTACCCTCTAAAACAATACACGAATTAATACACTCTAGCCCTCTACGTAATATATTTTCAGACCCCGGTGTTTATTGTATCCGTTGTAATAATTGTAAATTAAAATATATTGGTGAAACATCTCGGAATATTCACGGCGCTTGAAAGATCACAAAAGAGACATAAGTATTGGTAACTTAAACAAGGCACTATTTCAACACATTTCTCAGTTTAATCACAACTTTGAATTCAATTCTACAAAGATGCTCATGTACATTCATAATAAAAGACTAAGACGAATTTTCGAAGCCGCTGCAATTTCCATCTGTAATTCACTAAATACTCGTCGGAGCTTGAATAATATTTCCCTTTACTTGAGCAAATCCATTTTAAATAGATACAATATATTCCATCTTTAGTTAATATATACCACATATGTCATAGTTTTATAGTTTCTCTTTTTCTTTTTGTCTTTCTTTTTCTTACTCCATTTGATTCGAAATCTTTCCAGAGAAACAAACGGAATATCAATTCTGCACTATATTTCTAATACGTAAAATGACGTAATTTAAAACAAACAAACGCTGATGCACCAATTAAACAGCCACCTTTTTCTTGTTATATAAATTTTCACTACGTTTTTGTATTTTGCACTAGTAAAAATCCATCGTTGATTTACCATCAGTAATATCATCCCTCATAATCTAGATGATGTGTCATTTGAACCGAAACGCTATAGTGTCGACTTTGCTTCTAAATAAATCTATCTCTGCACCTGGATTGCATTGTTATCAATATTTCTTAATATATATATATATATATATATATATATAGTCCCCTCATCTATCACTAAACATGATATTTTTAAATTATTGGACCATGTGTTAAAAAAAGCTAAAAGTTTATCAAACAATAGCCAAAACAGTATATTTCATATACTTGAAGATAGCCTATTTTGTGTTGACTAAAACATTGAAATGAAAATTATGCTTTTATTTGTGGACAGAGTACGATGATTCTTCGCCGAAATTAAAAAAAAACATATTTGTTAAAACAAAACCAACAAATAAGTAAATAATGCGAAATACGAAGCTACGAAGAAAAAGAATAAAGAAAGAAGTAAATTATATATATATATATATATATATATATATATATATATATATATATATATATATCACATACACAAACACATAGACACACACATCATCATCATCATCATGATGTCATGCAACCAGCACAGATCTCCTTGGCCCTCTCTCGCCAATCGTGTTTATCGTCCATTGCTCCCGGGAGGTCTTCAGGGCTACATCCTGTATCTAAATAGAGCTGTTGTATAAAGGTTTTAGATGGTTGTTCTGCATTGGCCTGTCCATGACATGGGGTCCCCAGGAGTATCTCACTTATGTGTTTGTCTTCATTTCTCTAGCAATGTCCTGCATGTATAACTTAGATGATTTTCCTGTGGGGTGGTGTTTTTTGTCGGGTGTTGCCTCCGACCACACACACACACACACACATATATATATATATATATATAGTAGTCCACAGACAGACTTTTTCCTTGTATTACAACTCTTCAGTGTGGCTAGACACGCAAGATTTTCTAAGCTGGGGTCTAAAATCGACAGGGATCAAAACCCAAGATTCTACCGCACAGCTACGAGGAAACTAGCGTATGCAAAGGAATTTTAAACGCTTATGAATCCCATTCGTTTTGTTTACATACATCCGCTTAACGGCTACCGAGAGCTCAATTCATTCGAAGAGCCTTACCTTAAGCGGGTGGCAAACATTACTTCCATCGCTAGAGAGCTCAATACACCGAGGATATGAGAGTGCATATATATATATATATATATATATATATATATATATATATATATATATATATATATATTATTTAAAAGGGGGTGAAAAGAAATGATGAAATCTAAAAAAGAAAAAATTATATAACGAGAAAAAGGGAAGTATATGAAGAAGTGATAAAGAAGAAATGTAGAAAAACAAAAACGAAATAAGAATGCGAAGGAAAAAAGGAATAAAAAGAACTTTTCATATAAGAAATAAACTAGTAATGAAAAAAAAAAAAAACAGAAATGAGTAAGGTAAATGAAAATTTAATAAAAAATGTATCCAACCCAATGAGAACGAAAGAACACAGAGAAATGAATTTTAAAAAAATATATTGAATCGTAGATTAAATGTGAGAGAATAAAAATATAAAAAATAAAAATGTCAAATAAGATTAAAACATTTTTTCAATTAAATGAAAATGAAGATTGTAAAGATCTGGATGTTTAGATTCTAGTCTATGTGATTATATCATGATCTCAACTTCACTGTTGAAAAATACCTGTAAAACATCGGATGCACAGGAAAATGGAAAGAGATTATATGTCAGAACTTCAAACACGATATCTAATTAAGCATGCTCGCTTTTTATTCTTTTTTTTTAAATAACTCGGGTTTATTACACGATTGAATTATATTAGACATCTCTTTCTTGCTTTTCTTATTATCCATTTTCACGTGACACATTCTCTTGACTTCTTTCAATAGCAACAATTCTCGGCATGCTATGGTCATTATAATATTGTTTTAAATTGAATGATAGGTAACTAATCATATTTCGTAATACTAGCCAGGGAATTTACCCCTCAGTTATTGTGACACGATGGCTAGATGTATCGTAGGTTAATAACCAGGAGAGAAAGAAACAAGTTTGTTTTTACTTTCTTTATGTGTTTATTTTACTGCACATAAAATGACTATTGAAGAGCCATGGATGGGGTCAAAAGCTTCAAGATGTCATTTTTTTTTTGTACGACCAAATTTTCGGTCTGTCACCGCATGAAAAATTCAGTTTGCCGTGGTGAGGATATGCAACCGGCCATACACTCTTTTAAATCCAAATACGTTCTTTATTTCAGTCATTATTACAAAATTCCTGGTAGATATAGGAGATTATAGGAGATTATAGGTAACTAGGGATATAAAATTCTATTCCCGCCTAGTTGTATGGGGTGGGTTTAGAATACACCGACTGCATCTCTGTAGTGGGGAAGACCTCTCCACCAAAGAGAGCACCCCTTGACAGTGGGTAACGACCCCTAATGGTTCTGGACGGGATGATTGTGGCTGAGCAGTCCTTGGCCCAGAAACTGAGTGATCAAGTGACTTGCAAAATTTGCAATATTGCCCTTACGTCCTTACAAGGCAAGAGGGGCTATCGGAGGGGCCCGATTTGATCAATCAGCTAGTCATGTCAAGCTTTAGCACTTAATATAATTGACTCAATCGTTTTCTGCAAATTACTCTATTGGAAAGGAAATATTCGACTGTTATTATCTTAAAGGTGTTTGAAGGTGATGGCTGAGGGTCAATATTTTAACTGTGCGCAAACAATTGATAAGAAGTAAAAATATTTTTTTTATTATAAATAGAAACATTAGTGCTAAATCATAATTCATAAAAACATTTAACAATATGCTGATAAATTATTAACAT
Organism: Sepioteuthis lessoniana; assembly: GCA_963585895.1. NCBI lineage: Eukaryota > Metazoa > Mollusca > Cephalopoda > Myopsida > Loliginidae > Sepioteuthis > Sepioteuthis lessoniana. The sequence goes on from OY757904.1 coordinate 71,131,049, forward strand.
TGAATAGAATTATTAGTGTGATATAGCAAAACGTAAGATCATTTACCTACGTGCAAATAAACGAGCACTTATCAATTTAAAGATAAAGTTATCTACAAACCATTCATTTACGAATAAATTATATGTAATATTTGCTGGATTTGACTTGATATAAAAAGCAAGATTTCAAATGCAATCAAACTAAATAACCAAACCGAGCATTTAATTTATTTGATGCTATCGTTTCTTTCAGTCAAAATGCTAATAAGTTTGATGACATTAAACAAAGCACCCAAATCAATGAAGAAATTAAATCCTGATAAATTATAACTGAATTTTTAAAAACAAGAATAAAATTTTCTTCTTATGTACTAATAAATTTCTATTGTTAATGCCTGAATCCTGGGCTTATATAGAGAGCTAGAGGCAGGTTTACAGTATTGATTATCATCGTAAAAGTTAAATCAGCAACCTGAATTCAGATCCGAAGCGAGGCTGCATTTTACTTAAATGGTAATGCTTTTAAAAAAGACATTTACCCCCACGTACAAGTGAATAGTTAGGCTGACTGCAGGGGGGTGTCCTCGAGGTGTAATAGTTAAAGTGATAGACTGCGGAATCGTAGTAAGCGAGTTCGTATTCCAGTCGCGCTATTATGTTCATTTTCCGGCAAATACCCTTGGGAAAGGTATGAACCCTCTAAACCTCCCAGCTATGAGTTAAATAGTACCACTACTGTTCTTCAAGGAATATGGCTTTGGCATTAAATAACCTAGAAAGGTTGATATGCCATTAAAACAAAGAAACCAAACTTAGGCTGACTGCGTTCTTTGGTTTAGTTATGTGACCAGTAACCGCGTGGTACATCCTGCCCGTGGCAGAGGGTTTGTTTATATTATTCTACATCTGCGAGAACTAGCTGACCATTCAAGAAATTGGACCTAGCTTTATTTAAAACATCACCTTCTTCCACTGAAAAATTTTAGAACCATCAAGAATATTTTCAGGAAAAGTACACTTTTGTATATGTCGAATAATTATCTGCTGCAGACAAGAAAACTAAAATGCTGTCAACATTTACACTCTATCTAAATATATATCGTATCAATGCATATGGAAAAGAGCTTATTTTATTAGTTGTAAAAAGGATAGTTGGTTTCGAAAACTAATTCAAGGGTACAATTTAATACGAGAAGGGGTAGGAACAGCAATACAGATAGATAAGTAGTATAGTCATAATAAACCATTATTCATCTACAAACAATATATATATATATATATATATATATATATACATATATATACATATATATATATATATATATGTGTGTGTGTGTGTGTGTGTGTGTGTGTGTGTTTATATATACAATTAGCACCAACTAAAAGGATTTATTTTAAATATCTAATGACTTCGCTTTTCCATAAACACTTGCTATAACTTATTCCATCTTAATGGTAAACTAGCAAGATGGGTGATGTTAATGACGATAAAATAAAATAAGAGGACGAAATACCCGAATTCCATTCAGATAAAAATTCTAATACGAAAAGATTTCCAACGGTGTATAACACACACACACACACACACACACACTCACACACACACACACACACACACACACACACACACATATATATATAGCAAGCATAAAGATCAGAACAAAGTTAAGAATAATTCTAAATGTGAAATAATCTTTCATTTTAAAGCTTTGTAGAACATTTCATCAAGGAAATATACGGATATAAAGGTGAATTATATAATTCTAAAATATATAGCTCAATTCACTTATTTCGATGATGTTATAAGCATAATTATATAACATTCGAAAAAAATAGATGATCGAAAACGTCAGAACGCTTAACAAAATCATACTATTGTAATAGATACATCATATCTAAATGAAAATAGCGTTCATAATTCATTAGTATCTGATGTGTAGACCTTTACCTTCAATAACAGCCGGACATATTTCGCTGCACGAGCGAATTAATATCTTGCATTCATCAAAGGACATTAACTCCCATTCTCCTTTCAAATTAGTCCATACTTCTTCGACGTTTCTTGGATTCTTTTTCGTAGCTTTTTCATTTGGTAACTTCGAAACATTCTCAATAGGATTCATGTCTGGGCTTTGAGCAAGCCACTTCATAACAGAAGCATCCACCTCAGACAGAAATATCTTAACAGACTTCACTGTGTGACACAGAGCGATATCTTGCATGGTCGATTAATTGCAGTTCTTAAATTAGGTACATGTTTCTTCAGTATCTCTTTGCATACAGTTGCGATTATTTTACCATGTAGCCTGAAAAGAGACTCTGTATCACAGCGAAAATCATGCCAAACATCATCACACTTCCTCCTCCAAATTTAACCCTGTTTTTAGTGCACTGAGGCGAATATCGTTCCTTAGGACTGCATCAAACGAAACTTCTCCCGTCACAATCGAAAGGTTCAAATTTGACTCATCACTGAAATGAACACAATCCACTGTTCTTCAGTCCATATGACGTTTTCAGTGGCACATTTCAGTTGGCTCATTTTGTTCTTATTAAAAATGTTAGGCTTCGTGGAAGCTGCTCGACTGTTCAAGTTTATTTCATCTAGTCTTCTGGAAATAGGGTTCCTTGATATATTAATCCCAAGTTTAGCATTGTCACTTTTAGAGATAGCGGTTTTTATTCATTACCATTCCATCTGTCTTCTCTTGCTGTAGTTTTTCTAGGCCTATAGCAGGTGATTTCTTGCCTTCATTTAATCCGGTTTCCTCGAATTTTCTCAAAATACTATGAATAACACTTTTAGATTTCCCCATAGTTTTTGAAATATTTCCAATCGATAATTTATCTTCATTACGTGACTTGACTATCAGTTTTCGAAGTTCCAATGATGTCACAGATTTTCTTTTTGCCACGTTTACAATACAAGAGCCAGTGAAGAGCCAGTGTAATTTAGTAGAATACCCAATTCTATATTTTATACCCCAAACGTTTTTTATAATACAAAATTATTAAATTTTACGGACTTTTTTAATCGTTCTGATATTTTTGATCATCTATTTTTTTCGAATGTTATATAATTATTCGTATAACTTATCAAAATAAGTTTATTGTGCTTTATATTTAGGAATTATATAATCTACCTGTATATTCTTAATTTTCCTTGATAAAATGTTCAATGAAGCTTTAAAATAAAAGGTTATTTCACATTTTGACTTATTCTTAACCTCGTTCTGATCTTTATGCTCGCTACTATGCTGTTACCAATACTTTAACACGAGCTGAATATGGCACAAAATATTTTAAGGCGGGTGTAGCTGGTTTTAATTCGGACTTATGCTACTCCTGGGCTGTTTCTAAAACCAACATTACAATGCACCGTCTGCCCTGTTATTTATTCATAGATGGTGCTTGAATAGATAGATGTAAAATTTCCCCGTGGGTATTAGCACTGTGACGTGGTATGCTATCGAGAGAGGGAAAGGGAGGTTAATTCTGTGTTTGAATTAACAGGCCCCAAGACAGCCCGTTAAAAAGGGAGATATGAACGAAAGTCAATTACTCGCACTCCATGATCGGCAGCCTGTTGAACAAAGAATGAAGGTCAAAGCTACCAACACTCCATGACCTGTAATCAGTTGGACAAAGAAGGGAATGCAGGTCACTCGATTATCGTAAACGTATGGAATGATGGGAGGAGGAAAAAACCAAATGATTGGCCCATAGTCCAAACGCCATCTTTTTCGTTAGCGGAAGTTTGGAAAAGAAAGTTTAGTTCTGGTCAGACATTGGCAAGGGGATAGACGCCAATTTAGCCAAGCTCCGGGAAAGAGTAGAACAGAATCTTTGGACAGAAGTCAGCAGAAAAGGCACTGATTCAGCCGATTCTGGGGGATGTCACTCGCCCGTAAAAGAAAGGGACCTGAAAAATAAACCCTGGCGAAGATAAGAACAACTTAAACTGTTTTTCCTTCTACCCTTCCTAAATATTGGAATTATATGTTTTCAAAAAAGAAAGAGATAAACTGAAAGGATTCTGCTTTGTCAACAGTAAATTAATGAATGGACTTTGTTATTTGCGCCAGCCCAGTGACTTGAGCATTTTTTTCAAGTGAAAAAAAAAAAAAAGAAAGGAAGTAAAGAATAGAAAGAAGAAAAGTACAGTTGAGAGACATTTATGTTTGATACTGCCTGCTGGCTTAATATAGCCGGTATTTTAAAAAGAAAGGAGAAAAGAAAAAGGAATTGTTTCTTAAATCTTACTATTATTTGTTTGGTCGTCGCCTATTAAAACTTAGCTATATTTTAAATGCACCCTTGTGTTGTAATCTATTGGTTGTGTTATTTATCTATCGAGTCACCTTCTTTTGAACATATCTTTTTCAGCTTCGTTACGCTTTCATTAATTCTCGCTATATGTCTTATTCGTCTTAAAAGCATCACAAGGAAATTTTGGAAATTTGACTGCAGACAATAATATTTCTTTTAACTTTGAAGTTCATGTTTTCTGTTATCCGAGTGGGTAGGAAAACGAGGGACTTAGTAGGGTATGTGAAAGTTAATTGGAAACCCCATCGCCAGCGTCGAAGATCAGTCTAGCCCCAAGTTAATCCCAACACTGTTTGTCAGTTACCATATGCCCGAAAAGGGAGTCTTGACTATGATTTATTTTGCGGAGGGTGAAGTGACAGACTACCCTCGACGTCACATGCGCATAAAATGAACTCCCATCCGGGGATAATAATCTATGCAGCGTCTCAGCACTATGTGAAATGCAATTAGCCTTGTCCAAGAACTGAACTCAGGGCTCCGTGTCTACGACGATGACCACGACTCCAAAAGTGCATATATATATATATATATATATGTATATATATTCCTTCTCTCTCTCTTTCTCTCTCTCTCTCTATATATATATGTGTGTGTGTGTGTGTGTGTGTGAGAGCAAGCGAGTTGAAGTCAATAATTATCGTGATGGGAAATCTAAATCTGTGTTCAACACATAGAATAAGTGCTCTAAAGACATCTAGGGGATGACGTTATAATTTGAAGAAATATGAAGTTAGAATCAAGACCATTTGAATGTAATGTCTCTGGAGAAACACAATATTATGCAACCGTAACACTCTTCCGAAGTCCTCAATTTAAATACTTGCTTTTACTTTTCATGTTACGCAGACTGAGAATTTATCGGCAGTGTAAGGTTTGAAGAAAGGTGGAGTTAACACAAGGTAATACAACTTCTTATTTTATCAATTGAAAAGTGGTGCTTTGACTAAAGGAAAAAAGTTTCACGATTTCATGTTTAATCAAAATCTAAGAAAATCAACTTTGATACATATGCGTTAAATTCTTTTGTTGACGTTGAGTTTTAGATGTTCAAGAGGTATGTGATCGCCTCGACGTAAAGTTAGACTAGTTTCGATCCCAGCGTCCTGTTTGTCTACCGTGGCTGTCTGTGGATGACGATATATACGTTCCCTACCGAGGGAGGGGATTTAGCACTTTGATAGAAGAATTAACGTTTGCTACTTGCATAATTCATAGCTCTTCTAACGAATTGAGCAATTCGGTATTCAATAGCGTAAAATGTAAACAAACGACAGTTAATACGCATGCGTGAAATTCCAGTAAGTTGTCGGCCAGACGTAAAGCTATACTTAAAGTTGTGATACAACAAAAAAGTCTAATTGTGGATGTGTAGGGATTTAGGAATTAACAATAAAATTCCCAACCGGATGTTGACTCGTCGGCTGACACATACAAAATGTATAAACGCGTCGCTACGAATCGGCTCCACGCACCCATCCGGTTAGAAATCAGAAAAAAAGAAAAATGATAAAAATTAAAAAGCCAATAAGAAGCGGTTGCGCCAAAAATGAAGTTTTTCTCATTGTATGTTGTAGCACTTCAAATCAACCAAACAGGCCATAGATGACAATATATATATTTGAAGCATACCTATATTTACATTTTGATGCTAAAAATTGATGATAAAAATTTTCTACACATCTTTTTATATGTCCTTTCGAGTTGCAGCATTGATTTTATGATATCCGGCGGGAATTGGTTAATGTAAACCCCCAAAATAATTGGTACCTTAGAACTTTCAGTTCAATCTTGGGCCATCATCAAGGGAATGTGCAACAACACACCAGTATGGTAATAAATACTTACAAAGTAGTAATGTATATGCAAAGGTCACATCACTTTTGCTATATACAGACTGTCACGTGGTCTACCACTGAAAGGAGAGAAACAAGAAATTTCCCCTACCCCTCTGTGTTTGAATTGACAGGCCCCAAAGGTTGACCGTTAAAAGAGGAAATTAGAATGTAGGTCAAGCTATCTGTACTCCATAACCACACCTGGGTAGATAGAGAAGAAAACATAAAGGTCCGTATAGTAGTCCGAATGAATCGCATGACAAGGTGGGGAAGAAGAAAGAGGCCAAATGATTGGCCAGAACCCTAAAGCCGGAAGTAGCACCCTTTTCGTCAGAGGAAATTGGAATAAAGAATTCAGTTTTTAGAACGGAGGTTGCAGTGAGAGTACGCGACTCTCATGCTAAAACTCCGAGCGAAGAAACAGAAATAGAGGTCTTGGATAGGAGATAACTGATGCCTTCAAGCTGAACTCTACAGAATCCCGCTTGCTCGTTAAAAAATACTTTGTGAAGAAACCCGTCGAAAAAGCTAAGTAAACATTAAAACAGTTTTCTCCCTCCACCCTTACTAAGTATTTCAATTGTATGCTCCCCCTCTCAGTTTAAAAAAAATAAGCATATAGGGAATTATATGCATTAAGAAAAGAAGAGAAATGAAATGAACAGATTTATTTCATAAACTGTGAACATATGAGTGGACTTTGCTACCTTTTCAAGGTTCAAAAGAAAAGACAAAAAAGAGAGAAAAGAAAAGGAAAGAAAGATATTGTATTTAAGTCTTGTCTGCTAGTAATATAGACGGCGCCTTAATTATTTGCTTCTCCGCTCGTATTAAAACCTTATTATAGTTTAGATGTCCCATCGTGTCGAAATTTATTCATTGTGTTGTTTGCCTATCGAACTGCCTTCTTTTGCATGTTCCTTTTCAGCTTCATTTCGCCTCAATTTATTCTCGCTAAATGCCTTATTCTCCTTTAAAAACATTACACGGGAAATTGAAATTGTCGACTACGATAAATGATAATATTCTATCGAAACCTAGAGGCCCATATCTTCCATTATCCTGGGGGTGGTAGAAAGACGAAGTGGCCTGGTGGGTGTGTGTAACGTGAAATTTGGAAACCCCTTGCCAACGGCGGTCAGTCTAGCCCCATATTAACCCCCACATTATCTGCCAGTTCCCATGTGCCTGAAGAAGGAATCTTAACTGGGACTTATTCTGCGAGGGATGAAGAGCTAAACTGCCCCGAATTCACACGTGCAAAAAATAAACTCCCGTCCTGGAATAAATATCTTACGCCGCGTCACACAGACCGTCATACTCGCGAATATGAAATGACAAACATAAAGCTCATTTCCAAGTCTTTGCCTCTTCTCTTTAATGAAATATGACTACAATTATATCTACTGCCTAAATACACATACACACACACATATATATGTAATTGTATATATATATATAAACAGTTGGTGAAATTAAGATAATGAATTCATTTTCATCTTGTTAAAAAGCATTGATATAAATTAATGCTCTAAGAAATTAAAAGGACTTCTTCTTATCAAACAAGAAAACGGATTAAAATAACTTATTCACATTTACAACCAGACTTAAAAAAACAACATTTTCGACTATATAAACGTAACCCTTCCATATCAAGTAACAATAAGTAGCAACTTATTTTGGCATATAAAAAACATTCAGTTTGATCATACTTCAAATTTAACAAAGGAAAATTTAGTTCCGCAAAAATACATGTCTAAATATCCAGAGTTATATCTGAAAAATATTATTCAGACATATATCTTTAGTACATCAAACTTTAATCATTAAAATGAAATACATCATTCTAAAAGTAATGTTATTCTCAGTAAAATCACCCCCAACAATGACCATAATAGAGCAAAGATTTTCTAATATTAATTCCAATTTTATTATTATGGTTATTTTTGGGGTGATTTTACTGTGAATGACATTAGTCTTAGAATGATGCATTCCATTTTAATGATTAAAATTCAGAAGAAGTCCTTTAAATTTTTTAAAGCATTAATGTTTTTAACAAGATGGGAGTAAATTCATTATCTTAAATTGACCGACTAATTATATATATATATATATATATATATATATATATATATATATATATACGAGGTGCCTTCAATGTTTCCAGCCTTTTTTTACAGGCATTTAAAATCGTCGTAGACCCTCAAAATTCATTATTTTATTGCTATACATCTTATGAGATGACTGGACAATTTTTATGAGTTCAGGTTCAAATGAACAGCTACAGCAGCAATTGGAATACACCCTACTAAAGATTGATTGTCACAGCTGGTAAATTTCAAAAATGCAATATGGGCGTGAGGACAATTTAGAAGAATCATATGCAATAAAATTATGTTTTAAACTTGGAAATAATTGCACAGAAACGTATGGAATTCTTCAAACTGCTTTTCGAACATCTTGCATGAATCGAGCATCAGTTTCTGAGTGACATAAGAGATTCAAGGAAGCCAGGGAGTCTTTGAGGGAGGATGAGAGGTGTGGGAGGAGTAAGGAAGTCAGGACACCAGAGATAATTGACCAAATAAAGAATGTCATGGATATGGACCGTCGTGTGTCTATAGAGACAATAAGTGCACAGTTTGATGTCAGTGTGGAAACTGTACACACAATTATTTGCGAGGAACTGAAGATGCGGAAGATTTGCGCGGAGATTGTCCCAAGGGTGCTCAGAGAAGATCAGAAAGAAAGACGTTGTCATGACAGCAGGGAGACGGTCGAGCTGATCAATTCAGATCGCGAACTTTTTGATGCACTGGTGACCTGCGATGAAAGCTGAATCTACTGCTATGACCCAGAGACCAAGAGACAGAGTTTCCAGGGGAAGCATACTGGCTCTCCCAGACCAAAGAAGGCCAGACAGAGTAAATCCACCCACAAACTTTTGATGATCCTTTTTTTTTTACTGCACTTTCATGATCTACATGCACTGGGTTCCCACTGGGCAGACAGTCAACAAGGAATACTATGTTTAGGTTTTAAGCAAGTTCAGGAAGAGATTGCGTCGGAAGAGGCCAGCACTCTTCAAATTGGGTCAGTAGCATTTCCACCAGGACAATGCACCAGTCCACACCTCCATCCTTGTTACAGACTATTTCACCAGGATGGGCATCAAGATAGATCCTCATCCTCCCTATAGTCCAGACCTTGCTCCCTGAGACTTTTGGTTATTCCCTAAGCTCGAGGAAAAACTCAGAGGCTGTCGTTTTGAGATAATTGAGGAAAGGAAAGAGGGTGCGACGAAGGTTATTGATACGCTCATGCAAGAGGCCTTCCATGGGGCCTTCCAGAACTTGTTTGAACGGTACAACAAGTGCATTGCAGCCGGAGGAGATTACTTTGAAGGGGAAGTGCCCATACGAAAAAAAAAGTCTGGAAATTTTTTAATGGATCTTGTATATATATATATATATATATATATATGTGTGTGTGTGTGTGTGTGTGTGTGTGTGTGTGAGTGAGTGTGTGTGTGTGTGTGGCATGAAGTCAAAATTCGAAACAATGAAATTCGGTGGGTGCTGAATTTCATTAATAACAGAACAATGATTTGATTAGCTATGACATTGAGAATATACTGTTTCTGAATAAAAGAGAATAGACATGGCTGGTGTTAAAATAAATTTATAAAAACAAGCAGCTGAGGGCTTTTTATATGTCTATATTTGCTTTGCTTCGTGTGATGACAAACTAATAAAATCAGAAAAGAAAAGCTAAATAAATAACCGGTTTTAAAAATGAAAACAAAATTAGCAGAACAGTAAAAGTGAACCCTTGGCACATGATCATGGATGGTCTTTTTTTACTTCTTGATTAGAATATTAAATATTTTTGTGAACTTCGACAGTCTATATTTTTTTCCTTGTTTATATAAATATTTCAAATTTAACGTTGACATATTCCTGAATCACAGACACTTCTTGTTGATAAGCCTTAGAATCCACTGACGATAGGCCCTGCAGATGGATCAGGCTGCATCCCCTCAAAAAGGATGTCTTGGTTATGAAAGTGAACTGCATGCGATGGCAAGTCACCTATGCATGAGATATCAAGTGTGGCGTACATCATCATACCATTTATTCTAACGTCAACTCTGAATCAGGGAATTAGTATCGATTTCAGACTCATATATCGATCAATTAGAGTCAAATGAAAATCATTCAAATTCAAATTTCTTAAGAAACAAAGACACAAAAAATGTAAATAAGAACTCACAATGAACACGGTTTTTTAAACCTCGCGGCATAAAACAAGAAGAGATGGATTGGCACCTGTTAAAGGAATTAATCCACCAATCCCTTGGAATTCAACACTATTATTCTAGTATAGATTTTAGTTTTAGCTTTTTTGTTAGTTATATCATACCTAATACATCCTCGTAGAAGAACAGTTGTACTATTTATTCAATAGAGCAAGGGTTAAGGGGCTTCATAGATTATCCACGGAGGTTTGAACTCGCTTAATGCAATTTTGCAGTCCAGCACCTTAGCCCCTACACCATGGGAGTTCTCCCTAACATAAATACAGTTGTCGTCACTATAATCATCATCAAACACACAAGAAAAGAGAATGGAAGGAAAAATATTAAACCCAACAGAAACATAAGGAACTAAAACGAAATGGAAAAAAATCACATGTATTTAGCGTTCAAGTCTATGAAAAATAAATTATCTCAAATGGTGAAAGTCAAGGAAAACAAGTTTACAGCGTGCGAAATTGGCACAGGAAACTCTTCTTACTTCCAATTCCATATAGCCTGCCTTTTGCTCTACTTACTTAAGCTAAATAAATATTTCCAAAAAGAAAATCTTTGAACACAATCCACATTGTGCCATTCCGGTTGTCCAAATTCTTTATAATGGAGTGACTACGATGGAAGAATCGTATTTTGCGTAAACTAGTCCACGCTGGAGCAAAGCTGAATCTAATGTCGAGACACGAGGTTCAGATGTCAGCATCGATCGCACAGAGCAGAGAATAATAGCAGAGAAATAGGACCAGAAGCACATCAGCTGCGACTGGAGCCTTCACTTCCGTGCTCTTCGAAAAATGAAATGGTGTACTGGAATCACACAGCCCTCTCGAAAAAAATAGATCAAGGGTCGGCTATTTTTATTGAAAAGAAAACTGAAAGCAACCAAACGTTTTCGATGGGAGCATGGGGAAACGGATTGAATATATTAATAAATTCGTAGGCTTAGAGATTATATTCAGTAGTTATCAGTGACGATGCTATATACCCATCGACATCCTGTCAAAATATTTATAATAACACAGTCTTACAGTATTGATTCATTATTTTATTTTATCAATCCGAATTTTTGTGGAGGTTAATATGTTGATTTATTCTGCGCGTACGCTCACACCCATTCTCACGTAGACACACACACACACACACACACACACACACACACACACACACACACACACACACACACATACATATATATATATATATATACATATATGTAAATTTTATAGATGATTTTACTTGAATATTTATAGTGTTTGTAAGTGAACTCATTGTAGTTAACACTACTTTTACGTTACTATTTATGACCAATGGTATTTTTTAAAGTTTTCAGAGAGAAGAGTGGATTTTATTTGTCATCTCCACAATAAAAATTTTAGAACTCATATTCGCAAACGCAAGATACAGAAATCACTCATATTTCCATATAACACACACACACACACACACACACACACACATATATATATATATATATATATATACACATTTGAGGGTGTGTATATATATATATATATATATATATATATATACATATATATAATATATATATATTAGGTGTGGGTTTTATATATTAATTCCTAGATATGAGACACACACACACATATATATATATATATATATATATGTGTGTGTGTGTGTGTGTGTGTGTGTGTGTGTGTGTGTGTGTGTGTGTGTGTATTCCTAAGTTCATCAACAAATTTACGTATGGGGTTTTAATTTTCGTAAAATGGGTCGAGAGAAATGTCAATGAATAACCACTGTCAAATTATTGAATAAATCTTGTAGAAATAATGCTTGATAAAGCAATCGTGTTCTATCACCAGACTTTACTAATTGAAAACGTCCTGCTTGTTGTTATTTTACTATATGTAAATAAAATAGTTTACTATATGTAATACGCAACAGGGATAGTAATGTAGTATTATAATGTGTTTATAAATCTAAGAGGGCCTGCTCACAACCATTACCATAAAAGTTTTGTGCCTGGCTTCGTGTTATGATATAAGCATCGACCAAATTTTATATCAATGTATTTTTGGATATGTCAATTCTTTAACTCTTTAAGCCACAATGATTTTCATTCAGGCTAAATATTATTTGGGGGTAATTTCTCAATTGAGTTAAATCACTTAATCAGGAAAGTGCAGCACTGATTTGCGGAAGAGTGGTCAGAAGGAGTAGAGGAAGAATTAATTTTGTTATTCAGAAAACAACTATTAGCAGATTCTAAAAGTCATTCAGCACAATTCATTGAAGTTCCTTTAGAAAATGGGGAAAAAAACCAAGAAAGTTTAGCACATTATTTTCAGTTGTTATTAGTATCGCAATTGAGTAATTGCTTTTAGTGTTTTGATGTCTAGCGTTTTTAATGAGTTAGTGACGAGAGGCTGGTTGGGTAGCATTTTTATCTTTAGGGACTTCAATGATAAAAGAATTAAAAAAACTCCAACTAACAAATGACTTTGGTCAACTATTGAAAACGCGTCCCAGGGTGAAGCTTGCTTGGTATAACGCTTCCTTGAAAAGAAACGGATTCTAAGGAAATGAAGTCTTTTACACTGCAAGATATCTCTTTGATCTTCTCACTAGTTTTATCTCAGTTGTCTCTATATATAACTCGTTCTCCCACAAATCAGATTGTTTTATCTTTTAAATTGTTTTCTGTTGGGTTATATTCTTGCTTCTCTTTCATTCAACATGCGATTGCTTCTCTCTTTAGGGTTATGTAGTACTGTTAGCCTCGTCTGGCATAAAACGACAAAGGCTGGCTCATCGTACAGATCAAAGTTATTACACTAACCATTAATGGACTAAAACGCAACATGAGAACGACGAGACTCTATATATATTCTAACAATGAACTGTTGTTCAATCTATTTCCAAAGAATTCTCAAGTCCTGGCAATGTTAAAAATTTCGAAGGCGTCTCTAAGTTGATATATAATAAGTATTTTTTTTGTGCAGAGAACACAAAATATATTCAAACTAAAGATCGCAAATTAACTGTTCCTTTTTAATCTCTTTCCTTATATTAGAAAGAGAAGTCCCGAATTGCACTCAAAATGAAAATAAAAACCTACTAAAATCTCTGTTGCTGTTAATTGATAGTTTCTGAGTTTGCTTATATTATTTCAAAAATCTATTGGCTTATTATCATTATTTGTTTCCTTTCGGTCTTTATAGAATGAATAAATTGTCACGTATAACATGAACTATAGAGGTTTCTTGTGCAATCATACACGGGGCTGAATTAGTAACAGCGATATTTTCATTTTCGTTCAGTTCACGCAACACACATTTTATTAATTTTCTGATTCGTTTGAATTATTAAAGAATTGCTGAAGATTGATCATTTACTTTTTCTGAAATCTCTCCAATTATTTAGATGTTGAGAATTGAAATATAACTATGAGATGTGCTCGTCAACCAGAGAAGGGCCTCATCAATGTTCCTCGTCTTGAAGTCTTTCCACGTTGTAATTAAAACTTTGGAACTAATGTTCTGTGTACATTAATTAAGATTCCTCTAGCAAAATGCTTTGTTGAAATTTGCAATCTATTTTTCGCTGTTTTCGAAAATTGTCTTTTGCCATCTTTAATTCGACTGTAAAATAAAAATAAGAATTAAGTATTTATTTTAAAAATTAACATATAATGTACACATCGACCAATTATATTTTATTCCACACTAAGCAGCATATTATAAATAAGATAAATAAGGTAAATATCTAGCAACAAGCTTACATATATATATATATATATATATATATATATATATATATATATATATATATATATATATATAAGGAAGGGCTGCATTTGGAACAGGCTCACTCCGAACCTTCACTACGCCAATACTTAAAGAAGAAAAATAGCAATTCTGTCACAAATTTCACTCTAGCCAAATATATGCCAATAAACTTACACTATCGTTTAATTTGTTCAAGATGTAATAATGTCTATATAGGAAACACAATCATACCCCTCCACATCAGATATAATGAACACCTCAACGCACGTGCATCCTCATTCCATAAACATTTAATTAAATGCAAAAATAATGATAGCACTTTTTCCATTAAAATAGAAGCAATAGTGCGTAATGTTGGTCATCTCAGAAATTAGGTGACTTTTTTTATAGCTAAGTTTTACCCTCAGATTAACAATAGGTTATAATTATATACAGAATATATCATTAATTAAGATTTACATTTTAGAATACATATTTACATTAAAAAATGAAATTGATTGAGACAACTGAAGTCACGTCTCTTCCGCATGGCGTTTAAACTCTACGTGGCACCATGGTTAAAACATCCAACATAAAGTTCTTACACCCCACGTGACACCATGTTTACAACTTCCCCAAGAACCTGACATAAAACTTGAGTTCATGCTAAAAGAAAGTCTCAGATGATGAAGTTTTTACTTTAAAAGAAATTAGCCCAATTTATTATTAAGCATTGCAATAACCGTCTAAACATATACAATACAATAAAATAAAATCATTTGTGCAATGCTTCAACAAAATTATATATATATATATATATATATATATATATATATATATATATATATATATATATATATATATATATATATATATATATATAAGTAAAAATTTAAAACTTTAAATGTATTGAGGTCTTATACTGCTCTTTTGATTTTTTCAAACTCTCCCTAATGTTGAGCATCTTCATCCGTCTCTTATTTTTACTGAATTTATCACTGTTATGTTTTTTAGCAAAAGGATAATATTATAATTATTAATTTCACTTTAACTATATATATATATATATATATATATATATATGTGTGTGTGTGTGTGTGTGTGTGTGTGTGTGTGTGTGTGTGTGTGGTTCTACAAAAAATCAGCGTCTTTCTTGAAAAATACCCACCAGTTAATATTTTTCGTATCATTTTAGGTCGTGTTTAAAAGTCGATTTGCGTTGAAACTTCACGTCGAAAGAATCATAGCGTTGATTTCTCTTTCTTGCATGTTAAATTAAAATGAATAATTTCTATAACATTTATTTCAAGCAACTGTTTCAGTGAATAGTTATAGTAATTCAATTAAACTTTCCTTCAGAAACAATTGGTCAGAATTTATCTAATTCAAGAAATGACTTAACCGAATAGGTCTATGCAACCGACATGTTTCCAATATTAGAAAATGCATATAATGATATTTGATTATTTTAATTATATTTAAAGTTAACTTGGTTCAATTTAACTGAAAACATTTTCTCGTGAAGTAGATAATGTTCAAACTTTTTCAGTTGGGATGTTGATATAGTATTTCTTGTTTATTAAGATTGGGGCTGTTTTCAACAAGTCTAAATGTACTTAAATAAATGAGGGAATTTACATGATGCCAAAGTTTTTTGGCAAAAATTATCGAATAAACACAGTAAAATATTCAACATTTTTTTTAACAAATTAGCCTTGCTGACGTACAGGACACTTCGGAAAATTGAAATCCTTTTGTAATCAATAACTCACGCAATTATCTTTCAAATTATCTCAGGTTTTAACAGTCTGTGTTCAACGGACTTCGAATTGTGTATATTTTTTCCGTGTCAATTATAGAAATATCTTTCATTATAAAAGAAGCCGTTTATACATTAATCGTATAGTTTTTTGTTGATTCTACTCATAATTTATGGTCGTATGAATGGGAATTGGCCAAGGTATGACTTTAGGAAATTATTTCGATTTTTAAAACATTTTAGAAATCACAAATAACATCATTTTTAAAACACAATGTATATTACATTTCTTAGTATGACCAAAGTAATGTCAGCAAAATTGTCTTAAGAATTCGTTTCTTTTAACCAAGAAAATGGTTGAAAAAATTGCATATTCCTACTAAAAATCAGTTTTATGATCATTTGAAATCAATCGGAGATTAGACAGGCGTCCTCATCGTGTAATTGCAACAGTGCTGGACTGAGACATCTTAGTAAGTGAGTTCAATCTCCAGTCACTCAATTACATTCACTTTTAGGCAAATACATTTGGGAATGATACGAACCTTAATCCCAAGGCCAGTTATGGGTTAAATATTACATCTACTTTTCTTCTACAATGGCCAATTCGACATTAAATGACCCCTCAAAATTGTTACGTTCTTAATCTAAGAAATTTAAACTAGATATCAAACTACTAAAAAGCGTATGAAATGGGCAACTTTCAGTGAAATGCTGCAAAATCTTCTGGAGAAAACCATATGACGGCGCATTTTTAAATAATATATATGGATGTAAAAATAAAGTATTTAATCGACTTAATCATGAACTTACTTTATCTACATTATCAAAGGAAGTGCGCTAAGAGTAACTTTTATCATCGGAGGAAATTGAATCAGCGATCGAGTTCGAATCCTGGACGAGGTTGTTTATATTTTGAATCGCTCTAATGAACTTAAAATAGGTGTTAATCTTTTTTATTCCTCCCAGAATTTGGCCAACAGTTGAGCAGGCTGGAATGGTTAGCCTAAATAAGGCAATCAGTCCGAGAGACTAAAAACTCAGAATTCAAACCAGCTTTACTCCGCTTAAAAACTTGCATCTTATGCCAAATCCTTCACGTAGTTATCTACTTTAAAATAATCACTAAGGTAACTATACATCTACAAAGTTGAAGTTCTGAGTTCTGCTGATTGGGCTGGGTGGCAGTGTTTGTTGCATTACAACTTTGTGTCAATATTTCGTAAATGGCGATTAAAAAAGTGGGGTTTGATATTTGAGAAAAGATTTGTGCCTTGAAATTAAAGAGAATAAATATTTTGTGACTTTTTCAGATTCCGCACAACAAACAACAGGTGACAAATTCATTTGAGTATTGGTTTTTATTTAATTCTTTTTAGGTTGAAAAGCCTGATTACATTCTGCTGAGCAAATTCTAATTAATCCCCAGGGATTCTCACCGTCGAAGCTGATGAGAATCCTCACTCTTGTCGCATTTTCTTCCATTTGTGAAGTGACCGGTCGCTTCACACCCTCGGGCATCAAATAATATTTTGTTCCATCTAGAGACATGTGCCTATGGTAGAATTTGATTTTCAGAAGCTGTTGTTTGGTTAGATGTATTTTACGGTATATCATGCCTTGAAGGTTATTTAATACGAATTCCTCAATATATATATATATATATATATATATATATATATATATATATATATATATATATATATATATACAAGTGAATAGTTTGTAGGTAACAATTAAAAAAAACAATGGCAATTTGATTTGCACACACTGAAATGGTTTCAAGCATTTCTAACGGACACTAATAGTTCTTTTGCATACATTTTAATCGTACTCAGTCGGCTGGGACCGTAGAAAACACCGATTGCTTCTATGTAGAGGGGTACTGCACCAACGAGTGTCTTTAATATGACACTAAATAGTCTGATGGCGTAGTTCAAATAATGCTGGAGCTTTGGGGATTGCAATGTACCTCATTATTGCTATTTCCCCCAGGTTCACTCTGGCCCTGAGTGGTAGCACCTCAAAAGAATCTTATCTAGGGGACAAATAGAACTAAACCGTGTACTTATGATAAACTGAACTGTTTCAATACAACTGTTTTTAACATTGAAATTGCACTTATGCTAAACTGAACTGTTTGAAATAGAACTGTTTTGACATTTAACTGCACTGCCTTGACACTTAAAGGTTTGTAAACGAAAACTATACTTACACTACACTGAATTTTTGAAATTAAATTCGGCGTTAAATGAACCGAAAAGGTTTAAACGCTGTAAAACATAACAACCAACCAACCAACACATTTAAATCATCTTAAGTATCGCTATCTAACACTTTTAGTTTTAGTTGAAATCAGTGAGTTAATTGCTAGCAAGTATTGCTATGTAATTGTTAGAATCCAATTTAACAGTCATTTATTTGCCCACAATTAAATGGTTTCAGGCATTGCTCCGAAATCGTAATTGTTCAATTTAAAATTAATCATTTGTTTGCACACAATTAAATGGTTTAAAGTATATTAAATGATTAAAACGTTCTATTTGGCCCAAAGATGGGACCCTAACTGTATTACAATTCCAAGTCAGATTGCTCTGGGACTAATGGCAATGAAATGGTACTCCAAATTCTATAAAGCTCCACGACAAAAGCGTCACTATATGTGGGTTTATTGTCATATCCTGGACAACAGGGGGTTATCTTAGCCCTAAGCAGAGAAGCAATCAGTGTATTCAGCTGCTACAGCCGACTAGGTTTCATAAGTAGCATTAACTAGTTAAATGGTTTTGTCTGATCGTTTTGAATTTTGAAACGGAATTTAATCTCGTGTTCTATTTTTTGAACACTGTTTACCCAAGACAATTGTAATCACTCAATATTATCAAGATGACTGTATGTATTGAGACAAAACAGTTGACTGATTTTAACAGCATGTCAATCTGTCTTGGTTTATTTTATGCTTTGGTTTTAATAAATAGCTTTCATTGTACATTTTTATCTATATTTGTTAAATTCTTTTTAAATAGTTTGTGCACCCGTTTATATGATATGAAATATTCCCGAATAATACAAATAATTTGCTCCAAGTTTCTCCGTTTCAAGTATTCTCATCTAATTGTAATAATTATATCGTTTAAGGTAATAATTTCTATTTGATGATATTCACTCGTTGAAGAAAGCAATATAGTGTCACTAAACTATATTAGTTTAGTTTATTATTCTGAGTAAATAATTATTGCTTCGTGAAACTATTCTTAGAAAAAACTGATTTACTGTTATATGGAATCAAGAATTCTGATCAAATAGGAATAATTTTCAAACATCTATATTTTCCATAGATAAGAGAAAAACAGATCTTCCCATTCTAGGTCAGAATACATAAAGGAATAACGACTCTGAAGGCTTACTCTACTCTGGCTACATATCCAGAAGTACAGTCTTACCATCAAATATCTTTAGTATGACACCATTTTACGGATAAAGTGTGTATATAAATTGTTATAAGGTAATTGTGAATGAGACAGTGATGTTTTCATCATTAAGACTGCTGTTATAAATTCTGAGTTCAATGCGTTCTTTTTCATTTTGGTCATTATTCTGTGTTTTGGCTTCAAAGCAGCTGAAGATACTCCATTAATGCTTATGGTAGAAAGAAAAGAATCTACATCTAAGCATACTGATCAAGACTGGTTTAATTGATACAATGGTGCAATGTATCACTTTACTTCAAGCCTCAGACTGAATAAACACCATTTGATTATAAAGACACATTAAAATGGTAGATTGCTGTTACATAAACTTTCTAAGCTCAAAAAATTTCAGAGGATCAATAAATAGCAAAATATAACCTATAATTAATATAACACAAATTTCACAAACAGAATTCCCATGGAAATGAAGCATGATATTGTTTCCGATGCATGTAAACAGGATGTGGTTACATATATCTAGTGGCTGGAACATGGCTCGATTTTTATTCATGAATAAATCAAACGTAGAATAGAAAAGGAGAAAGAAGGTGAAATAACAAATTCGACAGAAATAATATGGATAATATGGATGATTTGATTCAGGTGTGTGACATAAGCAAATTTATTTTCTTCTGTATAACATCTACCTAATATCCTGTGTTTGATGCTTGACATTTTATGTCCTATGGCCCTGATTCATTTGGGTCAGAGCATTAAAAGATTTCTTAGCTTTAGATTGATTGGACACACACACACACACACACACACACACACACACACATATATATATATATATATATATATATATATATATATATTACTTAACTAGCACATACACACACACACACACACACACATATATATATATATATATATATATATATATATATTACTTAACTAAAACTTATATATATATATATATATACGAGGATCGTTGAATAAGTTTCCAGACTTTTTTTCGTATGGGCACTTTTATTGATCGTACACACATCCACTCGTCTAATATTCCCCGGCTGCAATGCATTTGTAGTACCGTTCCAACAATTTCTGTTAATCCCCACGGGAGTCCTCTTGTATGAGGGTGTCAATGACGTTCGTCACAGCCTCTTTCAACTCCTCAATTGTCTCAAAACGACAGCCTCTGAGCTTAGGGAATAACCAAAAGTCACATGGAGCAAGGTCTCAACTATGGGAGGGTGAGGAATTAACTTGATGCCCATCTTAGTAAAATAGTGTGTGACAAGGATCGAGTTGTGGACTGGTGCATTGTCTTGGTGTAAATGCCACTGACCCGATTTGAGGAGGGCTGGCCTCTTACCACGGAATCTCTTCCTGAACTCCCTTAAAACCTCAAAATGGTAACACTAACCCTAACCCTTTGGGCAATCGACTCTGGTGTATTGACTTTCTTACTCCTCACACACACGTCTCATCATCCCTCACAGACTCCCTGCCTTCCTTGAAACTCTTATGGCACTCAAAAACTGATGCTCGATTCATGCAAGATGATCCAAAACATTCTGAATCAATTCATACGTTTCTGTGACATTTTTCCAAGTTTAAAACATAACTTTTTTGCATATCATTCTTCTAAAGTGTCCTCACGTCCAGATTGCATTTTTCGAAATTCACCAGCTGAAATCATAAAAATTTGTCAGTAATCTCATAAAATGTATAGCAATAAGATACAACAATTTTAAATGCGGGTACAAAAAAGTCTGGAAACTTATTCAATGCTCAACACACACACACACACACACACACACACACACACACACACACACATATATATATATATATATATATATATAAGTTGTAGTTAAGTAAGTTGAGTGACAGTAGTCGAGGCCAACCCGAAGTCTCCTTTTCAATAGTTAAAACACTGAGGTGTAGGAGAGGGCGCTACTCCGTTCCCTGGATTTATACTCTTTCTCTGGATTCGTACCTTACCATATTCAGTGTTAAGCAAGGGACCATTAAGTAGCATTTTTTGTATGAGTCGGCCTGAGATTGAACCCCAGTTTCCCAGACTATTGACTAAATGCTCAGTACAAAAAGATCAGTGAGCCAAGGGAACATTATATTACTAAAATGTTAAACGAAGATAATCACTGAAATGAAAAACTCTTACTTTCAGAATTAGTTGGTATCTTTCCGTGATAAAATACGCATTCAATTCTATAAATACGCCGGTAAACACGATGTAACATCGCCTTTTTCAGTAGAACATTTTAAAATTGTAGGTATATTCCCCATGACGGAAAAATGATAAAATTCATAAAGATCTATAAAGTTATTTTAGGAGGTGTCCGTGGTGTAATGGTTATCATCGCAGGAAATGGACACGGCGAAACGAGTTCAAGTCCTGGACGAGACTGATTGCATTTTACATAGCACTAATACCCTTGGGAAAGGTATGAATCCAATTATTTTCCCTCCAGCTATAGGTAAATAGTAGGGCAGACTAGGTTCTTCAGCCTTGGTTAGGCAATTAGTCTAGGTGAAGAAAAACTCTGAATTCAAACCTGTTAAACTCCGCTTAAAAATTGACCTTGTGTCACATCCTGCCCAAGCGGATGGGTTGGTAAATATGATAAAGTTATTTTTAAACATCACCTCTTTATTATATCGATAAAAATAAGGTGGCAAATAATTGTTTAAAAGTAATTTATAAA
>OY757904.1:71158138-71285638 GCA_963585895.1 Sepioteuthis lessoniana
ACTGTTGTCTTTTGAGAAGAATGGATTTGGTATTATATAATCAAATAAATTTGATATGCCAATAAACAAATAATTCACTTCTCTAACCTCGAATATTTTAATCCTTCCGATTTGATTGATAGAGTGATGCTGGACGATCTTTTGGGGTGAAATAATTCCTGGATACTTTTTTTCTTTTTGGGCCGTACTTTTAAAGGCGGATCAATTGTCTTTCCATTTGAATCAGAAGTATACCCAATCTTCGCTTAAACCACTCGAAAATACTTGAGTTTCACGTTCAGGTTTAGCCGCTTGATGGTTGCTCTGTTGAGCTGCAGAATACGACTGGATATGTTGTAGAATGATTACTACGTATAGGTTGTTGGTTGTGTTCTAAAAACCAGGAACTGGATTGCTTATTGCAGATGTGATCATCAGGTGATATAAATGAATATTACATATGTTCTCATAAACCAGGAAATATGAAAGAAGTCCGATAGCCACTTAGTACTGATGTAGATGTTGATATAAATATCGAAGACTCCTTGTATAATAGTGGTTATAACGTCAGCTTTCTTCTGATAGTGACGACATTATGACTATACTTTCAGCTAACAAATGGTTAGTGATTTATAATAATTGATTAACTGATTGTTTGGATGAATGAATAAATGAATGTCAAGCGGTCTGTTTTAATTCTATGTTCAGAATTTAGGGCATAACTTTATATTGCACATTAGTATTCTACGTTTCTTGTGTAGTTGTTTCTTAAGAGATTTTTTTAATTGTATTTTCCGCGCGGTCTTATTGAATAGGAATAATTTTTAAGCAGATGTATATAACCGAAAAATTATAACCTAAGAGGTACTTCTTCTTAGGGTCAAAGTAAACATTAGAATAATACAAATTAAGTAGGATTTAAACGTACTCATCTCTCTAGAACTAAAGCCTCACTAATAAATGATGTTTAGTGTCATAAAAAGACATCTATTTTGGGGGTCTAACCACTGTGTAGAAGAAAAAGTCAGCATAGTCTTATCTTTGGGTTATATAAATGTCAATTTTGTCACGACAACTTTAATTCAATGATTTTTAGTCGTTTTTATTTCTAATAAACAGGACAAAAGGCAAGTTTATAAAAAAAACTACTTTATCAAGACTTGATCAGAATAGATTCAATAAATGATGTGTAATTAAACGACTTGTTTAATTGTCGATCTATAAGCCATATTAATTTTATATCTGATAGATATTACTTTTAAATTTTCTTGATATAAAGTTTGGTCTATGTAAATGAAGAGCAGACATTAAGTGAAATAGAAGAAAGTGAGTGATATTTATATGTACTACAGGACCTATTCATCATTAGGCCGTAATGGTTAGGGCGTACCAACATATATTTCGATCCTTACAGAGTTTGCTTTTTTTTTTGTGGACTATTATTACAGACATTTCTAAATTAGAAATACATTCCAGATAAAAATACATCACCCTACGAATTGTTCGTTTGTAAATTATATATATATATATTAATTAATTAATTAAACGGACAACTTTTTTCTTGTTATACAAATTTTCCCTAGGTTTTGTATTTTGAATTTTTAAACATCCATCGTTGATTTAACATCACTAATAGAATATATCATCCCTCATAATCCTGATGATGGTTCATTAGAACCGAAACACTATACTGTTGAATTTGCTTCTCTCTAAATCTCCCCTTCTACTTTGAATACCTTATTATCAATTTTGCTTTATATATATATATATATATATATATATATATATATATATATATATATATATATATATATATATATATATATAACCTATACTTAAGCGTATTTGTCTGAAACAGAGTGTAATAGCCCTACTGGATTTCGAAATCGCTTACAGCGATTCTGCAGTCCAATATATAAGTCTCTTCGTATTTGAATTGAGATCTCGGCGGCCGTTTGAACGGATGTATGTAAACAATACTAATTGTGATTCATAACCGTTTAAAAATGTACTTCGTAGCTAATTTCTCCTTGTAGCTAAATGGTTAGAAGCTTGGATTGGTGTTTCAATCAACCGGGTTTCGATCCCAGCTACGGGGAGATACTGTCTAGCCACACTGATGAGTTCTGATAGAACGAAACAGATCTGTCTGTGGATGAAAATATATATATATATATATATATATATATATATATATATTGATATGAATTATTAATAATCACAAAAGTACAAAGGGTCCAATATTGGTGCGTCAGAATATCATATATTTATAACGTAGTCACCGACGACTGCTTTTATGTTGATAACTGATTATCTGATTAGGCTGGTGAATCATAACACCCGTGATTTCATTCCCTACGTGAAATTTCTGTGGCTGTTGATGTATGGAGAAACGGATACCGGATAAAATGAACTAGCTATATGCTTAGTCCGTCGGAACACGGTCTAATCATATCTTTGGACGCGTCAATCAATCATCAATTACTGATCAGCAAAGAAGGAGAAACAAACAGAATAGGAAGACAGACTTTTCGGAAGACATAGAGACATACAGGCATACGAAAAAACAGCTTCTCAAATTGTGGTTCACAGAACACCAAACCGGCACTTATGCGTCGTGTGGGCGGAATCGCCTGGTTATCCCCTACTATCACTTAGACAACCGATTTATTCTGTTGATTTTGCCAACTTTTGGTAAATTGCTGTTTTTAGTACTGGCTGCTAGATAAAGTATACCTTGATACACCTACTCTTCTTGACGAGATTTTGAACTTAGTCGACTCTCTTCCGGCGACTGGCTTTTTTAATAACTTGTATTCATTCCACCCTCTAGCCAATTGCTTGAAATGTTACACATCTATATTTTTATATAATCCGTTGGTGTCTATGTATTCAGTATATGTTGGCGTATCGGTATCACTTCAATTTTGTCGACACTCATAGAGAAAGAAAATAAAATAAGATGTTAAAAACTGTCAAGATCGAAGATATCTCTTTGCATCGTTTTTCGGAATATCACTTTATATTTAGATGATATTTTCAATACTGAAAATTTAGATAAGGCATTTTTTTATTTATTAATCTTTTTTTTTCTTTTAAATATTTATGAAACCCACCAAATTATAAAAGTCGATCTGTTTACGTCTCTCTGTATAACCATGAACTTGCATTCTTTTAAACGAGGAGTCACATAAAATGATAAAATCACTTATTTCTATTAGAAATAAGGAAATCAAACATGTTAAAATAGAATATAAATTTTGTACTTTTCCTGTCATGTGATGCAATTTTTTTTCAGAAATTTGCACACCTCCTACTGCAAAGATAACCTTATTAATCCACAATCTTTTATTTATTTTCAGTGTATGTTATATCTCGAGGAAAATAGATGATACATGTAATCTTCTAAATAATTGAAGTAGCTGTTTAAATTATCCAAAAAATATTATTATACTTGGCAAAAACCAAGGAATTAGCAAAGATAGTCGATGTTGAATGTGGTACCTTTTATACCAGTAAATAATTTATCAACAAGTAACGGCAAATAATTTTTTGATAATCTAATATATCTTTTTTAGGATAAATATTTTTGAAGCAATATTTTTATGAAGCCATAATATTCTGCTCTCAAATAAAATATTATTAGTTTATTTACTGTTAAATGAAATGAAATAGAATGAGCATCATTTAATTTTCTAGTACCAAAGAATGTTGTTCGATATGCATTAACTATATTTGCACACGACACTTCTCAAAATTTATAATTCAGCCATTTCTACCAAACATTTCTTCCCAAAAATCTGTCTTGAATAAATATTAAAGAAAATTTTAAAATTAAAATTACTTTTAAAGGGTTATCTTCTCATGAGAAGTTGATTTGAGTCTTTCCATATTTGTCTGTACATTCTGCAATGTAGGTTTTGATTACTTAATATGTCAATCAAATTTGATCTCTTTTTAACATACTTTTTGGTTTTATTTTTTTTTTGGTTCTTTGTATAATCATATAACAACTTTCAGAGTTGTATAATACATAATTCATCCTTGTAGAAGATAAGTAGCAAGAGGGCGTTTAAGGTTATTTTGTAACGTGATGGCCTAGGGATTTCGGTTCATGCCTTTGGGTTTAGTTAGGCTGAGAACCATTCGGCTCAGCACATGGGTTAGTTAGGTGCAAACATTGATGCAGGTGTTAACGCAGACACGCGCGGGCGGACCAAGATGACACTCAGATGTCACAATAATCCGAGACGAAACGGGTGACGGAGTGCGAGTGACGTCACGCACCGGAGGAGCGCAGAGGTTTTTTGAGACTTGAAGGAAAGTTAGAAAGTTGAATACAAGACGCCAAGGGAGGAGGATCGACTTTTGGAGCTCGTAGACGCGAGGCGGTATTTGATGCACGCCCCACCTTACGGGCATGTATGGCACAAGGCCTATTTTGAGTGCGACCGGGCGCAGGGCCGTAGCCCACACGCGCCCGGAGTTTGCTAAAAATGCCTACGGCCCCATCGGCATTCCCCTTGTTAGAGGCGCCTCAGGCGCTGGGCGATGAACCCCCCCCCGAAGGAGGTAAAAGCCTGGTGGGAAGGCCCCCAGAGGCCGAAGGAAATTATCCAGCTGCTAAGACACACTCGGCCAGATCCGTGCCAGCAGCCAGCACGGCCGGCCGAAATGCGACTCAACAACTGCTCGTAGACGCGAGGCGAACTTGCACCCTATGGGGGTAACTCGAGATGGGGGCCAAATGAATAAGACAACAAAGAAGATTGTGTCTCTCCTCCATATGTCGAAACCTTTAACTCAAAGTTAATAAAAAGTTTTCGTACCTGAACAAGAAGTCGTTACGTGTTTTCGAATTTCGAGATTCCTCTTTTCTTTATATGTTCTACGTTATGTATATATGTAATGAGCGTCTCATGTACATTTCGGAAATAGCTGTATTTACCTATAGTACAATTTGTCCTAAAATAAACGCAGTAGAGTGACTCGAGCAGGAACTGGCTTATTAGGATGTAACAGTCTAGCTTGTTAGCCATTTCGTCACCGGGTCCCCCCCATCGTCTATATCAGAACAAAGGCAAAGCTATTACCATGCTAAAACCGAACTCAACAGTTCTTGTTTATACAACTTTTAAGATGCGATAGTTTATTACTTTCCTTGGGTCTATATAATATCTTACCGTCACGCGTTTATCTCTTTTTTCATCCTTTTTTTTTTCCAATCACATTTCAATGCAAATCAATTTGAAGGTGATCAACATATGCATTTTGGCTTATGGTACTTTCAACTAATTAGCATTCCCTTTAAGAACGAAACGTTTCAAAAGTAGACTGTATGTCGCTTGTTTTACTGGGATTGCTATTAACCCGACAGAGAAATATCCATTTCAGTTATTCTGATAGATGAAATTCTATTTATGCAGAAGAGACGTTTTTTTAATGTACCAGAACCAATCTGACGTTCGTATTCCTCTCAAATATCATTGTAAATGATTGATCTATCTTTCGATCTATCTGTCTTCAGTAAGACACATTATTTACGTACGTATCTACTAAAAATACAATCTTCAGAGTGTTAACCTTTGTAAATCTATCTATCTATTTTCAGTAAGTTATCTTCCAATACTTCATTTTCCGGTAAAAATAAATATTTCAAAAAATTTAAGACGCTATGATTAACATTAAATTCAAAAGATATGAAATTTACAAAGACACCTAAACAGAAGTATGTTATATCTACACACGTATTTTTGGAGGTGCACCTGGTGTAATGGATATTGTCGTAAGAAATAGACAAGGTGACACGAGTTCAAATCCTCTTAGTACTTCACATAGTGCGAATACCCTCGGAAAAATATGAATCCAACAATCATGCTTTTAGCTATGGTTTTAATAGAAACGAAGACAGGAGTTTTTACTTTTGGTATAGCAACTGAACAAGAAGGAAAACTGAATTCAAGATTGTTAATCTCCGCATAAAATGGCCTTGTAACAAACACATTTTGTTTGTATGGAAAGGTTGATAAATACATGCACACCTAATTTTCTATAAATCGTATCAATATCATATCAGAAATACATTAGTGTAAACAGAAATAACATGAGATTTAGAGTGGTAGCACCTGTTAGGGTTCTATCTATTGGTCTAATATATCTGTTTGAGATAATGTTGAAAATTAGTTAGAACTATACATTGACTCGTAAAACATTGATATTGTAACTAAATATGAAGTGTTTGCCTGTTTAAAATCATTGAAAAGAATTATTTTTGTACTATATGTACTTGGAGACCATAACAGTCGAACTGACTTCAATAAGGGCTACTGAAAAGTTTACTTCCTTAAATCCCTTTTTCTGCATCATTTAAGCTATAAGAAATGACTTGTATTGTTTACAGTAATCAATAACCAGCCCATGAGAAAAATAATCTAACATACAATCAAGTCGATAGTAGGAGGATATAACTGAAGGGATCGTAGTTGCTAACGTGCTGGGCAGCAACATTTTAGTAAGACATTTCGATCTCCAGTTACGCTATTGCATTCACTAACGGACTAATAACCTTGAGAAAGGTATGAATCCTTGTTTATGAGTTTAATACTACTACTGTTTTGGGATTAAATAACCGATGAATGTTGATATACTATAAAACAAAGAAAACAAAAAGAATAAAATCAGTAGTTTTATGCATGGAGATAATTATTGTCAACCTTGCCATGGACCTCTCGTTAGTTTGATTTAAATTTTGCAAGGTATTTTTTGCAAACGCTCATTATTGATTCCCTAACCTTCTTGGATTTCTCTCAAACTCAGATTGATCACAATCTGATTAAACATAGAGAATTCATAAATCAATTGAACCGAAAAATATCGGATCATCGATAAGGTTAAGAGAGAGTATTGTGGCTTTATCACCTAAATGGATGTTTTCGGCAAGATCACCGAAAACTGCAATGTTATTGAGGCTTTTTCTTGTCAGGGGTGGAAAACACACACATACACACACACATACACACACACACACACACACACACACACACACACAAAAGAAAAAAAGAAACTGTTAGTGTTCGGACATTTCTTTGCTTTTCTTTCGTCTAGGTTCAGTCTCAGAAGCTGTGGAATCAGGAGGAAATTAACAATAGATACAACCTTTTAGCTTCTTCGCTGTTCAAGGGACTATCACTTTTTATATTATTACTGTCATTGTGTGCGTCCACACCCAAGAAAAAACCGAGAAAACAGTGACCGAAAAGCCAAATATGTGATACACACACACACACACACACACACACACACACACACACACAGATAGATAGATAGGTAGATTATGGTTCACAGATAATCACACCCCGTACATTCAGCTCAATTGGGTGACACAGTTCAATTGTGACCTCTGCAGCATGGCCATGGTGTGCTAGATCAAGTGTATCATGCCAGCAAAATGAACGAGAGATTAAATGGTGTCAACTTGCGCTTTGGTAGATGCTTCAGTATGTTCATTTTACCTCAACAATCTTCTTCACTTTCATTTGCATATGTTAAGCAAAGGGAAAATTGTAAAATAAAATCATAGTAACACGATGAATATTACTGTTGTAACACACTGAGGACACATTGAAAAATATAAGAAAAAAGTAGTTTTGTCTTTAAAGAGCAAACAATTGAATACTTGATATATATACGCTCACCTACAAATACGCAAATGAATACTTTTAAAGTGTTGCCAAGAAGTTACACGTAGACAAGGCAATTTTCTTTGTTTCAATTTTTATATATGTTTTATATATTTTTTAGGAATTTTTAAAACTTATTTGGTTTACATCTTTTTCTCTCGTTTCTGTTGCTCATTTTATCGCTTCTTTCTCATTTTAAATTTCAGTGTCTTTTCTGGTAATTCAAATTATTCATTCAGCTGTCTTGTGTTTTGAGGTTTCTGTGCAAAAAGCATCCCATGGAAACGAATTTCCCAATGACTTACATGTTTGTACATGTCACCCGAGGGCTCATATACAAAATCATATTTGTTGTACCAACTCCTTCTACTCTCTTACCCTCGCATAGCTATCGGCTGAATACTATTACTGCTGTCCTTCTTAAAGGATAGCTTTAGCATTAAATAACCCATGAAGGATGATATGTAATTAAATAAAGAAACCAAATTAAACCAGACCAAACTAAACCAAACCCCTCAGCTACGAGCAGCGTGTCACACAAAGTGAGGTTTTAAGTGGAGTAAGGTTGGTTTGATTAAGAGTCTTCTTTATGCTTGACTGGTGACCTAAGCAATGCAGAAGGAACAAGTTTTTCCTACAATTTAACCATAGTTGAGGAGAAGAGATGAATACATCTCTTTCCCAAAAGCATTATCTAGAAGTTTTGTTTGATTTGGACTGATTTTATAGTATATCAACTACTTTAGACTATTTCATGCCAAATCTATTTTAATACATATAAAAGGCCTTATTTCAGACAATTCAGTTTGGCTCAAGTACGCAGTTAAATTCTATTTGACCCATAGATAGGACCATATCAAATGCTAACACTCTGAGCAGAGTGGACCTGGAAGCGATGGCAATAAACAGGTACTCCACATTCCCCAAAGCTCCAGGATTACTGGAGCCACAACCATCAAATTGTTTAGTGTCATATACAGGACACTCCTTAGAGGAATCTTACTGTTACATTGACATATACACGAATATTGCCATGTCCGAAAATGGACGTCGAATGTTGGTAACATATATACATAGAACATAGGAATCTCGAAATTCGAAAACACATAACGACTTCTTGTTCAGGTACGAAACCTTTTTATTACTTTTGAGTTAAAGGTTTCGACAATGGCTTTTTTTTATGCTGACTTCTTCCTCTAGCCCCAATCTAGTGCAGCACCCATGGCGCGCAAATTCGTCTCGCCTCAGTGAGCCCCAAATGTCGACAGTCTCGTCCGGCGTCTAGTTTCAACTCTCATATTTTCTTCCAATTCCCAAAATCCTCCACGCGCTTCCGGCGCATGACGTCACCCGCATTTCGTCACCTGTTTCATTATCTCAGGCTATTGTGACATCTCTGAGTGACATGTCCGCTCTGTGTGCGCGCATGGATTACCACCTGCATCAAGGTTGCACCCAACTAAGCCACGCGTTGAGCCGAAAGGCTCTCATCCTAACTAAACCCAAAGGCATGAACCGAAATCCCTCGGCTATTATATTACATTACTTCACTGCAGAGATGCCCAAAGTGTATTCTACAGCTCTATTATTTAGAATAATAGTTAAATAGTCTTTCTTGTATTTGAATTTGGGTGACCGATAGTATTTTCTATGAGGTTAACGTTAGCGCAATGCATAACGTATATGTAACTGTCATTCTTCACTGCATTTGTTAACCTAAATGATAGCGTGATTATCACGAGTCTATTAATTGCTAATAACCGTTTCTTTTTAAATGTATTTGTTTAATATATTAACTACTTAGACGCCATTAAATGCCAAAATTTGATCTTTTTATAAATAACTGATTGTAATAATGACTCCATATTAAATGTTTCATTTTAATGATTTTTTTAGAAATCCTATGATCATTATTTTGCGCACTGCAATATGGTATCAAACTTTCCTACTCATATAGATAATTTTTACGCAGTTTATGGCATCAGTTTTTCTTTCATAATACCATAAAATATGTATTTATTTTGAACAATATTTAATAATTCTCATTAGTCTACACACATTCATATAGTTTCAAGTATTTCTATCATCAGACACCAATAATTTACAAGAAATAATCTTCGAAGTAACTGAAAATAATCCTTACATATCAATTATATCTTTAGGTGATTATTCCTTAAACAAATTGTTCTCGCAGAGTTCTATGTAGTCGATTATTCCTATATAATATGAGTAATGTTCAAACAGATCTATGTGCCCCTTAGAAAGGACCTTAACAGATGCAACGACACAGGAGCAGAGTGGATCTAGAAGAAATTATAATGAAGGGGTTATCCCCACATCACTGAGCTACCGAACAGTATCCTCACCACCGGATGTACGTTAGCATCCTACTAAAAATTTGCTAATCAGGGATTTGTGTTGACTTATGTTGTGTTCTTTCTTTAAGTGATTGCTGTATGATAATGGCCTCTGTCTAAATATCATATTTAAACATAGTCATGTAGCTTCCAGACAATGTTAGATGGAATGCAATTAAGCATTAACAGCTAATTTAATTACACCCTTCCCAAAATAGTTCTAGGCGTGATTAACAAAAAACAAGACTGAAACTTCAACTGTACGCACTACTTCATTTAAATTTTAAAATTAAAAAATATAAAATAATTTTTTAATTTAAAAATTTAAATGAAGTAGTGCGTGCAATTGAATAACTTTTATTATAAAGTGATGATAGCTAGATATTTAGGCAAAACCTACACAAATCAGTCCCAATTTAAAAAAAGGTAACAATTCTGGATACTTTTGAATAATTGTTTGGTTAAACAAAGCATTAGAAAATGTTCAGTAGCCTCCATACTGACCAGAGCTGGGCCTGTTAAATTCAAGTAAAATCATTACATCCGTACCTGTGTTTATTTTTCTTTATTTGCATCACAGACACACATATATTGTTATCTGCAGACCGACTGTTTCGTTGTATCACAACTTTTCAGTGTGGCTAGACACGTAGAACGCTTCAAGCTGGGATCGAAACTCGCCCAACTTTACGTTAGACGAAGTAACTTACCACTCAGCCAGCAGAAGTCATACGTCAGCGGGGGAATTATAAGGCACTATGTCGTAGCTTTCAATTGTTTACATTTTGTTTAACCGGATACCAGAGTGCTCAGTTCATTAGAAGTGCTTTGCATTCCAAAAGTGGTAGCCGTTAATACCTTCGCCAGAATGCTCAACCCCGGAGTGGGGAGCGGAGTGATAGGGAGCCAGACACGAAAAGATATAAGCACGCGCAAAACATGGAGGCAATGCATATTCTCTCTCTCTCTCTCTCTCTCTCTGTCTTTCTCTGTCTCTGTCTCTGTCTCTCTCTTTCTATTTCACTATCTCTCGAACACTCACACACTCACGCACTGATGTAACAATAAATGAGACAAATAAAAAGTTAAAAAGTACTAATCATGTCGAGAATAACAAACAATCTTATAGATATATACTGATTAACGCCTTACTGACACAAATATTTTGGTAAAAAATTCAATGAAGAGACAGTTCATTAAAACGAGATCCCAAAATTGGGGATATGAGTTCGAAATTTATTCTAGAATATAATTTATTTCGATGGCACACATTTTACTTTAACGGCAAAACAAGATATCAGTAAAAGAAATATCGTTAAAAAAATAAACAAAATATCAAGAAATTGTGTAAAAATTGAATGTTAAAATTTATTGACTACATCCCGAGATCTTCCCAAAACTATCCATCTATTTGGTAGTTGGAATAAAATGGGAGCTCGTCAATCTGAATACACTCTCAGGTGATTATTGAATAAATAACGATTTCATCCTCTTTTAGTCATTGTTTTGTCGAGTATTGGCACTGGTGAACGCACTCCGTTTGATGTAATACACTTCCCAGATTTTCTCACAGACAAAAGTAAATTACACAGGCCTCGAGTAAAATCAATCTTGCGAACTTGAAATATGTAGACAAAATATCTCGATTAGTAGCCTAACGTCGGCGCCGCTACCCTTCAAGACGTCTGAGTAAGAAATGCCATTAGGAATGGGACGAGTCTGAGGATCTGCAAAAAAAAAAAAGAAAGAAAAGAAAAGGCAAAAAACGATATCAGATACCCCAGTAAGC
This sequence comes from Sepioteuthis lessoniana, assembly GCA_963585895.1. Classification (NCBI taxonomy): domain Eukaryota; kingdom Metazoa; phylum Mollusca; class Cephalopoda; order Myopsida; family Loliginidae; genus Sepioteuthis; species Sepioteuthis lessoniana. The sequence goes on from OY757904.1 coordinate 71,169,943, forward strand.
AACAAGGGAAAATTACACGCATACAAGAAAACAAAATGAAAAGGAAAGAAAGATTCCAGCAACTGCATGTCACTGAAAACAAATAATTCCTTTGCATTTAAGCAATTCGCATTCACACGAGGAATATTTTCTTACACTTACATCTTCTAACTATCGACTAAAGCAAATGATAACACAAAGTACACTTCTCGTTAAGGCTGAGACAACTAACTACCCTCATAGGAATAAAAAAAAAAAAAAAAAGCTTTTCACACAAACTAGTAAGTCGAAAAAAAATGGCGACAAATATGCAATAACATTTCTTTTTAACTCAGTAGTTTCCTTAAATTAAATATATAGATAAATACAGCGATAAGCCTAGTTTACTAGAGCGGTAAAATACACTGAATGCGTCTCTTCAAAATAGTGTCCTGGATATGACTCAAAACAGTTTGATGGTGAGGCTCCAGTCCTGGAGCTTTGAGGTGTACAGCTTCATTGTCATTGCACCCAGGTCAACTCAGACCTGGAGTGGTTGGTTGGGTTTTATGGCATATCAATCTTTTAGGTTATATAATGCCAAATCAACTAATTAGATCTATTTCAAACAATTCAATTTAGCATCAGTACACTAATTAATTGTAAAAAAAAATCTATTTCAAGCTATTCGGTTTAGTCAAACCATTCAAATTTGTGCAAATACACAGTTAAACGTCAAAACAGTTATATTTAAAGTAATTCAGTTTAGCATGAGTACGCTGTTCTGTTCTATTTAAACTATAGATAGAGATTCTATCAGGTGCTGCCACTCTAGGCCACAGTGGACTAGTAAACGATGACAATGCAGGGGTACTCCGCATTCCTAAAGCTCCAGCAATACTGGACCCTCACCATCAGATTGTTTAGTGTCATATCTAGGACACTCATTGGAGGATCTTACCCCTCGACAGAGATGCAGTCGGTGTATTCTACTGCCCCGGCTGACTGGGCAATACCTACAGTTATATATATGGATTAAATTGAATTGTTTGACATTAAAACAGCGTGCAAGCAAATAACCTAAGCTATTGTGAAGAGTGATGCAGATTTAGCTTAATATACACTTACTAGTTGTAGACGGCAAAATGGGTAAAAGTTTCTTCTGAAATTCTATTATTTTTTAGATTTGGTGACGTACGTGGGTTTAGGACAGTTTTAAGGGATACAATTTAATTATTCAAGCTGTTTTAATTGATAAGTTTTCATTTCGGCTATTTTTACAAGACCCTGTCAACTGTTTATGAGCCTTCTAATGACGGAATTTGATTCATTCGTAAATATTTCAATGTAATAATAACTACATTTTATGTTTCATGGCATTTTGTTTTAACTTGAACATTTCATTAGTCAATAATACGCAGTATATTCGTCTCTGTCTCCTAATAGACGGGACTTGACCCAAGGTCATAGACCTAAAGTCGGATTATTGTAGGTATTAGGGGAGGGGAAGCTCGAACCCAGGCCGAGGCTCCAGCCCGTCTGGTCTATGCTGATCATCAGCCCACTTGATGCTATATGAACCGACGAGCCTAGTTGGACATGGAGCCAAACATAGCTCTTGGCACGGATGCCACATAATAGTTTAAACTGGAAAACGGGATCCAGTGCTATACAAAGGTTTCAATAATGGAGCTCACGCACCAGAAGGTGGCACAGCCAAAGCCAGGTGTCCACCGGTCTTGAGTCTGCCATAGAGTGGACAGTGCCCCGTCCAACACGAACACCAATCTAGCTAAAAAGCCGGCTTGAGGCAAAGCCTACATCAAATTAATGCCGTCTATAATGCTCGAAATTCTTAAGTAACACAAATAATTTGTACAAAGTGGCATTGCTTCTAGTTCGTTTTCTATGATTTCCAGGAGGTTTATCAGTGATGTCGGGAGGGTTTTCAAGCAGATTTCTCAAATGCTATTTTTACTTCTGAGGTCAGAAAAGGCGTATTTGTCATGTCAATGAAGAAGTAACCCAAACTGCTCAGAGCTCTCGAATTGAACATTTAGAACATTATGTTGCAAGATGTCATACCCTGGAAAACCTTGTTTGGTGCTTGGGGCTGAATCTTCGGCAGATGATACAGACGGTGTATTTTAAGCCCCATAGCATAGTCTATCTATTAGATAAGAACAATTTCTAATCCATATGACATTCTAATATTCTTTCATCTTTCATCAGTTGTTGCCATAATAATGACTCGAAATTTGGTCTCCTCTCAAAAGTGGGCATTATATATATATATATATATATATATATATATATATATATATATATATATATAAACGAATAGATTCAAAAATTATTTAAATTTGTTTATTTATTTATCATTCTATATACTTGTCATGATTCTATTGTTTGTGAGTTTGTTTTCTGTCGTTTCCTTTGAATATTTTGGGCGAGTTATGCTTCCTTATAGTAAAGGTTGTTCCAATAGGTTTTTTTTTATCTTGTTTAATCATGAATTTTCTGTCTGAGATGGTCCATTTGGAGTTTGTTGGGTTGTTTGCTGAATAATTTGCTCCCACAGTTTATGGTGGCTCATTATTAAAAAGCAGACCATGTAATCGTCGCGGACAAAAGAACATTCAAAACAGAGCAATACTAACAAAAATAAATTTATATATCAACATGTACATAAAAAGGAAGCACAACAAAACATTACGAATATTCTAATATAGCTTGATAAATATTCCTCTTTGTGTGTGTGTGTGTGTGTGTGTGTGTGTGTGTGTGACTAACACGAATATTATGGTGAAAGACTAAAAATTAAAATTGCCTTGTGGATTATAAATGTATTTTAGATATACGTGTTTTCTTCCATGTTGGTTGTTTGTCTCTTTCGGTATTTGACGAAATGTCTGAGGCTGTGTTCGAGACTGAAAAAAATTCAGCCGAAAAGGTAGAACAGGAAAGAAAAAAGGTTGTAGAGAATATACACACCAATGTTACGTGTATTGGGCTGTGTGTCACTCGATAGCAAAGCCAAGCTATCTCTGGAAGTTAAAATGTAAGAGAATGAATTATTGGAAGTCGTGAATATATATAATTAAACCTAATCATGTGATCGGCTCCAAACCCATCGTCCATCCCGCACAAGACAAAATCAATGGTGCAGACGCACTTTCCTGACCAACAGGTTCTCTAAACCAACTAATCCACCGATGAGCACCATCTTTGTTTCGGGAACAAGTGAATCTGTATCCCACCTTCTAGAATTCTCCTGCATCACGGCCACCCAAAATTTATTGGGGTGTTAATCCAATAAATTGTCTAACCGACTTGAAAACGTTCTTAAAACAGGGGTATTGCTGGGTGTCCGTAAGTTTGTGCCAAATATCAGTGACTATATGGTAATTTTGGTTTTAAATGATGGTGTCTAAAAATTTTAGTTCTTTAAAGTTGTGAAATTTAACCTAGGGTGTTGGTTTGAGAGTAAGTATTGGTGAATTGTTAATGCTTCCTCATGAACATTTCATAAATTCGAAACAGTCATCACGGTGTCTTTTCAATAATATTGCAATTTATTTTAATGTTGATGCTGTATTTTCCCCAGTTATTTAATGTATATTTTTTCATTAAGTATGCTCTTCTTATGGTGATGTATGTTGGTGCCATTTTGGTTCCGAAAGTTGTTACGATAGTTTGAATATAATTTTGTTCTCAAATTAGAAAAAGGTAATATATTTATATATATATATATATATATATATATATATATATATGTGTGTGTGTGTGTGTGTGTGTGTGTGTGTGTGTGTGTGTGTGTTAGTATACTCGGTATGCTGCCAGTTGAAATGTAAATCCAAAATGAGAACTGAAAATTTCAAGTGCATCAACGAAATAAACTTTCTTAAGTATTTAAAATCTGTTTTTCTAATCCTGTCTTTTAAAATGAACTCAAAGCCTGCCTCCACTAACTCTGCAAAATTAATTTATCTCAGCCATAGGACGTATATTGTCTTTTTTTTATCATGTCTAAATAATTATAACGCAACTTTAAATAGTGCGAAAAGTTATTGGAATGTGACTCCTGACAGTCTGTAAAGTAAGGGTTGCGTTAGTGCTTTGAAAATAAGCATTCCAATCACATTATTCTTTTCTTAACGGTACTCGAGTATCGGTAAGAGTGACGAGTGTTTTTTGTTTGTTTGTTTATTTTTTCTGGTATAAATATATTAAAAACCTCGCTTAATAATCTTCATGTCCAAAATTGAAAAAAAAAGCGGCTGGCATATTAATAGTTACAGCCTACCAAAATTTGAAACAAGCAGTTGTGATACACTTTTTACCTGTTCTAGAACATTAACATTTGTGCTTGGTAAGCAAAACCTAGTAACCTCAGTTATAAAGTAATTGCTTTCATTAGATTTTTCTCAAGAGAAAAGCGAAGAAGAAATCTAAGACCACAATATTGCGCAAGAAATTAAAAACCGAAAAGGATCTTAACATTCATCACTAAACAGGTGAATATACCATCTTTTAAAATTTATTTATTTAAACAACTTTCTTTGAGATAAAGGAAATATAGTCAAATTCGTCAGGCAAGAAGCTGTCTCATTTTACTGTTGAATTTAATTGGTATATTTGTCTAGAAGTGAGTCCATCAAAATATGTCCACACTTTTACTTTCCTCTATTTTAGCTTTTTAAAGAAAAAAACCTTTTTCATACATCCTAATCAATTAATTAAAGTACATTTTCATATATTACATTTTCTTTCTTATTCAATTCTCTTTCTCATCGTATTTCTACTTCGACAGGCCCGTCGACTGGGACTGTAGATTACACCAACTGCATCTCTGCAGCAGTAGTAAGAACACCCCAACGAGTATCCTAGATAAAACACTAAACCATTTGGTGGTGTGAATCTAGTCCAGGAGCTTTCACTGCTCCCACGCTTACTCTCTCCCGGAGTGCAAGTACTTATTAGGTTCGCATCTATTGGTCAAATAGTACTGTTTAATCATTTATTATACAGGAAACAATTTAACAGTGGTAAATATTCGTGTTAAATGGCAATAATGGACACCATTAAACAGTGCACAAATAAAACTATTAGGGTTTGCAAAACTTGGAAGAATTTAACGGTGTGCCAACTAATGAGATCTGACTGGCATAAAACTGTAACCTATAAACTAATAGCTCTTTATATATATATATATATATATATATATATATATATATATATATATACGCATGTGTGTGTCAGTGGGATTTTAAATAGGATTTCGCATTAAATATCTTCAAGGGTTGATATGCCATAAAACACGACCCACCATCTAACTGCAAATAAAACTGTGTTAACGTCACTTAAGAGCTTTTAGTTGTTTAAACAACAAAATTTTCGTCTTACATCACAACACACTGTGTGCAAATAAAACTATTTGTGTTAAATAGCTATACTTTAAAACATTTAATGTAATGCAAACAAATGAGCTCTACCGCATTTTGAAATTTTCGTTTACAAAACACACACACACACACACATATATATATATATATATATATATGAGGAACTGGGTTTTAAAAACTTACAAGGGATGATATGCCACAAAAACCAACCAACCAACTATATACTTTGAATTATCTTGCTTTTATCCACATTGTTTTTATTTAAACTCTTTTATTTATCATGTGCTTTTTTTTCCTTTTATTTTTGTTTTTATTTAGATTCCTCATCCGATTTTTTTCAATCTTTTTTCCTAAGAACATGAACAGGACTACAATTCAATCAAAGATTATGAGTTAAATAATTCTAAATTTGACTAACCTACTCCCGTTCTTTAAGTAGCTACTCATCTTTTTTTTTTTATTTGATTACATAAATAAAGGCTGCCATATCTAAAAATCTATATCTTTACATGGTACACAAATGCACCACACGTAAGTGATATGACCTTTTTGATGGTGTAGCAGGTTCGTCGTAATTAGATTTAAAGAGGTAGAAATTATATCTACAAAACTGGTTTAAATCAGATTTTTTCTCTTCCTCACCAGTTACCCACGCACCCAGACACCTTATTATTACCCCAGGCGAAGAATGATATATCCATGTCATCCCTAAAATGAAACGGAGACATCCATGTTCAGAAATTGAACTTTGTTCGACAAGTCCATTTTCTAAGACGATAACCATTACACCACGTGTCTCTAGAATGTTTTATCTAAGCTAAGTATTTAATTTATTGAGTTATCCTTAATTCATATTAGACTTATTTTATAAAATGACCTGTTAATTTTAATTTTATTTCTGAATTTTAAGGGTTTGGTTTCTTTGTTTAATGGCGTATCAATGATTATACAATACGAAAGACATTCTCGTAGAAAAAAAAACAGTAGTGGTATTATTTAATGTATAAGGTGTGGGAAGAATTGGTTTCGTCCCTTTCCTAGGGGTATAAATCCAATATTGAACCTCATAGTGATACTAGAGCTCGACTTCACTAACTACGATGTCACAGTTCAGCGAGCTAGCCACTACGCCTCGGTGATTTCCCTCCTGTTATTTTATCACAATGCTCAGAAAATTTTAAATGCGACAAAGTGACCTGGATCTCAGGACACAAAATATCTCCTTCACGATTTCGACTCGCTTTTATGGATGAAATAATGCATTAAGAAGAAAGGACACAGCGTAACTAAATTTGTATTTCGTTGGCTGATGGCTTCCTGTGGCCAAATTACATGCTTCCCTTAGCCAGCTTTTTTTGCAAATGGCTCGTCATTGGCGTACAACATTTGATAAAACACGAAGCTTTCAGATCAAGGCGCATGCTCTTTTGCTGATACATCGTGATAAGGTAAACCTTTCTCATGACATGGAAAAATGATGGATACGTGATAGGAACATTACTTACTCAAGAAATGGTATGCATTACCTGGCTTGTTATTTCCTTTAGGACTGGCTGATGTTTCAGCTAATGCAGTTTTGTATTTTTTCCCTGTGCTAGTGGCCAATGCCAGTTAGATGTCATAGGTAAATAGTTATTTCATGGGAATGTGGTAATAAAATAAAATAAGTGTTTCGTAAAGGAGCTGCACGCTGCTGAATGAGAGAGATCACATGTAAAGAGAGATAGTGAATGGGATTTTGGTAGATTATGAAAGGAATTTGATTAAGTTATTGATTACAAGGGTCTGTTATACCGTCTAGAAGCTTTTTATGTTTTATGATTAAGGGATCACGTTCATTGTTCATGAATATTAGTAGGGTTTGAGAAGTTGTTTCTTAGAATATAATTTTGCTCAAATTGTATGAAGTATTCATATCTAAAAAAATATTTGCACACAGTTCAATGAATTAAAACGTTCCTGTCTAATATCTATTATTATAGAGTTTCAAGTAAATATTTCCATCAAATAATAGTAACCATTGTTAGGGAGTTATAGGGTTTCAATTAACTAATAAACTTTAGTGAAGAACTATTCTTTCAAGTAGCTACTTAAATTCAAATAATTTAGAGTTATATGCCTTCAAGTTTTTCTTATCAAATGCGAATGTTTTTTTCAACATATCTATTTAACATATACATGGGGTCATAACGGATACTACCACTCCAGGTCAAAGTGTCCTTGCGAGTAATAACAATAAAACTCTATCTCATACAACATAGATATCCAGAACTATAGCCTCATCATGAGTTTAGTATTATACTCAGAACTCTCTTTTTGTGAGCAAATCTTACTCCTCTGAAGAGTAAGCGAATTATAAGTCAGGTGACAGGGCGGACAATGTTGGGACCCTGTATCGAAGCTAAGTTTAAACAGTGAGGCTTTCCTTTTTACTCTTTCAAAAAAAAAAAGACATGGTTGGTGCTTTTAAACCTTCGTTGGCTACTCAGAACTTCTTTTGTTCGGGATATTCTTTTTCTAAAATGACGCTGAGACAGTTTTATTTTAATCTACACCATAAAAACGTGGAATTATAAAACGTAAGATGCGTTTGGTAATTACTTTCAATCGCCAAAAATTAAAAAAAAGAATCAAGAAGTTTAATTTATTGATTTGGTTAAATGGCATCTAAACTCTTCTAATGTTATTTTATGCCTGAAGGTTACGGAATTGTCTGTTATACATTGTACATTCATATTTACTATTTTTGCGATCGTTTTAACACTTTTGCAAAATGTTATACGAGGATCATTAAACAAGTTTCCAGCCTTTTTTTTTCGTATGGGCACTTTTATTGATAGTACACACATGAAACTCGAGTCTCCTTCGAAGTAATCTCCTCCGGCGGCAATGCACTTGTTATACCGTTCTAACAGCTTCTACAAGGCCCCATGGAAGTCCTCCTGTGTGAGCGTGTCAATGACCTTCGTCACGGGAACTTTCATCTCCATAATTGTCTCATAACGACAGCCTCTGAGCTTAGGGAATAACCAAAAGTCACAGAGAGCAACGTCTGCCTGAGGAACTGTCTGGATGCCCACCTTGGTCAAATAGTCTGTGATAAGGATAGAGTTGTGAACTGGTGTATTGTGCTGGTGAAAATGCCACTGACCCGATTTGAAGAGTGCTGGCCTCTTCCGATTGAAACTCTTCCTGGACTCCCTTAAAGCCTCAACATAGTAACCCTAATCTTAACTCTAACCCTAATCCTTTGGCCAATCAACTCTAGTGTATTGACTTCCTTACTCCTCCCACACCTCTCATCATCCCTCACAGACTCCCTGCCTTCCTTGAATCTCTTATACTACCCAAAACTGATACGCATTTCATGCAAGATGCTCCAAAAGCAGTCGGAAGCAGTCGGAAGCATTCCATACGTTTCTGTGGCGTTTTTTCCAAGTTATAAACATAATTTTATTGCATATCATTCTTCCTCGCGTCCAGATTACATTTCTTAAGTTCGCCAGTTATGACAATCAGGCTTTAGTAGGGTGTATTCCAATTCCTTCTGTAGCTGTTTTTTTGAAGCTGAAATCATAAAAAAGTCATTCATTTCATAAGATGTATAGCAAAAACATACTAAATTTTCAAGAGTTTACGACAATTTTAAATGCCTTTACAAAAAAGACTGGAAACCTATCGAATGCACCACATATTGCATATTCTTCTAATACGAATATGTATCAAACAAACCAATTTGACCAATACACGGAACAATAATAGGTACAACCACTCCGAGTCTGAACAGAATTGGGTAATTTGGTATGGTAAGGGTGGTTCAAACTCCGCATAGGAAGAGGATTGAAAACTCACAAGCAACTGCTCTAAAGTGTCAAATGCACAACAACTTTTCGTGAAAGGGGTGAAGCTAACATTACTTTAGGGGAAACAGTCAGCGTATTCTAAACCCCATCGACATGGCCGAAGGATTTTGAGTACTGCTAAAAATTAAGTGACAATACAACTCTTCAAACACCTGCAAATATTGGTTTGGTTTGGTTGCTTTGCTCGATGGCATATCAATATTCATAGATTATTTCATGTCAAAACCATCCTAGAAGAAGTATGGTAGAGGTAGTATTTAACCTATTGTTAGGGAGATGAAGAGTTCTTTCTTTCCCCAAAAGAGTGCAATGATATTCAACTTCACTTACTTCTAGGATATAATCACCACTTTAGATATTATGCTACGGGAAATACCTTGCACCAGAAAATTCAATACAAATTATCAACTATTTTTATGGATTCATTCAATTAAATCAAATGCAATAAAGGTAAACAATCGGTATTGGACTAAAAGTATGTTTCTTGACTCCAATATTGGTCAAATTTTTTTCATCTTCGGAGACGATGGAGGTCACTTTCCCCCCATAAAAAGAAAAGGAAAGATTGCCAATGACTTTGAATGGCATTTGTCTATAATCTTGTTGAAAAAAAAAATGTATGTAATCTGTAACTGTAATTAAGCTAAGTTTTTCAGAAAATCTAAAAATAGAAAACAGCCCACGTCTGTCATATTTAAAGAATAAATGTTCGCTTTTTTGTCGTCAAAATCTCTTTGGACAATGTACTAGCTATCCAGCGTGCTGGTCAGTAGTCGTCAATAACTTGAACAGAATAAATTTAAACTTAAGATTTTCGAGGCGATGTGTCAAAAGGTTTATTCCCGAATTTCATGACTATGGTCACATTAATCCTCTAATGAAATCGGGACTGACATGCAAGTATGTAAAAAGTAAAGTTGGTGACCGTAGTCGAAGGCGATCAAAACGCTCCCTTTTCAAGAGCTACAACACCCAGATATAGGAGAGGGAACTATTCCTTTCCCTGGATTGCCCCACTTTACCCTTAATACGTACCTTATATTGCATATTCTAATGCAAGGAGGTATCAAATACCATTTTTAACGTCTTTGGTATGACACGACCTTGGATTGAACCCAGATCTCATGGACCATTGGCGAACACTCTACTCACTTGGTTAATGCAAGTAAGCATTTACAATACAACTAAAAACATGTATATACACTGGACACATACAAAAATTACCTCACACTTTTACTTATTGCATCTGCCAAAAATGCATACAAAGCCAATGTCACTTTCGAATCAGTCTTCTAGTATTTATTTTGCGGCTTGTTTTCTTTACAATAAATATCAGCGTTAACCTTTTATCACAGTCACCAGATGAATCCTTGACTATTTTAAACTAGATTTTGTTAACAAACCCGTCCGGTATACTTTGCTAATTTCATGCTACTCTCCTAACAAATAATTATTTCCAGCAGAAATCTGAGTCAAAAGTTGGAGAGTAAAAAAGAACTGACAAAGAATGACGTGAAAATCCCTAGAATGAGACAAGAAAATATATCCTGGGATATCCAATATCCATATTTTTTACCATCTACATATTTCGACGAGAGAAAAAGATTCAGTGAAATCTGAATAGGAAACTGAAAAGTACTCATCTTTTCATTAGATTTATTGATAAAAAATATATATGTAATGATGAAATATTTACAAACTTCGTTTATCGATGAGAGCTGATATTTTATCCCACCTAAGGATCCATGAGAAACTGCTGGAGAAGGAAGGACGAACTCATAAGTGACGTTCTTTAATGGACTCCTACACATAGACGAGACAATAATGGCCGACCAACTCAGTGCGGACACCGGGTATAGCGTAGAAGACCATCCAGGAGCGATGGTAGATAGGGACTTATGTAGTTTGAGAATCAGAGAAATCTGCTCCCAACGTGACTTGACGATTTTTGGTTTGGTTTTGTTAAATGGCACGTCAACCATTGTGGGTCATTAAAGCAGAATCTATTTCTATACATATAAACAGATCTATTTCAAACGATTCAGTTAAGCATTGAACACAGTTTCAATGTATTTGTAACAGTGATATTTCAAACAATGTTTCAATGTCAAAAACAGTTCTATATAAATCAATTCAGTTCAACATAAGTATATATGTTAGTTCTATAAAACCCATAGATACGACCCTATCAGGTACTTCCGCACTGAGTCAGAAGGGATCTGGGATCGATCGCACTGAAGGGGAACTCTGCATTCCCGAAAGCTCCAGCATTACTAGAACCACACCATCAGATTGCTTAGTATTATATCAAGGACATTCATTGGAGAGGGTCTAACACCTCTACAGAGATCCAATCGGCGTATTCTACAGCCCCAGTTGATAGGGAGGGTGACTTGATGATAATAAAGGATGCAGTATCCAAGGAAAATCAGAAATTTCGACGAGCAGAATTATTGTAGCCACCTCTAAGCCACGAGGAGTTAATCTTGAACCCTGTTGAACTATAGTAAAAGGTACTCTCGTGTTAGATGCGAGAAATGATCACATAAGTCAACTACGGACATTTGGAAAGTACCAGCAAGTTAGTTTGCTACTGACTGAGCGACAAAGAACGACCTAAATTTTGAGGCTACCTTATCTTATGAAATAGATCTTCTTTCATTTTCATTGGAATACTACTCCACTTCTACTCGCGTTTGAATCTAATCAACAGATGAAAAATGTAATTTTTTTTTCTAAAACAGTGTCTGACATTTTCCTTTTTCACGATATGAACATGTATTCATGTCTTTATAAGGTCTTTGTCTCCACCAATTTTCGATGAGACTTAACAAAGCCATCTGGTGGTACACACTTGTTTCCCAATCCGTATAAAGTCAGGAATTCTAGAGTCTATTGTCTAGAAATGCAGACTCTATCATCTTGAAAAATAAACAGAAAAATTATCTTTTTCATCCGTTTACATCTTTTATCTTGCACGAATTTTTCAAAGCATAAACTTATCGTACAATAATGACGTTTTTGTCAACACCAGTCTGGAAGACATAGACAGAGTATAATCTAAGAGCTGAGAAAGCTCTACGTACCCCCTCCAAGAAAATCACTTTGAAAAGAGTAGTATTGTTTACGATAATCATTTTTTCTTATCCCTGGTGAATAAGGATAAATTCTATCGTTCTCAAAAGACACGCCGACCTTCCACTGACTCATACGTGAATACTTAACGAATATACCATAGGGAAAACAAAATTTCTGTCTATCAACAGACGTATGAGACTGGTTTCAGCCCGCCTATTACATGATAGTTCAGCTTGTAAGTTCACTGACGATAAACCGTGGGTAAGTCTTGTTCTAGAACATTCCCAAGGCATCAAATAATTTTAAAAACAAATGTATGATTTAATTTGATCTGATAGAGCAACACTATATAGGATAGAAAACGCACAAATAATAATTTCTACATAAAGAAATCAGATAAGTCTTTGTCAAAAGAAGCTACCATAGGATTTTCGATGTAAAACAATCACATACACAAATACACATATATATAAATATATACACGACCCTCGGGTGGTGTAATGATTATCAAGCAAGACAAACAAACCTTCCCGAGTGAGTTCACGCCTCACTGGGTACTACAGTCACATGACTTTGTGCCAAATCAAAACGAAAAGCTTAATACATTAATATATATATTACACGCAATACGGGTTATTTGTACTTCCATGTTCTACTTTTGATGTATATGGAAAATAGAACTTATTGTTTAAATTTCTATAAAAATATTTACTTTTATTATATATATATATATATATATATATATATATATATATATATATATATATATATATATATTCATTCCTGAACAGCGTCATTCCCACCACTTTGATGTAAAAAAACTCTCGAAGAAAGAATATCCTGTATAATATGCAGTATTTTGTTTTTAGAATGAATAGCAACTAAATTTAAATTAAATTTGGACTTTTATCAATTTTATTTTGGTTAGTACAGTCTAAATATAGGAATTTGTATAGTTTACATTATGTTTAAAATCATAATTTACCCATTATTTAAAGTAATCGCACGGACATATTCATAGCAAAAGGCAACGAGTTTGCTGCGAAAATAACCTCACATTGGAGAAAAACTCATAAAGAGGAATTGCTTTTCGTTATCCCGTCCCAAATATGGGGAAGTGTGTGGCCTGGAAACAAATAATTCTTGATTATTATAAGCAGCACAAACTTTTCAGCTTAAAAATCAGAAAAATAGTGCCAATTAAACATAATCTTGATACAATAAATTTAATTGTTTTGTGGTATATATATATATATATATATATATATATATATATATATATATATATATATATAAAGACAGAATGTTTCGTTGTATAACAACTCTTCAGTGCGCTTAGACCTGTTAGAAATTTTTTGTCAAAGAATGCTTATTTTAGTTTGATAGTTATGTCTCTGTTTAGAAAAAATATCATTTGATTTAATGATTTAGACACATGGATAGAAACCTGTTTATGGATATCATAGATAGAAAAGCTAACATTTTTAAATATGTATGAATCTAGAATGCCAATCAATGTTTGTTTTCCATATGTGAGAATCAAACTCATTAAAGAACTGTGTACAAGAATATATAAAGAGAGAGAAAGAAAGATAGGAGGACGATACATTTTAAGAATGACCCGTGATAATATTGAGGATTTTATTTTGGAATATAGAACGTTTCATAATAACGTTGGTTACATCGAGATGCTGAATGATTTAAAAAAAGTCGTTCTGTTTGAAAATTAACATAAAATGAGATCATCTTTCATTTGCTAACTTAACAGTAAATCGTATTTATCTCTAAGAAATTTTGGGGTATAATGTTCCATTGAAAATTTTCGTCATATAAAAATGCATATGTGAACACATACACACGCACAGTTATGTATATATGTGTGTGTTTGTGTGTGTGTGTGTGTGTGAGAGAGAGAGAGAGAGAGAGAGAGAGAGAGTGTATATATATATCTGTGTGTGTGTGTGTATGTGTGTGTGTGTGTGTGTGTGTGTGTGTTAAGCGGAGTTTAACAGTTCTTAATTCAGGAAAACTAAGCATTTAATCCTGTTAAATACAATATATATATATATACATATATATATATATATATATATATATATATATATATGTATATATATATATATATATATATATATATATAGGACTCCTTTCAATTATATATATATATATATATATATATATATATATAAAATTTAAAGGAGTCCTCATGGTGTAGTGGCCAGCGTACTGGACTATGACTACTTGTTAGCAAGTTCAAGCTCTAGTCGTTCTTTTGTGTTCACTTTCGGACTAATACTCTTGAAAAAGACATGATCTCCTAATATGAAAGCTATGGTAAAAAAATAGTATTCTCCTTGATAGATTGCTTAGTCATTTGATAAACCAGGAATACTGATATGCAAAAAATACAAGGTCTTCTTTTTTTGCACATTGTTAAAAAAAAAGGATAAGAATTATAAATCTTTCCAGGCATCCGTCGTTTCTGGATATATCATTATTTTATACAAATCTCTTGAACACTGGAACTCTCAAACGAAACATTATATTGTTATATTGTTGACAGTTTTGAGGTCGTAGAGTTTCGTGACAAATAATTATAAAACAAATAAATATCCTTTCAAAGCCACACAAAATGTAATATTCATTATAAAAGAAAGTAGATATGGCAATCTGACTTCAAATCAAGGACGTTGTAGTTTGCATTTCTTAATGCGCTATTTACTTTGGGAAATGTATGCAACAAAATATTCTACCTGTAACGCTAAGGGATCAGATATAATAAGATGTAACACCTCGCACACAGCTATAAACAGAGAGCTACATTACGAAATCCAATAATAAATAGGTGTAACATTTCTCCAAGTAAAAAGCGGCTCCTTTGTTTCTTAATATATGAAAATTCATTACTGTCAGCAACAGTCGTCACCGAAACGAGAGAGGAATATAGATTGAAAAAATTACTGGTATTCATTTGAAATGGTAAAAGCCTCATTCGTGAGAGACGAACGATCAAAAAACTGGCTTCATTACTTCACCCTATCACTCTCACAGAACCGCTTGTGCTTTGAACACGAATCTGTCCGACCAAATGCAACCCTTTGCTTCCGACTATAAGTCTTTCTCTCTCTCTCTCTATCTCTCTCTCTCTCTCTCTCTGAACTTGCACTGAAACCTTATAATCTCTTAAAATATTTCTTTAATTGCTGTTTATATAATTACTAAAAATCATTCAAGTGTTACGTCATCCAAGAAACTTACCAGCTATGCAGCATCACTCAATCCACAGCTGACGAAATGATCATCTTTATACATCCTCGAATTTCAAAACAACATGTCATTTTCAAACCCTGCTATTTGTGCTCCATTTTGTAACATATTGACCTTCGATCCAGCCGTCAATCAAGAAACAGGGACTTTCTCTCTCTCTCTCTATCTCTCTCTCTCTCTCTCTGAACTTGCACTGAAACCTTATATTCTCTTAAAATATTTCTTTAATTGCTGTTTATATAATTACTAAAAATCATTCAAGTGTTACGTCATCCAAGAAACTTACCAGCTATGCAGCATCACTCAATCCACAGCTGACGAAATGATCATCTTTATACATCCTCGAATTTCAAAACAACATGTCATTTTCAGACCCTGCTATTTGTGCTCCATTTTGTAACATATTGACCTTCGATCCAGCCGTCAATCAAGAAACAGGGACAACCTTGACCGTGGACAGGTTGAATTCGGTTCAATTGCGACGCCCACGGATAGAAGGTGGACGTCAAATATTTATATAACCCGGTGCCACAGTTGGAGTCAATTAGTTGGAGTTGGAGTTCGAGTTCGAGGCAGTGAGAACCAGCTCCCAGCAGAGGGCTTGAGCTTTCAGGACCCACGGTTGAGCAGCCCAGCTGAATGAGAGAGATGAACTTGAGGCCAATATGTTGCAGTCAGTTCTGTCTCCAACTTACCTCTCACACACAACACTTTCGCAAACCTTTCGAATAAAGTGTAAGAGGTATATTTTTATAAAGAAGTGTGTTCTTTCGTCAATATTGTTGATTATGTTCCCGCATGTATATGTGTATAGTTGTATATGTATTACGGCTATGCAACACATTTGACCTTCGTACGCGACGTACACTTTAATTCAAATTATTTAACTAACTCTCAATTTATTGCTACAAATAAAATGATTAGCTATAATTATTAATTACCATACGTAATCTTATTACATATCCCCGACTTTAGATCATTAGATAGGCAGACAGGGCACTTTATCTATGATGAGACAACCGGTCGAGGAGAAGGAAAACTCCGAATTCAAACCTCATCATGTACGTGCAGAGAGACAGATAATTACAAATATCCTTTCAGATTGAATAATAATATGCTGAAAAGAATAAATCTTTTATTTTGAGTTTAAAGGAGCCATACATATTTGGTATATATATATATATATATATACATATATATATATATATATATATATATGTAATATAAAACAGTTTCGTATATGTGATTCTGCATTTCACATTCAACACTTCCAGATGAGCTCATATCCACACTCTTAAAATATCTTCTATGTAAATAATTGTTTTAATTAACAGACACGCACAATATTTACATTGGGATTTCTTTGATGGATATTTCTTTTTGTCGGCTGTAGCTTTTGATGTAAATTAGGACTTGAGACATGTGAATTAAAGCTCACATGAATATCATACACAAAAGAAAAAAAAACCTTAATCAAGATATTTTAGCATTTTATTTGTCAGTGGAAATATCGTAGGTATTCTCGTGCATATAGCACTATATCTTATTGATTAAGACAATTTCACTGCAAATATATATATATTTGTAATCAAAATCGATTTAAGTGGGTTGTTGTCACGATTAAGATTAAGTATGAATAAAAAAAATAAAGGAAACGTCTAATATCTACCCAATATTTTCATCAAATATTAGTGCATATATATATATATATATATATATATATATATATATATATATAAACAAAGGGCTGGAAGATTTACTGAGATATGTTTTTGCATAGAAATTGATCAACATTTTATACATCTGTTTTATATATATATATATATATATATATATATATATATATATATATATATATATATATATATGTATAATTTACTAAATTTATACGTTGTTCACTTGCTAAATATTCTGGGTGTGTGTATGTGTGTGAGTGTGTGTGTGTGTGTGTGTGTGTGTGTGTGTGTGTGTGTGTGTGTGTGTGTGTGTGTGTGTGTGTGTTCCGAATATTCAATATCCTTCGTGAAACAGATTGCATCAAAAATAAAATCGAATTTATGAATTTCATTTTAGGAAATATTCAGAATAATTTCCCAAATGAAATAAAGAGATGGCTTTGAGAAATAAGATATATTGATCCTTTCTCTTTTTAATCATCACTCATAAAGAATATATATATATATATATATATATATATATATATATATATATATAAGATTGACTTATGCGTATAAAACGTTTTAATGAATGTAAGAGTTGGAAAAAGCTAAGTAAATTATCCGTCTTTTTGTATAAGCTAATCAAACATTCTCTACATACATAATACTCTTTACTTTGGATCAATTGCAAAAATTAGACATTTGAAACTTGTTTTTTATTATTAATAATATTATTATTCTTGTTACTTACTCTTTAGAGTTTTTCACATCAGTGTTAGCTGATGGTATTTCACCAGATTTTGAGTGACAGCCAGTTTCTTCAAGTCTGCAGGACTCTCCTCAGTATTCTGGCTGCTTTTAATAATGCCATAGTTTAGATGGTCTCCACTCGTCAGCCAACTTCCAAGTTCCCCAGTCCCTTTAATATTCATTTATTTACTGTACCAAAAGCACCAATCACTATTGGTATAATTGTCACTTTCATGTTCCATTTTTTTTTTCAATTCCATAACAATGTTTAAGTACTCATCCTTCTTTTCTAATTCTTTAAGTTTTATTCCGTGCTTAGCCAGGACACCAAAGTCGACATTTTGCATGTTCTCGTTTTTTTTGTTGATTATTATTAGGTCTGGTCTTCTGGCCGAGATTAGGTGATCCTTCTGAATGTCAAAGTTCCATTGGAGTTTATGTGTGTTGTTTTCAAGGACAGGTGCTAGGTTGTGAAATTAAGATTTCTTGCACATCTCCCAGTAGATTACCTTGCCCACGTAATCGTGTCTAGTCTTATACGCCTTCTGTGCTAATTTGCTGCATTCGCTTATTATGTGATTGATGGTTTCATCTCTGTAACCGCATAGCTTACATTTACTATTTAGTTGCGGATTATCTATTCTCGCTTTTCTTATGCTGGTCCAAGTTTTCTTGTGTGAGATTTTGTTTTATTATTGCTTACTTCTGGAGAATTCTTCACATCAATTTTAGCTGATGTTTTTTTTTTTTACTGGAGTTTGAGTGACAGGAAGTCTCGTCATGTCTCCAGGACTCTTGACAGTATTCTGACCGTTCTCAATAATGTTGTAGTTTGGATTGTCTCCACTCGTCTTCCTACCTCCAAGTAATCCAGTCCCTTTAATAATCTTTTGGTGACTGTACCAAAAGCACCAATGACGATTGGTATAATTGTCCCCTTCATGTACGATATTTTTTTCAATTCCCTATCAAAGTTGAGGTACCTATCCTTCCTCAAAATTCACTCTTTCAAATATTTTTAAATGGCAAGCTGCACTTTTTGGCATTCTCGCTGGATGGTCTTATTTACGATTTCAGATTGTTTTTCTGTTGATCTAAAGATAAACTCATATTGATATTGAAGAAAACCAAACATCCAGCCCACATTATAGTGTTTGGGATGATGTCGACGTTAGGCATCCATTAATCTTTTCTCGTGGCCACAGATTCGGTACACAGACGTACATCGAATGTTTTGTTTGGCTTGCTTTGGTTTGGTTTTATGGCATATCAACCATTGTACGTCATTAAATGACAAATCATTTTATTAAAATTAGTAAAATATGGCTTCTTAACACATTTTGTTAATAACATTTTTAAACACGCCCGGGTTTCTTTTCGCACAGTTAAATGGTTTCACTTAATTTCAAACAACTCATAAGTACACAGTTTTTTGTTCATACGCATTTAGTCATATATTTAAATACAGTTTTTTTTGTTTACACAACATTAGATATAAGAACATATCAATTTCAAGGAATTAAATCAAGCGTAAGTACAGTTTAAAAGTCAGCATTTTCATTTCAAACTATTCAGTTTTGCATGTTAACAAAGTCAAATCGTTCCTAGTATTGCCATGTATCAATAACAATTTAGTTATATATCAGTCATTTGTTAAATACAGGTAAATATATAAAAAAGGTTTATTTCAAAACAATTCAGTTTTGCTTAAGTACAGTTTTTCTTCACACATATCTAAATATAAAAATAGTTCTATTTCAACCATTTCAAGCAATTCTGTTAGCCAGAATACACAGTTTAAACGTCGAACAGTTATTTTTGATCCATAGATTGACCCTATTAATACCTACCACTCCTGGTCATAGAGGACGTGGGAGCGATGGCAATGAAGGGTGACTCTACAATCTCCAAAGCTCCGGTATTACTGAAGCCTTACCATAAGATAGTTTAGCGTTTTATCCTGTATATTCGTTGGGTGAGACTTACCCCTCGGCAGAGATGCAGTTGGTGTATCCTGCAGCCCCAGAGAAAGGGCCATTGAGTTTCTATTGAAAATAATGCTGGCCTATATCTAGATAGGGGAGTGGCTGGAAGACCCTACGACTGGCAACAGGACTCTACGTCATGCAAAACAAGTAGATAAGCCCACTTTCAGCAGTCAGAATATTTCTTGCGCCCCCATCACCTAACATCTGGCCACCTAATTTCCCAGATTGCAAATCGCCTTTTTTTTATTATTATTATTATTATTATTATTATTATTATTATTATTATTATTATTATTCACTCATAAGAGCTTTTCGCATCAGCGTTAGCCGATGATTTTTAACTGGAGTCTGAGTGACAGCAAGTCTCCTCAAATCTCCAGGAATCTTCTCAGTATTCTAGCCGTTCTCAATAATGCTATTGTTAGGATGGTTTCCACCCGTCCGCCAACTTCCAATTCCTCCAGTCCCTTTAGTTATCCTTTAGTTACTGTTACGCACGAATTATAATTGGTATAATTGTCACCTGCATGTTCCACAGTTTTTTCAATTCCCTAGCAAGGTCGAGGTACTTATCCTTCATTTCACATTCTTTCAGTTTTATTCTGTGGTTAGCCAGGACAGCATAGTCTCTTTTTTTGTTGATTATTATTAAGTCTGGTGCTGGCCGAGATTAGTAGATCCGTGTGTATGCCGAAGTCCCATAGGAGTTTATTTATATCATTTTCTAGGACAGGTACTGGGTTGTGCATATACCATTTGTTTGTATGGTCAAACTTAAATTTCTTGCACATCTCCCAGTAGATCACTTTGCCGACCCAGTCATGTCTAGTCTTATATTCCTTCTGTGCTAATTTGCTGCATTCGCTTATTATGTGATTGATGGTTTCATCTCTGTCACCACATAGCCTGCGTTTGCTAATTTGTTGAGTCTTATCTATTCTCGCTTTGATATGACTGGGTCTTACAGCGTTATCTTGTGCTGCTATTAGAAGAGATTCTGTTTTTCTCTTAAAGTTTCCTTTTCTTAGCCATGTCCATGTTTTGTCGTTTGAGATTTTGTATATTAGTCGTTTAAACCGCCCATAGAGTTGTTTTCCTTCCCATTTTTGTTTCCTAGTTATTGTCATTCTATTGTCCATCGTGTTATCAGTATAGTTTCTGATGGCTGTAATGAGTACTCCTTCGTGTTTTTGTATATAGTCTTCGAGTCGTTGTATCGATGCGTCAACGCTGTCTTCAATGCTGGCAAGTCCTCTTCCTCCCTCTTTTCTTGAAACATATAGTCTGTCAACGTCGTCTCTGAGATGAAAAGCCTTATGCTTTCTCATTAGTTTTCTTGTTCTTTGGTCCATTTGTTTAAGTTCGTCTCTGGTCCACTTGAGAAAGGGTCTGGAATATCTAACGAGTGGTACAGCCCAGGTATTTATTCCTTTGATAAGATTTCTGCAATTGTTTTTTTTTCTCGAGTAGTTTGCTATTTCTCCTGAGATATTCTTTCTGAGTGTTTTCTTTCATTTCCACTTGTTTGATGGCGTCAGCCTCAAAGATGCCTATGTATTTGTTGGTTTCGTTTTCTGCGAGAGTTTTAATCTTATTTTGTTTGGTAGTTCTATTCCATCAGTTAGCTGCCGTTTGCCGCTTTTCATTGCATGCATTGCACGCTTTTTTTATGCCAAATTCCATTACGATGTCCCTACTGTATATTCTAACTGTGTGTATTAGGGTTTCCAGTTCTTTTTCACTTTTTTGCTAGTAGCTCGACGTCGTCCATGTATATTAAATGATTAACTTTTCACTGCGGTCTACTAAGTTTGTATCCGGCTGTACATTTTCTGAGTATGTGGTTAAGTGGCATCATAGCAATTATGAATAGTAAGGGTGATAGAGCATCTCCTTGGAAAATACCTCTTTGGATTTTTGCTTCAGCTAGTCTTCTTCCTCCTGCTTTCAATTCCACACTCCAGGTTTTCAATATTATTATTATTATTATTATTATTATTATTATTATTATTATTATTATTATTATTATTATTATTATTTCCTGGGTATGGTTGAGTCCAAAGATGATCGGAAGACAGGATAAAGTCAGCATTTACCATTTCAAACACGGAGTCAATTGGAAGGAATTGTAAGACATACTGAAATCAAGTGGGCCTGTGGTTGAAGACAATGGCGATTACTTTGAACCCTTTTAATCTATATTATTTCAACATATTTTCATATAATACTGGCAAACTTATCCAATAAAGTGAAATATCACTGTCATTTTAATTTTGGCTTAATTGAGACATCAATTTACCCATCACACAGGGAAGAGTCTATATTCAAAATAAATAAATAAATAAATAATCTGTTTTTATATTTATTAAACTTAGTTTTGTTCAACGCTACATTTACTTGAGGAAGAAACGAAGGAATGGTTTATTTAGCTAGTATTTAATGTCGTCAGAATTTGCTCCAATGAACAGAAATTTGAGAATAATTCTTCTTTTTACTTGAGCTTTAAACCGAATCATTTTTACCAATTATTATCCAGTTATAGTCGAGACAGAGCAGACAAGATTTACTGCTTATAAAATCAAGGGATAAAGAAAGGAAAGATAGTGATGAACTTTATTCTTATTCTTTAGTATTTCTTGTAACTGAACGTAGTGTGACAAGAGTATTAGATTGGATCACCCAACAGACGAATAAGAACATAAGATCAAACACAGGCTACAATTAGGAGACCTGTACTCTGGGCATCTTCACTCGTACGTGATATTAGAGATATCTTCGTTATTATGTGTGGTGTACGTATGTGCAATTAAAGTGCAATGCATTTCAACCAAGGTTATCATAAGTAATGGCCTGGATGCCATAAAACAAGCGTCTTTAATTAGAGGAGGGCATTTGGCATCCTAAATTACTACTAACCTATCATTAACGAGGTTATTTTTTAGCCAGTGATTTCCATTAATTAACTTCTTACCAATTATTTGTATTACACTCTTTCTAAGTTTTAGCAGACCAGAAGTATTTTAACTGATATCAACAATGCTGTAGTTTAAATGGTCAAAGATCGCCCTCCAACTCTTCCAGCCTTCTTTTGAAGCGTTTGGGGACCGTAACTAGCGCGCCTATTACAAGTGAAGTTAACATCACCCTCATGTTCCCCATCTTTCTTAATTCCCTAGTTAGATCCATCCATGTACTTTTGTTTTCATTGATTTTCACTCTGTTGTCCGTTAGGACGGCAATGTTCACTATACGGCAGTTTCTGCTTCTTTCTTGTTGATTATTAGTTGGTCTGGTCTTCTATCTGGAATTCGAGGATGCAATGGTACCTCAAAATTAAAAATAATAATAATAAGATGTCATATTCTCCAGTTCGTATTCTGGTTTGTACATGGACCATTTGGTAGTATAGTCAAATTCAAATTTTTAGCTGTGGATCACCCTTCCCACCCCGTTGCGTCTTGTCGTATTCTAATTTTGCTTGGGTTTGCTATATTAGCTTATATGATTAATTGTTTCCTCTCTATCATCATATCAGCTACACCTGCTACTCTGTTGCGTATCATCTGTTTTCGCTTCGATATAAGTAGGTCTTATTGCGTTGTTTTGAGCAGATATTAGAATGGATTAAGTTTTACTCTGAAAGTTTCTCTTTCTCAGCCATGTCCAGGTTTATATTTATATCTGTTTTTCACACCTGTTTAAACGTGAGGTTTTTCACTGATCCCCATGTCTAAGATAACTTATGTAAGTACTGTAGCAGATTTAAACTATTATTTGGCTTGTATGGCATCGAAGCTTCGTCTGATCTCCTGTAATCCCATTCTATTTTCCAGCCTTCACGAACAGTTCCAAGGGCACGAACTGAAATTTTTATCATCTTCTCCATCATATTGTACGTATTTATGCTCTTTTGTAATATCCAGAATTTACCTATTTAAATTAATCAGAAATGTATTCATTTATAACAAAGGTCATTCCAATAGCCAGGCCTTGAAATCATGAAAGTACAATATCTGGAGGAAGATTTGAGTGTACTCCATTTAAACATTTATTTCTCAAATACTTTACGCAAAATAAAACGCATAGATTTTCATTTGAACCCTGAACATTGAATTCATTTTTAAAGTTCATCATTCAAGTTACATGAATGGTTATATATTAACTTATTATATGCAAATAAACAAAAATTTGTGTTTTGAAAAAAAAAACATGTCAAAATTATGAAAAATAACCAATCATGAAGAATTTTCTCAGAAAAACTTTGATCGTATATTTTCTTAAATCAAGTGCTAACTAATGATACTGACTTTGAGGGTTGTATTATTTATTCATGCAGGATATTTGGCTTTGAATTCACTCGTCTTGATTTTTTTAAGCATGAACATTTAATTTTAAAAAAAGCTGTGTCAATAGTCAAGGTGAGCGCTTAAAAATCTAGCACTAATTTTTTTAATAATTCTATTGGACACAATTAATAATTTTAACCACAAATGTTGATAAAAGTTTTGTTTTATTTTTTAAATAAATCAAGTCATTATGAAATAAATTAATACTCAGTTGTAGTTGGTGCCAGTGTGCAGATTAAAAAAATAGCATATGAAAACATTGAAATCAATAAGAATAAAATAAAATGCGACAAGAAAGTTTTTAAGATACTTTTATTAGATGAAAAAGAATCAATGTCTTCTAAAACAAACCTAGAGACAACATAGAAAAAAATTGGCGCCTGTTTTCTTTTCTTTACAATAAATGATGTAAGAAAAAAATCTCGGAAAACGGTTACACTATTCTG
Organism: Sepioteuthis lessoniana; assembly: GCA_963585895.1. Lineage (NCBI taxonomy): Eukaryota > Metazoa > Mollusca > Cephalopoda > Myopsida > Loliginidae > Sepioteuthis > Sepioteuthis lessoniana. The sequence goes on from OY757904.1 coordinate 71,194,702, forward strand.
TTTTTTTCGTTTTTTCTTCGTGGAATATATCAGGAGTGGGAGACCTGTGGCGTATGATAATGTTGCAAGCAGTTTCAAATTCCAGTCATGCTTATACGTTTACCTATTGACTAATACATTAGGGAAAGGTATAAAGCCCCTATTCCCCTAAATATTTGTTAAATTTGTTAAATTTGTTAAATTGTACCACTGCTGTTCTTCTAGAGGGTGTCTGCGTATACATGGGGCTCATGTGAATGCTAATAAATCTACTACTAAAAATTTTGGGTTCTTTTTTTGTTTCAGATATAAAAATTGTATACCATAACATCTATTAATCCTCGATTACAATGATTAGGTCAAGAGAGGAAAACATATTTTGCGTCTCTACTTATTTGGAGGCAATTTTATTCAAAACTGTCAAACAAAATTTAGCAGGAAGATTAACTTTAACAATTATCCCTGAAAAGCCAAATTCATCGTTGAGTACACAAATTTCCAGACACCGGGGCATTAAAAAGTCTCAACAAAAACGTAGAAAACACCAAATCTGGCAGGAAGTTGACTGCAAGATGCCGTGACAATGTGAATGCTGTGAGAGATTCTGTTGGAAGTACTTTGGAAAAGTCCCTCCAAACGCGTTCCCAAGAACTTGGTCTTTCACTTATATTGTTGCAAAGAATCTCCAAGAAGGATCTTCAGCTATACGCATCCAGAACAAATACCAAGCATATACTCACACCAGGTGATATAGAAAAATGTAGAGTGATGTGCCGGTGGTTCGAGAACAAGATTGACAAGGATCCTGACTTCCTTGATGATGTTTGGTTCAGCTTCAAAGAACACTTTTTGCTCTGTGAACATGTCAATATGAATAATAGTGTGTCCTGGGGGACAGAAACGCCAGATGAGTTGCTTCAGAAGTCCTTGCACTCTGTAAAATGCATAACCTCTGTGACCATCACAAAACATGGTATAATCGCACCGTTTTGCTTTGAAAATGCTGACGAGTAGGCAGTAACTGTCAAGAAGGAGTGTTACATTGATGTGTTGGAAAAATTCTGAAGGGCAATTAGAAAATGTCATGGGGTGCATTGAGATCTGCAACAAGATGGGGCAAGTTTACATACAACCAACGTTACGATTGAGTGGATCGACCATCGATTTACAAATGGGCTGATCAGCAGGCGCCGCGAACCCAAATAGTCTCAGCATTCACCCAATCTGAACCCCTACCCTAAATTTTTATCTCTGGAATTCCTGAAGGACAACGTGAAAGAGAAATATCCATTATCCATTGCTGAACTCGAACTAGCCATCAATCAAAATATTCGTGCCACGCCGAATAAAGACTGCGTCAGGGTGATTAACAATGATGGATTCAAATGTGCCATTAGCATAATAGCGGTCATTTGGAACATGTCAAGTAAAAAATGCATCGTTTGAGCTAGATATATCAAATCAATGTTTTCTTTAATTGTTTTTATATCAGCTTCCAGGACATACAATCTTTTTGTAGGTTTTTGTCTCTGCAATTAATCATTATCATATTTATGTGTGGCATTTACTTTGAGACACTCCTTAAAAAGATGACGTTTTCATTAAATAACCCACAAAGTTTGATATACATTTAAAACAAATAATTGAAGTCAAACCTTATATCACATCTTTAAATAATATAAATTAAAACTAAAAAGAATACTTTATATATAAGTTTATATTTACTTCAAACTAAGGTAAATGCCTTCATTAATCTTTATTTCCAAAATGATTTTAAAGATTTAAATACCATTGATGTTCTCAGATTTTGTTTCTTATTTAATTTGAACTCGCATTATATATATAAATAAATAAAATATTTTCAAGCTTGTATCTAGATTACTGACGCTGAAGGATGCTACATTTCCATGTCCGGCCTCTTTAAATCCCTTAATGCATCTGTTTAGGTCAAGTTATGCGTATATAAGTATTCGAACGTTGAAATATAGAAAATAATAATCAGTACATATTTCAATAAGTGAGAAACCATTGCAAAATATACTGGGTTATTTGCAGAATTAATCATTTCGAAAGTGTTTAGAAAATATTTACATATCAATTATAATGAAAAAAACACGTTTCGGAAAGTCCTTCATGTTCGTTCAAATAAAGGTAAATAAATTGTTTGAAAGATTACAAATATAAAAATACTTATACATTTATTCAACTCGTCTCTACAAGCAGGGCGCCCCGAGTAGTATAAGTTAGCTAGCTTGACAAGCAAACCTACACGAGTGAATTCCAGTGTGATTTGGAGCCCATTCATTCAGCGACGTCTACACAAAAAGCTTAGTAAATTACATCGGCCACACGAGCAGAAGGTGACACATATAAATGTTTCTGCTGAGTTTAGGAAGTTGAAATTCAAAGTTTTCCTCTTCCTGGAGAGGTTTCCATACCAGTTAAAGAAACCTGATTTCCGTTATATTCACCCATAGCAAAAGGAAGATTAATTGGATTTATACTTTTCTCAAGTGTAACAGGGCAATGTAAAATGCAAACAACCACGTTCATTATTTGAACTCGGGTCACCGTGTCAATTTCCTACAACGATGTCCATAATCATCGTATCAAATGTACATGGTTAGAAAAAAAGACATACCTCATTGGGAAATAAATCTTTCTTAATGTCATTAACGTAATTACTCTGAGAGTCAATGCATTATTATCAACTAAGCTTTTCTTTAGTTGCAGAGTGTTTTAGTAAAGGTTAAAGACAATTGTTATTGATTTACAGTAAATCTGCTTTTTGATCTAAAAATAAAAATAATAATTGATTTCTATGAACCCGCATTTACAAATGAATTACCTTAATTTTGGTTATCATAAAAATTCCCCTGACAATAAAGTGAGTAAAGTTAGCCACCATAGTCGAGGGCGACCAAAAGACTCCCTTTTCAATAGCTACTACACCAAGGTATAGGGGAGGGCGTGGATTCTTTCACAGGATTGCTCCACTTTACCCTTGATACGTACCTTATATTGCTGAGTGTTAAGCAAGGAGGTATCGAGTACCATTTTAAAAGTTTTTGTAATGAGACGACCAGGGATTGAACCCCTGTCTCCAGGACCATTGCCACACACTCTACCCACTAACATTCGGATATTTCTTGATTATAAGTAATTTAGTTCAGTTAGATAATTCTGTCGTCTAGGACTGTAGAATACGCTAACTGAATCTCTGCTGAGGGGTAAGATTTCTCACAGTCATTGTGCTGGATATGACACCAAACCATTCGATGGTGAGACGCCATTTTAGGACCTTTTGGGAAGGTGGAGTAATCGTTCATTTCTATTAATCTTCTGAATAATAGCACCTGTTTGTGTTATAGAAATATTTTATCATTCACTAAAGCTAAAACCATTTGATTATGCTTTAGCTCGTTAAATCTGTTAGCGACAAACTTCTCGTTTACAAATCCTTTAAAAACAATATTGGCATTGAATATCTTACAAGGATTGATATGCCTAAAAAGACAAACACCCAACCAACAACCAACCAATCCCGTGTGAGATTTACCAGCCCGTTAATATGGATGTCATTAATTTTAATCCTTTTCCTTCTGATCAAAATTGGAAAACATTTCACTTTAAAAGCTTTTATTTTCAGACAAAAAGTCTGTACATGATTTCTGTTTGCAAGTTTATCTCTAACGAGTAACACAAAAGCTTAATATATAGCGTCTGTTAAGATATCTCATTGCTTTTACATTAGGCAGTAATATACCTTCAAAAATCTTTTTATTCCTTTTTATACATCGAACACCTATTTTAAATTTTGTAAATTAAGCGAGTATTCAAGTAAAATTTAAATCTTAAAAAAATGACCCAATCTAACGTTAGTCCAATTTAATGAGAGTTGGATATCGAGAGGACAGGTGATTTCTTATGCTCACACCATTTATAATTATAAAATTGATATTGAAGCTGTATACGAAAAATGTGTAATTTTTTAACAGTTTTAAAAAGAAGTAGAAAAAAGAAATTTGATGAAAAGGTAAATATACTTAATAAAATAAAAATAAAATAAAAAATAAAACACGAGCTTGACAAGTTTACATGCCGTTTAAATCAATAATCAATCATAATCAGGCAGAAATTCTGATTATATATATATATATATATATATATATATATATATAGACCTTGTATCCCAACCTTCCAGGGGGTTGGTGAATATGTATCATATATCTGTATATTTAGAGAGGCGAAGGAGAGTCGGGCTTTTGGGGCTTATTCTGTTTGGAGAAAGTTTGTAATTTTCTTCCTCTTAATAGTTCAGTCAATCACACCGAATTAATTCATTGAAAAAGTAAATTTGCTAACGGTAACAGACATTAAGTAAAAGGTATTTGATACCAGGTAAAAGGTTGCAGATAACAGGTAAAAGTTAAAAGATACCCGATGTAAAGTAAGCGATAATAAATAAGGGTAATTATCGGGAATATCTATAACTCAGTATATAAGTGTATAAGTGTTGTGCGCCCCCCACCCAAAGAATAAGCTACTTGTAAGGTTTTGATAATTTGCAAATCATATTGTTCATACATAAGTAATCTATAACTGATTTTTTTACTCATGATTAGTTCAAATTGGACACACCTCTTTAGGGAGTTACCCTCTCCTCCCACTAATTGTTTAGTATCTCAATTCAAAATGTTATATTATAGCACTTTCAGAAGTACTTTAATTACCTACTTGCAGCAGAATCGCGTGTCCCTAATTTTATGTAGGAAAAAAAATTCTGCAATTTAAAAAATATATATTGATATTTATTTACACTATACAGACTGACCGATATAATGAATTACAATTTTTAAGAACCGATTACTGGTTGTGTATTTTTATAGTCAATAGTTTCGATGTTCAAATCTGTTTGAAGGTTAAATGTGCAAAGCGAAGTACATCGCCCGTGGTGCTCTTTAACTTTTTCAGGCCTTCAAGTTTAACACCTCCCACCAGACACGGAAATGTCACCATTGATTCAAACTGTATGAACGAAGGCGGTATTTGAAGTAAGTGGCCTCATCGATCATAGAAGAAGAAAAACAGAAAACGGTAAATCTTGTCGACTATAGTTATGTAAGGCAGGCAGCCAAAAGTAAGATCTTTGACATTCATCCGTTAAGACTTGACCAGCTACGTTTTCCCTTTAACAAAATTGGCTGTTCTTTGTTCTATTCTTTTTTTTTTCTCTCTCCAGTTTCTTTTCATTCACTTGATTTTTTACTCAGTCTTTTTTCTTTCTTTCGTTTTATCGTCTGGGCAACTTTTTTTTCTTTTATATTTTAGTTCTTTCATTCTTCCTTTAAATTTATAGTGTTATTGTTCATAACACTTTTTAGCATACTATATTGATTCTCTACCATTACTTTTTTTTTAATATTATATTTTCTTGTTTTAAATGCACCTTTTTAGCATTCGTGACTTGTTTTTAACTCAGACATTTTTTTTTTTCGTTTTTATCCATAATTTTTCGCTTTTCTATCAACTTAATCAATTAATTTTTTCTATTATGTATATTTTCTCAAGTCATTTATTCATTCTGTAAATTATATTGTTAAATTCATAGTCTGTTTGTTTATCCGATTTCATTCTTCTACGTATCAGTTTTCCTTCATTTAATGCTTATTCAATTCACTCTGAACTGCAATTTTATCTCTTATTGTAAAAAAAAAAAATAAACAAAAACTATTCTTATTTTACACATTTAATCTTTCTCAAGTGCTGAATGTTTTAATACTTTGGTAAATAATCAATTCATCCTCTGTAAGCTCAAAATATCGAATGAATTTAAACATGATTTTTTTTAATATAAAAATATATCAAAAGAAATGGAAAATAGTTTCTGAAGACACGTTTAGACATTTATTAAGAGTATCCTAAGGTTATTTCTTTTTATTCATGCAACACCTAACTCTTAAGGTACTTGTTAATCTCTTTATTTGAGCACATCTTCCAAAAGGTTAACGCGAAGTTTCACATTAATTTTAAGTATTTAATAATCTCATGATATCCTTTCTTTTTGTCAACATATTGGTGTTTGCACTTATCAAAAATAGGGACAAGCAGAAGGTCAATCTAAAAGGTTTTCCAGCTGTAAGACTAGTTAGCATATCAAGTTTAAAAAAAAATTACCCTATTTATCCATACCTGGAAGGAATGTAGTTGAATGCATACCACTTCTGAAATATATATATATATATATATATATATATATATATATATATATATATATATATACATATATATATATATATATATATATATATATATATGTGTGTGTGTGTGTATATATATATATATATATATATATATATATATATATATATATATATATATATATATATATATATACGTTGTGCATTCAATAAGATTCCAGACTTATTTTGTACTGGCATTAACATTTGTCGTAGACTCTTGAGAATTAAATATTTTATTGCTATACATCTTATGAGATGACTAATTTTTATATTTTCAAGTTCAAATCAACACCGACAGCAGAAATTGAAATACACCCTACTAAAGTCTGATTGTTACAGCTGGTGAATTTCGAAAAATGCAATCTGGACGATAGGACATTTTAGAAGAACGATATGCAATAAAATTATGTTTTTAACTTGGAAAAACTACCACAGAAACGTATGGAATGCTTCAGACTGCTTTTCGATCATTTTGCATGAATCGAGCATCGGTTTTTGAGTGGCGTAAGAGATTCAAGGATGGCAGAGAGTCTGTGAGGAATGATGGGATGTGTGGGAAGAGTAAGGAAGTCAACACACAAAACTTGATTGGCCAAAGGGTTAAAGTTAGTATGTTGAGGTTTTAAGAGAGTTCAGAAAGAGATTCCGTTGGAAGAGGCCAGCACGCTTCAAATCGGGTCAGAGGCATTTCCACCAGGACTATGCAACAGTCCACAACTCCATCCTTGTCACAGACGAGAATCAAGACACTTCTTCACCCTCCCTATAGTCCAGATCTTGCGCCTTTGACTTGGTTATTCCCTAAGCTCAGAGGCTGTCGTTATGAGACAACTGAGGAGATGAAAGAGGGTGTGACGAAGGTCATTGACACGCTCCCACAAGAGGACTTCCAAGGGGCCTTCCAGAAGTTGTTGGAAACAAGTGCCTTCCTTCCAGAGGAGATTACTTCGAAAGGGATTTGAGTTTCATGTGTGTACTATCAATAAAATTGCCCATACCAAAAAAGGCTGGAAACTTATTTAATGATCCTCGTAATTCACTTTCGGTGTAACGGATTCTTATGTGAGTTCAAACCGAGGACCAGCTGCTTAATTTCCACATAAAACTAATAGCCTTGAAAAAGGAATTAATCCAACTATTTTCCCTCCGTCTGTGGCTCTCTATTCTTGGTATGGCAACATGTCTAGGATAAGCAATAAACAAAATTCCAGTCTCTAGAACTCCACATTAAAAAATGTACCTTGAATTGAGTCCCGTTCGTGCATATAGTTTTGTATCTATCTCTCTACCTCTCTCTCTCTCTCTCTTTCTAATATATATGTATATCAGGGGCGGAGACGCGACTAGTGCTACTCGTGCCCGGCACGACCAATAACTCGGTCAATGTTATTCAAAATGGATTAAAAATCATCCATTAATTTCAAGCAAACATACCTAGTCTGATATCAATTAAATTACGTATCTATTCAAGTTTCGATAACTAAGTAGCCAAAAGTTCATAAATATATCTGGGAATAATACAACGATGCTGTGTGGAACGGATAGTCTTTGTCCGGCCACCGTCAGATTCATTGATCATTCCATAAAATCGGCTATAAAGTTGAACGCCCGATCCGTGTCAGGCACTAGACCCTTATAATAACAGTAATGTTAGAGAAATACACTTTTGACTGTAGCCAATAGCAAGAGCAACCCTTACACTGTGCTCAAAAATTTTAGCACGTGTGACTGTTGGTAGATATATTGGAAGAGGGAGAAGGACAGAGAGAGAGAGAGAGAGAGAGAGAGAGGCGATAGCAGATTAGAGCAGTCGCCGACGTCTTCATCATCGCTATGGTAAATGTTGGTTAAACGGCGTGTTTTAATTCGTTTTTTCACTAACAGATGTCTATTTCTTTAATGAATGTTATATATATTACATTCTGTAACTAAAATTTGTTTATTTGAATACATTTTTAACAAATAATCTTTATTTTAAGCGAAATTGAAACTACAAGCTGTGTCTGTGTATATTGTCATCAGTTTCTGATAAACATATTTTTTTCGTCATAGTAATAAACATCTTCTCTTTTCTTCTATACTTTTGAAAGGAAAAAAATATCTTATCTACTGTATTAACAAGACTACAAATTATATAGTATCTGATTGTTTACAAAAAAAAAACCATGCAAGGTAGGTTTGTCAATCTGTGCTATACAATGGAGAATCGCGCAATAGCAACTATGATGACTTACTTTGGGTTCACGGACCACGGGTTGGGGAACCTAAGTTGAAAGTGTGCGGGGGGGGGTGGCACGAGTAGCAAAAATAGACTAGAGGCTAGAGTCGCCACTGATATATATATCTTCTCTTTCATAGGAAATCTCTATATGAGATAAACTGCAAGTTATCTGTTCATGCAAGCAAGTGATCAGTATTTTCAATTATACAAGTTCTTGTTTCATTTGTAGTGTTTACTGCATTGTCTTTTTAACAGGGCTTCAGTGATGCAATTCCTATACACAACAATGTCACGATTAGTAAATAACTGCGTGAAGACTAAGGTAACAATTTGTAGGATAGCTAACGAAATGAACAAATTACTTTTTTTTCCTAAATACAAAATAGAAGCACACATTTCAAATTTATTCAATTGTATTCATGGATAACAAGCATTGCAAAGATACCTACCACAATCACATTGCTTATATTCCATGAAATATTTTTTTTAATTTTTTACCACATTTATTCCTGATATTACCCTCGTTAAAGAGTGGGTTATTTTTCTTGTACAAAAAAGCGTTCATTGTTAATCTAGTTCATTTTTTTAAATCTAAATCGTATACAGGATTTAGTCAAATTTGGGGTAAATTACACAGTTTTACTCGATTATGTAATTTACACCAAATATGACAAAGCACTTTAATCTATTACGATAAGATACTTCTATTTACAAGTAAGAGTGTATTCTAAATAGGAAATAAAAATGCATCCGGTGAGATATTCCACATCCTGACTCATAAAACGTGTTGAATCACCTCTTCATTGTTATTTTTTCACTCTGAGATGGATATGTAGGACCTGTTACTCCTGTACTAAGATTCGATTTTTTATAGCTATGATCTGGTTTCAAATAACAATAGCTATTTAATCATAAGCATTTGCTTGCAAACTGTCATATGGTTTCAAATATTCCTATATTATACGAATAATGTTTAAAAGGTACTATTCGTCCCATGAATGGGACCTAAATACATAATATAACTACAAATCAGAGCTGACATAGAAGTTTGGTTTGTTGCTTAATTGATGTCTTGAAATATCTTCTCTTCCTGGATTAGTTTCTGCCAAAGTCAGCCATTCTAATTTTTCTCATAGGATTATTTGATTTTATTTAAGTAACAATGATGATTTTAAACAATAATGGAATCCAGTAACTATGATAAAAAACAACAGCAACAACAACAATAATAATAATTATAGATCGACTACATGTGTCAAGAAAATAAGGAGAAACATGACTCGTTAGCATTGAAGATAACGTGTATGCATCAATACAAGGACTTAAAAAAAAAGACTTATTATGGTGACGAAAAATAGCACTGATACCATAAGGATCAGCTAAACATTATCTAGGAAACTGAAATTAGGAAACAACAGATGTATGGATATTTCAAATGACAAACTACCAAATTCTCTCATGATAAAACCTGAAAATGGTTAACAAAGGGAAAATTTAAAGAAGAAACCGAATCTCTTCTAGTAGCAGCGTAATAGCAGAAACCATTTCAGGCATGAAAACAAAATTTTACTTGATTTTAAAGAAAGATAATATTTTGATTATATTCTTGAATATGAACAATGATAGTGAAAAGCGCACGGAATGAAACTTTCGAACAAATTCTTAAAAAGAAAAGTTTTCAGTGTTCTTTTTAAGGAAATATGCTTGTTTACACATTGTGTGCGTTTAATGAAACTCTGACTAAAGGACCCAATGAAAACATGATTTTAATATTTTAGTTTTTAAATTCATTGCTCTATACTTGCATTCATCACGTTTTATACAATTGTTTTAGTATTTCATTTCAAATATATATATATATATATATATATATATATATATATATATATATATATATTATGAGCACCCACCTACACATACAATTACATATACAAGTCCAACCACTTGCACATACAAATTTCAGTAACATTTTTGTTTATACATATATATATATATATATATATATATATATATATATATAAGTCTTTCAGAAAAAAATTATGTAACATTTTTTCACCTAGCTTGACTAATTCTGGAGTTTCAGTGACTCTTCTCAGTATTCTAGCCGATATCAATTACCCTCTAGTTTGGATGGACTCCTTTTATCCTCTCATTTCCTAGTCCTCATCCCTTTGTACCAATCCTTTGGTGAATTGACCAAGAGCACCAATTCTTATTGGTATCATAGTCAGCTTCCTCTTCCACGGTTTATTCAATTCCCTCGGAAGACCCAGTTACTTACCTTTTTTTCGCTTTCTTTCAATTCTACTCTGTGGTCAGCCGGGACAACAAAGTCTTCAAAAAGGCATGTTCTCTTTTTTTTTGTTGATTATTACAAAGTCTGATCATCTGGAAGGGTTTAGGAAATCCATTTTTATATCATAACTATTATTAGAATTAATCTACTCTTTGTGACTTTTTCACATCAGCCTTTAGCCGATGACGTTTCACTAGGAATTTTCTCTCTATTCTAGACGATCTAAAAAGGGTCTAATTTGGATTGTTTCGGCTGATCCTCGAATTTACAATTTTTCACATCACCTTTCAAACATTTTGTGGACCGTTCCAAGTCCATCATAGTCAATTAGTATCAATGTCACCTTAAAGTTTTACAGCTTTTTTCGTTCCCTAGAAATCCCAATTATTTGCCTCTTTATTCTTTTTCCTTGATTTTCATTTTTTGTTCCTTTGGGCGACCAAATCCACGGTAACATCTTTTTTTTGTTGTTAATTATCTGTTGGTCTGGCCTTCTGGTCAAGATTAGCTGATCAGTTAATGTATCAAAATCCTCCGGAATCTTGTGCTCTCTTTCTCCAGGAGGGATTCTTCTTCTTCCAATTATTATTATTATTGCTTACGATTTTTTTTTACTCCATCGTTAGCTAATGGCCGTTCACTGGATTGCGAGGGATAGCAAATCTCCTCAGATTTTTCGACTCTTTTTAGTATTCGGCCCAACCAAAATAATACTGTATTTTGGATGGTCTCGATTCTTGCTCCGATTTCTAACTCTTCTAGTCTTTTTACCAAGACTTTGAAGATATATCCAAGCGCATCATTACTTTTGTTTATTATTATTATTATTATTATTATTATTATTATTATTATTTTACTCCTTTACGTGTTTTTCACACCAGGGTTTGATGATGATCTTCATCCGGATTTTGTGTGACAGCAACTCTCCTCAAGTTCCCAGGACTTTTCTCAGTATTCTGGTCGTTCTCAATAATGTTGTAGTTTGGATGGTCTCCACTCATCCTCCTAGCTCCAAGCCCCCGGTCCCTTTAATAATCCTTTGGTGGCTGTACCAAAGGCAACAATCATGACTGATATAATTGTCACCGGCATGCTCCATAATTATTCATTGTGTGAAGCATTTCGTAAAAGACAACCATTCTTTGTGTTGGGTAAGTTTACGCATCTGCAGTTGATGTAGTCTGGTGTAATGCAGACTCAACTGTCAGGGTAAATTAATACATGGAAACTTAGTTTTTAATTTCATTGTCTTGCAGATATCAATATTTAACAGCAATATTTTTTTCCTTTTATCATTTTTCTTACAAATCCGATTTGTATTCATTCTTACGTAAATAGCAATTCTTCTGTTTCATTGTCAATTAATCATTTGTCTATTTTCCTTATTTATTCCTTTACTTCTCAACTACATCTGCGTGTATATATATATATATATATATATATATATATATATATATATATATATATATATATTGCTCTCTTTCTCTCTCTCTCTCTTTCTGTCTCTGTCACTCTATCACTTTCACTGTATCTCTCCTTTCCCATACGTATTTCTCTTTTCTTATTGTTCCCTTATTACCGCTATTCTATTCTTAATTTCAACTGTGTGGCCATTGTTATTTCCTTCCCTTTCTGTGTAGCACACGTGACTCCTTTTCCAATTCTGTGCAACACACAAAGGACCGCCCATCCTCGTCCGCTTCACATCGGGAACCGTTTCGCTCCGGAAACGCTTCACTCTGAACGCTTTTTACTCTTTTGTAGTTAACCTTCGGGCGCTTAGGACAATCAGCCAGCATTCCATGGAGTCAGGGTGAGGTATATGAAAGTCTTCAGCCCACGACTGTTCACAGAATAAAAAAACCCAAAAGACAGAATAGAGAAAAACTTACAGTTGAGACAAAATTTATTGTCTCAAAATGAAATAGCCACTCTGCATTATTGATTTTCTTCCACTAAATTGACTCATATACCTTTCATGTATGTAAAATTACACACACCCAGAACGAGAGAAAGATAGATTTGGTCTTGAATATTTAACTCTATACCTATTTTCCTGAACATCATTAAGACGAATTGAGTGATTCTAGAAAACTAGCAAGAGATTCACGTTTTTGAGTGCTTTCGTCTGTGTCTAGTGTAATTTTCATGACTGATACAATTTGTCTTTAAAGGATATAAACATGGTTATTTTTTATTGTCTAAAGACATTTAAAAGAAAATATATTTTGTTTTATAATCAAGACCTTAAAAAGCTCCTAATAATAAAGTAGTTATGAGAGAGACTGGAAGAAAATACGATATATTCTTGAGAGGTAAGTGTCAAGTTTGGGTGACTGTCGATGACCAGTTTGTCTGGTTTTATTAGAGTTATTTGTTTAATGGCATATCCCTTTCGTGAGTTATTTGATGCTTAATACAACGTTTCACAAAAAAAAGTATTAACGGGTTCATAACTTTTCCTGGGGAATTCATCAGAAGGTGAACGTAATAGAGTGACTGGAGTTTAAACTTACTTATTCCAGTAATGCAATACAGCAAGTTTATTGCTACGCCACAGTAAGTAGAGTCAGTAATTCATACATTATAAGAGAGGAACCCAATATAATCTACCCTGTTTGATAGATAGATAGATAGATAGATAGATATCCATCCTTTGTCATTAATAAAACTGTGTTGAAAATAAGTTCTAGAAGTTTGTCTCGCGCTTGACATTCAGATTACCTGTTTTAAAAATTATTTTAAACATTTTTTTACGTATATAGACGTAACCAGGTACTAATATGTGTTGGTACCTGATTACGTATATATATAATATATATATATATATATTTCTGGTACCATGAAAATATTCAACTCGTATATATACATATGTCTATAAACAAGTTGACTATTTCTAATGTGTGTGCGCCCACACACACACACACACACACACACACACACACACACACACACACACACATATATATATATATATATATATATATAACCTTACATAATTTTAAAAAAAATTCTCAAACGACGTTTCACTTAAATTTAAGAACTAACTAAAACATATAGAAAAGAACAACTCGTATACAACCAAGTCTAATTCAATAAAATAAAAATTTCTGTAGAATTTTAACAATCACAATTCATATTGCTACCAGTAAATAAAATGATTTGTTTGCTTGTTTGAGTTTTTGGGTACATCAACCTTTGTTGGTTATTTAATGCCAAATCCATTTTATGCAAATAAACAGTTTTTTCTCACACAGTTCAGTTTAGCATAAGTACACAGTTTCATTGTCAAGGACATTTCTATTTCAAGCTGTTCAGTTGATTCAAACTGTTCAAATACAAACAATTCAGTTTCGAATTTGTATAGTTTTAGTTTATACACAATTGAATGTCAAAATAATTCTATTTCAAACAATTCAGTTTCGCGTGATTACAGTTTTGATAGCAAAAACATTTCCATTTCAAACATTTCAGTTTAGCATACAAAATCAGTTCCGTTTCAAGCATTTCAGCCAAGCACAAGTACGCAGTCTAAATGACAAACAGTTCTATTTCAAGCAATTCAATTTTGCATAAAACCAGTTTACTTCTATTTGACTCATAGATAAGACCCTATCATGTGCTACCACTCAGGGCCAGGGTGGACCTGGGAGCGATTCTAATTAACAGTACACCGCATTCCCCAACGGAAACTCGCCCTCAGATTGATTAGTGTCATATTCAGGACAATGGTTGAGGGGTCTTATCTCTCTGCAGATAAGGAGTCGGTGTATTCTAAAGCTCTAGACGACTATGCAAGTAAAGGACGTGAGCGGAAGGGGGAACATCAATAGATCAAAATTAATATCCACGAGCTACGATAATAGCTTTTAGAATTGGAAAGAACATTTCAAGAATCTGCCTGGAAACTCTCTTCATGGTTAAACCTACTAGATTAATTATCAGTGGCGAACAAAAAAAAAAAAAAAAAACCTTGAAAGTTTACAGAGGAAGAACTTGAAAATATAAAAGTAGAAAAACTGTGCCTCAACGAGAATATTAAAATTTAGGAAATGACATAATTTTTGGTTATTCAAACTTGTGTATAAATGACATAATTTTTTGGTTATTCAAAGTTGTGTATAAAGAAAACAGAACTGAAAAATTAACGAAAGGATGCGTCCTAACCTTTCCTAGAAGGTTAACCTTGAAATCATCAAAATCTATAGAGGCATAAATCTTACTGTTCTAGCTAATTCATACTTTGCTTTGCTTTTCAGTCATATCAAACCTGAAGTTGAAAAAAAGTACTCTTGAAATATTGGAATAGCTTTTTGTGAAATCGACCCGCAGCGTCACAGATTCTGAATGACATCAATAGAGTACATGCAAAAATTTGGGGGCAACGCAATTGAGTGAATATTTTTCCAAGGCATCTGATTCCATACACAGAGAAGTGGTAGATCAAATACTACTAGCTTATGGTCATACCAAAGTGAACTCAAGAAAATGTATATTTCAACCAAGAAGTTGACTTCCCCACTTTAGGTGGCAAGACTCTTAAAGTAGTACAGAAGTACACATACCCCGGCAGCAATATGCCATTTCCTTAAAGCGATCTGTATATGCTCATTTTGAATACTTGGACTGATATTGACAGGTCGTCGATCATCTAGAAATTTGATCTCTGTGATAAATTAAAAATGGATTTCTTCAGTGGCCGTGTCGGTACTACTGCATATAGGCGTCAAGTGGACTCTAACAAAACGTTTATAGAAAAAGCCACAAGTAAACTACTCGAGAATACTACGTGTTGTTTTGAATATATTTATGGTAGCAGCATTCTAAAAAAACGCAGCTTTGCTGCTATATAACTCTCATCTCACAAATCATCCTAGTATGATGATTAAGACACAGTGGGCAATCATGGGAAAGAAACGAGGACCTCTTTATCGACATTCTTTCATAGACTTTGACACATGGACAAACAACTGGTGGCCGAGTACCAAGGGTTGGCTCTGTGTCGACACTGGATGCAGTCTAGCGAACCTGCCAGGAGTGATGACAAATAGAAACTCAGCACGACTTGATCACACACACACACACACACACACACACACACACACACACACACACACACACACACACACACAAACGTATACACACGCACGCACAAATACACACACACACACACACACACACATATATATATATATATATATATATATATATATGTGTGTGTGTGTGTGTGTGTGTGTGTGTGTGTGTGTGTGTGTGTGTGTGTGTCGAATATTAACTCATATGAAGCCTGCATTTCTAAAAAATTAAATTTTATCCTGTTTTTTCCTATCCTATTTTTTTTCTTATTCTATATTCTATTTTCGAAAAAATACTGTGATAATGGCCAGCATTTTCGTTCTTCGTATACAGTAAACATTTTTCAGAATTAAAAATGATTTTAACGTTGCATTATATATATATATATATATATATATATATATATATATATATATATATATATTATTCGGTCCAGTTAAACTGGAGTTGGGAATAATTCCGTCAGGACTAAAAGTCATTCAACTATGAACATTTAAATTTTCCTGGTAAAGAGCTCAAGGTAACTGACATGACATAGCAATAATTTTTGCTTTCTTAAAGATATATATATATATACCGCAAAAATCATTTTATATATATATATATATATATATATATATGTGTGTGTGTGTGTGTGTGTGTGTGTGTGTGTGTGCGCGTGCGCATTTCCTCATGAATATTTACTGATCAAATCTTATCAAGTTTTTCACATCTAATTGTATTATTTCATTTATGTATATAACTTTTCTTCGCTATCATTATTGTAAATTGGTTTTCGTTTTATAAACTGTTCTGAACAACATGAGTTTTTAGTTCAGGTAGAGTCGTTCAATGAAGATTCTACCAATACGTTGGCTTACCTGCTTTCCACTGATTTAAAAAAAAAAGACGATTTGATTCAGCAACATGATTACGAGGATCGGTGATAGATTTTATTTGCTGATCAAGATACTCTCATGGAATATGATCAAACGAGGGTTATTTTTAACGTAGTCCTCGTCGTGATCCGCACAACACATCCATTAGTGTTGTAGTATTTAAATTACAAATGTCATCAAATTAGATATGTCATTATATGAAACTTCAGCTTTTGATCTTTTCACCCTATACTCATTTTTACCCTCACTCGAACTTTATTGCATTATGGGTTTATAATACATCTCTCTCCGAAGGAAAAACCATGCATTGAATAAATATAAAGACAAGATATCATTTTCGTACTGAATATGCGCAGTTATTGATAATTGTAGTCATTATTCGTTTGTTATGACTCCTTGACCATCTCTCCTTTTTACTATCTTCTCACATAAACTTTTAGAATCTTAGTGCAGAATCACAGATTAATTTTTTTATATAATTATTCCGTTTCTATCAAAAGTACCTTATTAAATTATTTTTCTGACCAGTATTTCAGAAACCTTCCAAATTAGTTTTCACATTTTTTAAACTATTGCTAATTTTTTTTTGTTTTGATCTGATAGAACAATTAGTTTTAAAAAAATCTATTATCCATTAAGTAAAATGATAAATCAATTAGAAGTCAGTTTTTAAATATTTCTCCAGTAGATTTACATTTCATGGAGAAACATTGACCACATATCTACCCTAATTAGAATTTTCTTGAATTATTTTTAAAGTTTTAATTCGATCAACTTACCTTTGTTTACTAGTAAATTTTAAGTTTATTTCTCTAATCTCTCACAGTGACTGTAATGTTCTATTCTTTTTATTTTGTTTGTCACTCCTCACCGAGTGGCTTCCGTTTTCAATGTAATACTCCAATTTCCAAATGTAGACACTGGAACCCAGCCCTTAGTATAATATTCGAAGTGAAAACTTATTCGTGTTGTATGAATTTTAACCACTGGATTTACCTTCCTTTAAGACTAATTTCTTATCCATGTAATAATTTCATTTACTCTCGATACAATACAGGAAATATTATTGTTCCAGTAAAAGTTAAAAGCGCAATAGATGGTTTTGTTTCCTTTTTAAATACATATCAACTTTTGTGGGTTATCTAATGCTGAAGCCAACCTTGCAGAAAAAGCAACAGTAATACTATGTAACACATACCTGAGAGGATAAGGTGAGTTATACCTTTTCCGAAGGTATTACTCCAAAAGGGAACGTATGATCATGACTGCAGTCCAGCCATTACGTTATGGGTACTCCACATCAAGCAATCGGAAATTATCAATAGTTGATATTTTAGAAAATCTTATGTAATCATAATTAATAATTCTATTTATCTAAGTGTAAAAACATTTTTTTTAGATTTAAATAAGGTAAGGGCCTCACTTATTACATTGATTTATATTGCCGTGATTTTGCTTTAAATGCTGTGTTTCCTCTTAATGAGTAACTATCATCTCTACATACGTTTTGTAAATTGATTGATTACTTTTGTAGCCTGTTAATGATTGTTGAGTTATATAATGCCTAAATCAGTTTTCATTTAAAACAATTATACGGCTTCAAGTTACTAATGATAATAATAGTTATACTCTCAATTACTATTCTCAATCATAATAATTCTTTCATCATTATATCGCTTCAACTATCTATGCCAATTTAATAATCATTCGTCTGAACAATTATAGAGTCACAAGTATTCTTAATACTTATAACTTGTACGATACTGCAAATACTATGAAGGATAATTCGGCCAGTCCTGGGGATTTGAGGGGACCAGCTGTCACTCAGACTCCAACGAAAGACCTTCAGTTAACGCCGGTGTGAAAAACTCACCAGGAGTATCATAATAATAATCGGCTACAAAATTACCCGGAACTATTCTTAAAGTGAACGAAGGAAGACCTTCAACAAATCGACCAAAGAATGATAAAACTGATGACGATGCATAGGGCCTTACATCCGTGCGACGACATAGACAGACTATATGTGTCAAGAAAAGCAGCATAAAAAGGACTTAACAGCAATGCAGATAGCGGAGATGCATCGATACGACGAATGGAAGAAAACATTAAAAAAATAAAGAAAGACTAATTATCGTAACCTAGAAATAACACAGACAACACGAGGATCAACAGAACAACAATAAGAACACAAAACTGTGAAGAAAAAAAAACTATGAATATATTGAGCTACAAATGAGCGAAATCTCACACTATAATACTTGGATATGGCAAAGAAAGTGAAATCTTAAGAGAGAAACTGAATCTTTTCTAATAGCGGCACAAAAACAGCGTCATAAGAAACAGCTATGTTAAAGCGAAAATAGATAAGACGTCACAAAATAGCAAATGCACACGTGTGGTGATAGAAACGAAACGATCAATCATAGAATAATTAAATGTAGTAAATTAGCGCCAAAAAAGTATAAAACAATACACGATTAGGTGGAGAAGGTGTTCCACTGAGAATTGAACAAGAAATTCAAATCTAACCCCCAAAAAACAAGAGCTATATGCACAAGCTTGAATCCATCCTGGAGAATGAGTCGCTCAATGTTCTCTGGGATTTTGATATACAAACAGGTCACTTTATATCGGGTAGACGATCAGACCTAGAGATAGCGAACAAAAAGAAAGAGAACCTGCCTAATAGTGGACATTGTTGTCCTGAGTGAAAATAAAAGAAAGTAAAAAAGAGAGATAAGTATGTAAACCTTGCTAGAGAACTGAAAACTCTATGGAATATGAAGGTTACGTTGATTACAATTGCAACTGTTGCGTTTGAAACAATCCCTAAAGGCTTCGTAAAGTGACTGGAAGAGTTGCAAATAAGAGACCATCAAGACTTTAGCATTATCAAGAATGATCAGAATACTGAGAACAATACTGTAAACTTGAGGAGACTTTCTGTCACTCAAAATCCAGTGTAAATCCATCAACTAACGCTGGTGGAAAAATGTCTCAAAGCCGTAATAATAATAATAATAATAATAATAATAATATTGCTAAAGGGACTAGAGGACTTGGAAGTTGGCGGACGAGTGGAGACCATCCAAACGACAGCATTATTGAGAACGGCCAGAATACTAAAAAGAGTCCTGGAGACTTGAGGAGACTTGCTGTCACTCAGACTCCAGTGAAAAACCATCGGCTACCGCTGATGTGAAAATCTCTAATGAGCGAATAATAGTAATAATTATCTTTTTGTAAACCTTATTAGTTCTAAGTAACTAGCGTTGAAAATGATTTGCACGTAGTTATATGGTTTCAACCACTTAAATGTATGCAAAAAGATGAGTTCTGACTAGTTTTTAAAAGGTTATGCTACCTACCCACAAATTACTGTAAACCATATGCAACCGATGTTTAAACCTATATAAACTATGTAAAATCATATATATCCTATTTAAAAAAGGAATTAGCTTTAAATGACCATCAATGTTTTGATATTCACCTAGATCCATTTGACCCATACATGAGTTATTAACAGTTAGTTCCCAAATTAGTAATTACAGATCAGGAATTAATCGCAACGTAGAAGGGGACTCTACACTCCGAAATCGTTCAGGATCTCAACCTAACTACTGGATGGATCTTCGTCTTATGCTCTGTACACCTCTTTTTGCGGAATGATAATACTCATTTAGAGGAGATGCTGTTAGCTTAGTCTAGGCCTCACCAACAATGTAAGAATATTTCAGAATCAAGGATTTTGTGCGTGAGCTTCTGGGCCTTGTTTGTTTTCCTTGTTTATTTTTATTTGTGTGTGTGCACGCGCACGCGCATGCGCACGTGTGTGTGTGTGTGTGTGTGTGTGTGTGTGTGTTCTTTTTAGTATCTATTACATTTTCGCCCATATAAACAATTAAGAATAGCAGAAAGATTATCAGAGTTGTGAATAAAGCCACGTATGCGTAAATTAAAAAAAAGAAAAAAGAATTACATTTCAAGAGAAAAGCATGAGAGAAACGGATGGAATAATTGATTAAGCGCTTTCATCGGTTTGCTGATCACAGGAGATTGATACATGGCTATTTTTGTGGTTTTCTACGACTTCGATCGAATCAATCACGATGAAAAACGGTCACCATATCTGATTACATAATACACACCGGGGTCATTGAGTGCTTCACAGAGTCGACTATTGTACCGTTGAGGCTAAACTGATAGATTTCCAACAGATAGCCTCCATTTTAGGCTCGGGTAGAATTTTCTGATAACAATTCATCGTGCTGATTTGAGTGTCCGTTGATTAGAAACACACCTGTTGTTATAGAATTCCCTTAATATTTTCCGAAGTCTAAGCAACAAGACGTTTTTCTTGAAATTTTGCTAAAATGTCTTCAGAGTTTTTTGATCATATCAACTCTGATGATAATTTCAGTTTTCAAAAGACAAATAAAGTCGGCTTGAAGTTGTGATCAAACTGAATTCTTGTCAGATTAACAGCAAAAGTGCATCAAATATGCATAACTAGTCAAATTAATATCTTCCACATGAAACGTGAGTATCTAGTAGATTTTCGATTTTGATATTCTGAACTAATGCTTATTGTTTGACCAAACCGTTTAGGCTTATTTTATGCCTTGATGTTTGGGAATGTTGTTTCTATTTAGAAATTATAATTCTTTTTTAAGAGGCAGATTGTTGCATTCGGTCCTGCCGAATAGGAATGCCTATTTGACTCATAGATGGGACATTAACAGCCGTAACTATTCATGGCCAGAGACGATCAGGAAGTAATTGCATTTAATGTGTTCTTCCTATCCCCTATATCTCTAAAACAACAGCCTCACTATTATATGCGATTTACCCGAGACACTCTTTTTTATATGGAAGTCTTACTCTTCTGCTATGGCTGCAGTCGGTGTATTCTAAGCCCTAATGATTACTCTAGAACTCATATCGACTTTAAAGTATAGTATTTATAAATCCAATGGCGCTGGAATAATCCAAACATAAACTATCTCAACTTTCATATATTCATCACTCTCTAGAGTCTTGAAATTCGTGCAGGTTTTCAAATTCTTTAAAAAAAAATTGAGCTTTTTTTAAAGTCTAAAGCTGGAACCAAACAAAAGTCAGTAATTTAAACCACAAAACTACGTCTCTTTTTAACTAAAAAGTGTAAAATTGTCACAAAACATATCACTATCATTTACATTGGCGTTTGGAAAAAAACTTTTTTAACCCATTGATCTGTAGAGCCTCATGATATTTCATCAAGAGTTCATGGTGGTAGTATGTGACATAAGATCACATTAAAGTGGGGTGACTCGCAGTAAACAAAGCTTCCTGATTGTAGAGGGCAAAATTGCTCAGGTCTGGAGAGATTACTGGAACGAGTAAATACTTCAGGAAGGAAATGAGTTGGTCACTAGTTTGGAAATTAACCAAAAGTTGATCCTTCTGCTAGAGTTTCATGTCGTGTACATATTTAACGAGAAAAAGCAACTTGAAAATGACCTGCTTGTACTGCTGTCGGTTCAAGACATTTAGCTTAACAGATTGGAGAATATTATGTTAATTGTGATACCGTTGTCATTTCTTTCTTTGGCTTTCTTTTATTTATTTATTTTTTAATTCTGAGTAATTCTAGATATATTTGCATTAGAATGAATGTTTAGGAATTTCAAATACTTTTGTATCCCTTTTTTGGGAAGGGTTTTACTCGGTACATACATGATTTTTTGTCTTGTTCGAATATAATTTGATTTGATTTACTGAGAAAAAAGAAAAAGTTATTTTCTAATTAAAGTAGAAAAAGAAGGTAAATTAACTTTCTTCTGTTTATCAGAGCTGATCGATAAAATGAAACTCAGTTTCTTCCAAGCAGCGGTCGTATCGATACTGCTGTATGGATGCACTACTTGGACCCCAACTAAACGGCTGGAGATGAAGCTAGACGGCAATTACACAAGACTGTGGAGAGCAAGATTGAACAAGTCCTGGCGGAAACACCCGACAAGGCACCAACTATACGGTCACCAGCTTCCCATCACGAAAACTATCCAAGTTTGACGAACCAGACACGCAGGTCACTGCTAGAGAAGCAGGGACGAGCTCATAAGTGATGTACTCCTTTGGACCCCCACATATGGCCGGGCAAAAGCAGGACAACCTGCTCGAACATACATCCAGCAGCTATGCGAGGATACGGGATATGGCCTTGAAGACCTACTAGAGGCGATGAACGATAGGGATAAGTGGCGAGAGAGGGTCAGGGATACCCATGCCTGAGGTGCGACATGATGATGATGATGAATATCAGTTTAATCTTGTATAATGGTTTGTGAAGACCACACACACACACACATACACACACACACACATATATATATATATATGTGTGTGTGTGTGTGTGTGTGAGTGTGTGCATGAGAGAGACGCTCATAATGCTTGTCATTGCAGGAAATAATCACGGTAACCCGAGTTCAAATCTTGGACGTGTCTCATTGTATTTCACATGGCGCTATTACCCTTTGAAAAAGTATGAATGCAACTATTCCTCCAGCAATTGGTAAACATCAAGGCTGATTGGACCCTTTAAAACCTTGGTTATGCAACCGATCTAATGGAATGGAAACGCTGAAATCAAACATGTTACACTTCGCTTAAAAATTGCACTAGATTCTAATCCTACTTGTGCTGAGGGGTCGGTATATGTACACTACCAGGGTAAAGTACTTGGCCACACTCAAAAATATTTATTTTTCATCCTAAAATTTTACTTTAAATGAAACAAGTTAGGACCCGCAAAGTCTTACTTATTATACTTAGTAAAAGTCTTTCTCATTTAGTTTGACCTTAGTATAATCAGATAACTTTCGAAAAATTGATTTGAAGGCATTTTCTTATTCAGTGTTGAGCATGAATAAAAAGTTTTTCAAAAGTTATATTATACCGTCACTTGAATCCCATTGGACTATATCGTGTGGAATGAATACTTGCAAGATACTACATGTTTTAAATATGACAAGGCGCATAAATATGAGACGATAGTTCGAAATCTCTTGATCAAATAAGAGGGTCTATTTGCAGTTAAAAATTAGTGAAAGAGCTGCACTCTCTGTATCACCCCATCTGTAAAGCATAGAGGACTCTCTATAATTCTGCAGAGGGTTTTTTGCCAATTGCAAAGTCCTGGATTTGTACGAGGTGAAGCGCAAATTGAACCAGACAGGCTAATGCAACATGCAGCACCATCACGCTGTCCCAAGTGGAACGCGGCTTGTGTTTGAAGGGTTTGTACTCATACAAGACAATGACCCAAAGCATACTAGTTAAGTCTGCCAGAGGTACATTAAACACAAAGAGAAACCGCACATGCTTCAACTGATGTCTTGGTCGACGCAATCAAAATCCTATTGAACAGGTGGAGGAGTAACGTGACCAAAAAGTCAGAGCTAAATGACCCACAAGTGTGGTTCGCCTCTGGTAACCTTGAACGGAAGACTGGGCAGAACTATTTTCAGTTTATAGGGGAAAGTATGCCGAGTATCTGTGAAGCAGTTTTTGCGGGCAAATAGTTTCATTTTGATCTATCAAGTTTAAGAAGATTCTTCTTTTTTTATTTAATTTTATTTAGATTGGATCAGGAAGACTTGTATTTCCAATAATAAATAAAACTATTGTGGTACTTTTCTGGTTTCATTAAGAATAACATTTTTGATGAGAAAGGAATATTTGAGGATGCCAGATATTTTTGACCACTAGTATATATATATATATATATATATATGCATGTGTGTGTGTGTGTGTGTATGTGTGTGTTTCTGTCTGTCTTTCTGAATGCGTATATTAAAGGCATTTATGAGATTTTGAAATATTTTCAAAATTCTTTCCTTTCATGAAAAGAATTGAGGTTATATAATTCAACAAGGTTGATCGAATTGATATGACTAAAATCATGAAAACATATTTGGTTGGAATAGTTTAAAATCTTTTATAATACACTGGAACAATTAGATAAATTGACAGTTATTTTTTTTACATAAATATTTTTTTTTACATTATCTATTTTTGCTCCAAGTATGACGTAGTTGCCGTGAGGGTTAATAGAATAAATTATGTTAATATCAAGCTTAGTCGGGCCACGAGTTTTTCTGTAAGCAGTTAAGTTAGCTAAAATCTTTGAGCGGAAATGTAATTCAAATTGGAACCTTCAAGCGAGTACACCAGCGACCAACATAGGAAGACCAAATGTAAACAAAATGGATTCACGTATTATCACAAGTTTTATTGGGTGAAGAAAACGGTGAATTTGGGAATACGTGTGTGATGACATAATAACATTGCGAGATGACATCTCACAAGTGACATATTGAATTAAATGTATAAAAATTAGAACATTTTCAAAAAGTAGTCACTTAGATACAGTCATCTGTTGGGGTGAGATGTAAGTCAGGCAGGAGGCGGTGTCTCTTTGTGTCTCTGTTCATTGGCCCTTACAGATCTCTCTCTCTCTCTCTCTCTCTCTCTCTCTCTCCCTCTCTCTCTCTCTCTATCTCGTGCAACTGTATGCAGTCTGAACATCGAACAGTATATCTGAATAATAAAAGCGATAATTTTCTATAAAAATAGTGGACATATTACTTTTTCACCAATATGTTCCAATAAATGATTGTAAATTGTCGACGGAAAGTGCTTGTTGTCTTTGAGTTGCCAACACCTAGGCAGCTTTGTTTCAACGAATCACCCCAACTGTTAGAACTTCCAGATAAGTTGTGTCATTCCCTCTCTATGGATCTTTCGAAAACAGCGTGGGCACAGATCGGCTTGATAAACAAACAATCTAGAAACGCACTTGGTACCGTTACCAGAATAAGACAAAAACAAAAGTATCGTCTCAGCTATAGTAACATATTTCGCGCCGCTACCGCGATAAAACTAATAATTATTATTACATTTGTACCACAATGTTGTCGTACACAACGGTATTACATTTGGCACTGGTATTAACGTCGGTAATCGGAGACCACGATATTGTTACATTTAGTGCCGTGCATTATATTAAGTTATGGAAGCTCTGCCCGGAACATAGAATTATAGTAGTGCCTGACCCAACCATAGTATTATATGCGCCATTACCAGGATATGACCAAAGCAAAAGTATCGTGACAACTATAGTATTACATTTAGCGCCGTTACCACGATAAGACCAATTTGGTATCACAAATGTAGTCGTGCACAACGGTATTTGATTTGGCCATGGTATTGATGTTGGTAGCTGTGATATTGTTACAGTGGTGTCGTGCCAAGTATATTGCTACAAATGGTACCAGTAACCAGTGGCCAAACAATATTTTTTACAAATGGTAATCGACCCCAAGAACATAGTATCTCATTTGGTACCGGAACAAGCAATAATACTACATTTGCTAAGCGTACACAA
Organism: Sepioteuthis lessoniana; assembly: GCA_963585895.1. Classification (NCBI taxonomy): domain Eukaryota; kingdom Metazoa; phylum Mollusca; class Cephalopoda; order Myopsida; family Loliginidae; genus Sepioteuthis; species Sepioteuthis lessoniana. Next base: position 71,220,827 of record OY757904.1, read on the forward strand.
ATGATAGTGTAATGAAGTAGAATGATACAGGTTGTAATGTGTCAATAACAAAAGAAAGTAAGAATCACTGTCCCTACTTAATGTCCAGCAATTAGGCCAAAAGGATCAACATTATCCTCTTTTTTATTATCAGCTCCAGGAAGAATTAAAATTATGCGTTTTCGAAAAATGCCAATATAAAGTGAATGCAAACTGTGTCCATAAGACTTTTAGCCCAGGGTTCCCACCTCCATTTTTTTGGCTTGGTAAGGCAATCTGTCTCGAAAGAAAACCCCGAAGCTAAACCATCTCTGAAGAATCTATCTATCTATCTATCTATCTATCTATCTATCTAATATAGATTTTAACATTGTTAAAGCTTAAAAATCTCAAGAATGGGTGAGTAGATTAAAAGAAAAACAGCTGCACACTCAATGCATTGGAGCCGAGACCTAAATTCAACAGCAAACTGATAGATTTTGTCTTGGAGCAGATGGCAAGAGAATAACAGATCTCACAGTGAGTAATATAGAGGTACAGAGAATAAATTATTACGAGGATAATTTTAGAAAGAATACTATCGAACAGTTTTTTTTTCTTCCTTTCTTCCATTCTTTTAGCTATTTCAGAAAGAAATATATCATTGGTGTATTAATATCTTTATCTCCTTTTTTTTTCTTTTTGACTGACGGATAATCCAACAAAAGTGACTTAGGTTTTATCTAATATTTTGATATTTTTGGATATTATATATTATGATTATTGATGAAGAAGAACTGTGTAACGTGTAGCATAATATTTTATTTCGTATTTTACTTAAATGGATGCGGTCATCGGAATTTTAGTCAATTCCGTCTTCATTTTTTATCATATGTAGCCTGAAAATGTAATTAGCTAAACTTAGATTACAAAATATTATTATAAAATGCTCATCTACAAAGTTTGTTAAATCTTAGAGTCGTATCAAACATTTAGTATATTTTTTGTTTGTTTTTGTGTGCCAAGAGCTAAGGGAATATCGTTCATTGTACACCCATTTTTATAGCTTTTGTGTAAATATTTCTCGATAGAATTTTTTAACACAGTTCAATTGAATGTAAAAAGGTTTTCTTAAACAAATCAATTTGACCAATAGATGGAACCTTAACTGGTGCCTTCTCTCTCGGTCAGAGAAGCCCTGGTAGAAATAGCAATGAAGGACTAATCAACACTTCCCGATCTCTAAAAGTAGAGCCTCACTATCATATGCAGTTTAATGTCATTTCCATCACGCACCATGACCCAGTTGGCTGAGACTGTAAATTCACTGACTGCATCCCTGTAGATGTGTAAGACCCTCCTAAAGTGTGTCCTAGATATCTAATTTACCAACCCATCCGCTCGGGCAGGATATGACACAAGGTTAATTTTTAAGCGGAGTTTAACAGTTTTGAATTCAGAGTCTTCCTTCTTCTAGACTAGTTACCTCACCAAGGCTGAAGAACCTAGTCTACCCTACTATTTACCCATAGCTGGAGGGAGAATAATTGGATTCATACCTTTCCCAAGAGTATTAGTGCTATGCGAAATGCAATCAGACTCGTCCAGGATTTGAACTCGTGTCGCCGAATCCATTTCCCACGACGATAACCATTACACCACAGGCACCTCCAGAAGTATCCTAGATATGACACTAAACCATTTGATGGTAAAGTTCTTGTAATGATTGAGTTTAGGGTAATGCGGTCACCATTTTATTGCCATCTCTCAGAGGTCTACTCTGGGTCGGGGTGGTAAAACCTGATAGCGTCCTATCTATGGCTCAAATAGAACTGTTTTACATTAAACTATACAATGACATTTACACTGACTGCAAACAAATGAGTTACGCTAAACTGAATTACTTGAATTAGAACTGTTTGATCATTCAAGTTGCTGAAAACAAATGACTTATGTTTAATAAAATTGTTAAATATACTTAAAACTTGGAACCATTTAACATATTAAACTGAACTGATTGAAATAGAACTGCTTGATTCTTTACCTGTGTGGAGACAAATGAATCTTTAATCAAATTGTTACTGTTAAATAGCAATACTTGAAATCATTTAACTATGTGCAAACAACTGAATTTAGGTGCGTTTAAAAACGTTGTCTACAAAATGTTTAGAAATCACATTTGTATAAGTATAAAAGGGATTTGGCATGAAACAACCTACAATGGTTGAGATGACACAAGATCAATCCAAATCAAATCCAATCAGCGTACACCGTCAATAGAATAAAGAGAAAAGCATACAATAATACACATTGACAAGGAAAAGTAACTTGCTGAAAAAAATAAATATTTTCCTGTAAAATAAAGGCATTGTTCCGTTATTAGTGTCAGTAATCTTGACAAACACCAGTATATATATATATATATATATATATATATATATATATATATATATATATATATATATATATATATATATGTGTGTGTGTGTGTGTGTGTGTGTGTGTGTGTGTGTGTGTGTGTGTGTGTGTGTGTGTGTGTGTTTGTATGCAATTGAGAGGGAGTAGTTTTACGTGATTCTATGTACAGAACACCGAAGTATCCTATCATTATATTTACTCCGAGAAAGGAAAAAGAAATTGAAAAGTTAGTCAAAGTTTTATTTGTCTTGTTATTTGTGTAGAGAGCTTTACTTGAATGACCAATAAAGACCGAGTATTAACGATTGGTGTTTTATTTTAAATCAGTCATAAATTTAACACTGATGACACGTCGGATTCTTTGGACCGATTTTAAATATTTATCTTTCAAGTTGAAAGGTCATTTATTTTCTGAAAAGAGTCCTGCATTCACTGAATGACGTCATTAACAGCCCATCTCTCAGACACCGTGGCTCCAGCCGCCAAATGTTCAGCATAAATATCAACACTACTATAATACATAAGGCAATAATTCAAATCAGCCTGGCATATTTGTGTTTAACAGACAACTGTAAATACCCACGTCTACTTACATGCCATTTTGTGTATATATGCATTTCAAACTTTTCTAAGATCAATAATTGAAAAACTATATGCATACTCGACTATATCAAGGAATTACTTTTTTTTATTTAGGAAAGGGTAAAGTCATGAAAAAAAACAAAAAAAAACAGGATTATTTTATGCAAATCATTTATATAACAATGCTGGTAATTTCCCTCTAGATTAAACTTTTCGGTTAAACAGACAGCGCAGATTATCCTTCAGTTTCGATTATCACATGTCCCAACTCTTGGAGATTTAGACTGAGATTAAACTGCAAGATCACAAAAAATCAATCCATTCTATGAGTTATAAATTTACTATGTATTTATTTAAGTTTATTTACAAGTTTGAATATGAAAAATATTTGAATGAACAAATAAAGGATTTTATCAAATTTTGGTTCGACTTAAAAAAAAATTTGACGACTGAAAATAAATTGCCAAAAATGAAAATTGAAAATTTAAGAAAATTCTCATATCATTTTCAGGAAATGACAGAAACAACAACTGAGATGCCCCCAAAAACATTCTCTTCTGAACCTCTGATCCACTAAAAAAAAGTGTCGCTTAAACGAAATGACATGCCTGTGTCATTGATGGAAATATTTAATTAAAGAACTTGTATTGTGATTCATATCAAGATAATTTCGAATCTACATTTATTTTCTAATAACTTCGAAAATAGATATCCATTTTATACGAATATATTCGCATGTGTATGTGCAAATATATATCTTATATGTGTTGTGTAATTTTGGTAAGCATGATGAGATTATAAAGTTAGTTCAGTGGATAATAATGTGGACAAATTTTGATTGAAATTAAAATTGAAATTTAAATAAATAGTTCTTAAGAAGAAAAGGATGTTGATTATTGACATATAATATTGGGATTATAAAGATACGTAAGAGGCTGGTTTATTGAAAAGTTTATCTTCGTAAGAAATGAAATTAACTACCTAAATTCTAATCCTGGACTATAATGTTACATTTTAGGCTATTGCCCGAGAATAAAAAAATGGATCCACTTGGTATTTTTCTAAGTACGAGTAAAGATTAGGACAGACTAGGTTCCTTAGCCTCGAAAAGGTAAACAGTATAGGACAAGAAAAATACTGAAATCAAACCGGCAATAAACATCTTAAATATCCATGTCTTATAATGCACATGCTGTGTCGGTAAGTAAATACATAGACAGTCAGCGGGATGTAGAGCATTGAATTTAATGACGAAGTTAATACTAAAAATACGCTTAAAGAGAAAATTTTATAAAAAAACTGTATATAATTATACAATGAATATATTCACACACATACACACACACACACACGCATATATATATATATATATATATTGAGGAAATAAGATAAATTTTACCAGAGGAACTAATGATTGCGATAACGTTTTACAGTTGCAGCTTTTCCACCTAAACCAATAGTAAGGAATTGTTTTATGTCTCAGAAGACTGACACCATGACGCTCTTTACTGTGCCACGAACTTTTTTTTTTTTTACCAGAGAGTCAGTGTATTTTTATTCGTTAGACTGTCTTTTCGATTCAGGCTCGGAGTGACAAACTTGTTTAGCATATCTGTAAACATCATTTTACTCAAACATGATTCTCCGTATAAACACACATATTCATTAATAAATTTCATTCGGTTTCTATTTCTGAGTACCCCAAAATACGATGACAGACCTCTGTTGGAGCCAAGAGGAGTCTTTTAGGCTCACCTCCATTTTCAAAGAAATCAAAATAAGTTTTCTAAATAATGCAGAGTTTATATCTATGGACAAAAGTAAAAAAAAACATTCTGCATTTATCGGAAAGCATTCTCTTATTCATTGATGGGCTCATATATATATATATATATATATATATATATATAGAGAGAGAGAGAGAGAGAGAGAGAGAGAAAGAAAGAAAGAAAGAAAGAAGAAGAAGAAGAAGAAGAAGAAGAAGAAGAAGAAGAAGAAGAAGAAGAAGATAAAAATACTCGTTCATTTTTAAAACAGTCTTCAATAAGCGCAAGTTATTCTGCCCATATATAAGTTTGTTTTAAACATGAACGGTTATTTTTGACGTCGTAGCGTAATAAATTCCCGGTTGGACAAGTTCCGCCAAACAGACTAGGATTTTAACAAAAACGTGAATTCCACTTTACTTTGAACGATATAAAAATCATATTCAGTTATAAATCCATCTATTAGATAATCCCATAACATTCGTTGATGTATATTCAAAGCATGAAAACAATTCATATTAGAAAGGAATATTTAATAACATGTAACTGTGTTTAAAGTTTTATAGACAAAAAATGCAGTTATAAAACAAATGAAATGGATGGTTGGAATTAATATGATCAGAATAAATCATTTGTTACTCCTCTGATGACAGGAAATAACACATAAAAATTTGATACGATGTTAAAAATAAATCGAAGAAAAATATCAAAATCACTCTAATTTTCTTTTTAACAATAATTACTGATTGATGTTGCTTGACGGTTTTCGTCATATTATATGGAATAAGTAACATGAATTAACATATTGAACTCGACTATATGCATTTCAAATCAGGTTAATACACTTTGCAAAAACACAAATTAATCTGTTTTCTTATCAGCTCTGGAGAAATCGTAAGCAAAACTGGCTTTCTTAGACTCTATTTGGAAACCACTCTAGAAGAAGGATATATTTGAATAAAAATCTGCATTAATAGGCTTAAAATGACATTGTTTCACAAACTGCACATTGAAAAAAGTTAGCGAGAATATATATATATGAACTGAAATACCATTGAAATCTTCGTTTTTATGAATTCAAACGGTCTATTTAAGCTCGTAAGTCAGATTACTTGATTAATCTTTATATCAACTCCTTTTAAAATAAAGATTTTCTGATGATGGCTACAGTTTGAAACCAGTCGCCTCTGATAACATTAACAAAACTTATTTCATGGAAGTCCCAGTGGCTTAATGGCTAGCATGCTGGAATATCACTTAGTAGTAAGTGAGTTCGCACTTCATTCGCGCCACTACCTTCAATTTTTAACTTTTTACCGTTGGGAAAGATAAGAAATCTTTTATTCCCTTAGGTTAAATAGTAGCACTACCATCTTTAAAGAAAGAGGCTTTGGAATTTAAAAACCCAGGAAGGTTGATATGTCATTAAAAGAAGAAACCAACCGAAATGTATCTGTAGATTATATATATATATATATATATACTTGTGTGTGTGTGTGTGTGTGTGTGTGTGTGTGTGTTGATATATTGTTCACTGTAAAATAACAAAAAAAAGATTTACTCTCTTTTCAATTTTTTTAATGATGTATGCTTTGCGATAAGAATAATCCCTTATTGTGAATTAATAGTTTAAAAACGATATTGAGATATAGGCTATTTAAATTATATATTCAAATTGCTTGTAAATACTTCACGTCGTTACCAAACATTAATCTGTTTATCAGCCTGAAACCTGTATATCTTCATGGTAATTGAAGGATATTTTATCGATACTGAATAAAAAATAAGAATAAATATAAAATATGTATTCTAATTAAGATTATCCACCGGTGTCCTTTTCTGTCTACATACTAAAAGCAGAATAATTTTTAAAGGCATATCAACATTCAGGACTTATTTGATTTGAGTTGTATCACAACTGTTCCTCAAGAAGAATGGCTAAGGCCATTTTTTTTAAGAAACCTTGAGGCACTATTAAATCTACACTTAGGAAAGATACAGTAGTTCATACCTTTCTCAAATGTATAATGTTGGCAACCGTATCTGAGGGTGACCAGAAGGGTCCCTTTGTGAGAGCTTCTACACCAAGGTGTATGGGAGGGCGCTAATCTTTTCCCAGGATTGACTCACTTCACTCTTGATCCGTACGTTATAATACTGAATGTTAAGCAAGGAGACACCAAGTACCATTTTTCGAGTCTTTGGTATGGGATTAAAACCCAGGTCTCGCGCGTTATGGGCGAACACTCTAACCATTATGCCAATGTCCAGTTCTCAAATGTATTAGTCCGAAAGTGAAAGTAATAGCGCCAGTGGATTTCATACTTTCTTATGTCGTAGTCAAGCATGTTAACCACTACTGTTTTATAATTGAGGATTTTTTTTTTATATTAATCATTTTTCGTTAATTATATTTTGTCATTTAATTTGGTCGGGCTTTGGTCGGGCTTTATGTAATTTGGTACATAGTCAATTAGTGCAGTTTACGGTCGAGCCAAAAAGATATGACAATTGCTATTGTCATAATAAACCCCAGAGAGGAAAATGGGACTGGAGTGTGGATGATGTCATGCCGGGAAGAGATGGTCCTGAGAATTTAAGGATTTTGAAAAAGAGTCAGTTGAGATTGGACCAGAGAGGCAGAGATTTGACGTCATGCCGTTAAGCCATAGAGTTGAGATTGGTACCATTGAGATGAGAGTTGGATTTTGACCCTTGAAAGATATAGTTCGGTTTTTCAGATCTCCACTGACAAAGATCTTAAACATCACAAGATGCGCCGTGCGTGGGGGTGGAGTCAACATAGTATGGTTAGCAAAGACTTTTAAGAATTATGTCTCTCATCATGTCACCATGGACCGAAGCCAGAAATTAATAATCCCGTTCGTGTCTGAAACAACAGAGTTCGCCTGTGTTTTATATTTGTGAATATATTTTATTACCGTTGTTACTGATCTCATCACGATATACAGCACTTCACCACGAGGATTTATCCCTCCAAAATCGGGACACTGCTGCTTTTGAAAACAAAAGCTATTATTGAAAGATAATATTAGTATATAATTGGTACCTCTGGTAGTGTTATAGTTAGAAATGCTCGTTTAGCAAACCTACACGAGTGAGTTCGAGTCTCATTAGCTGCCTCTTACGTATGGTGTTGTGCTATATCTAAGCAAAAAGCTTAGTAAATTACAATGTAAGTATATAATTAACCAATCCTCGAATACGATAGTCTCATATTGTTGTTACGTATTAGACCGTTTAGTTCGATTAAAGGGGCTCATATTTCATAAGATATTGTGTATTCATAGAAAAGTGAACCTCACACTGTTTGTCTTAGCTCTTCAAATCTAAACGGACCTGTTTTCTCTTTCAAGGAATGGGGAATAAGAGCAAGATAAAGAAATATCTTAGTCATAAACACAACTCTACTCATAAGTATTTAGATTAATTCTTTTCATTATCAGCTTTTCTTTCATCAAATTCCCTCCTCTATATAATATTAGGTTTTACTCATTTCTTTTACACTAATACCTAATCTTGTCGGCAACATTTATATTTTGAAATGGAGGCACTCGTTGTGTAACGGTTACCGTCGAAGGAAATGGACACAGCGATACGAGTTTAAATACTCGACGAGTCTACTTGCATTTCATGTAGTGCTAATACCATTGGGAAATGTTTGAATGTAACAGTTCTCTCTCACTAGCTCAGAGTAAATAGTTGGGCAGACTGCGTCTTTAGCGTTGATATGGCAACTGGTCTAGAGAGAATGAAAACTATGAATCCTATTCGATTTAAAATTGATCTTGTTTCGCATCATACTCGTACGGTAGGATTAAGTAAATATATATTCGTGTGTCCTATAATAACACCTTCATTTTATACAGGTGATTGTTTTCTATTATGAGGATCATATAAAGTTTTTTAGCATGAAGCCAATAGTAATAACAAATGGGCACGTTGTCCTCTTATATTTTCCTGGTCGTGGGAGGTCTACACACCGCAATAAGAATAATATTCAGCCCTTTGTTAAGGGTCGATGGAGGAAAATCTGTCCTGTTTTAACAGTCGCACACACGCTTGAAAATCACTATTTCGACGAATGAGATAATGCATGATCATAGATGACTACCGAACCAATGTTAAAGAATCCAGTCCCTCATACTACTTATCCATATTTGGAGATAAGTTAGAACAGATCAATTCATTCATTTCCGTGGGGCATAAGTGTGAAGTTTAACGCAATCAGCATGATTTAGGACTTTTATTCAAGTCTCAGATTTCGTTTCTTACCATGATAACCGTTACGCTAAACGCGGCCAATGTAGTTGTAAGTGGTCAGAAACTTCACCTATTTTTACAGTTCGTTATGAAACAAAGTGCTGAAAATATTTTTTATGGACTTGTCCAAAATGAAATATTGTATGGAGAAGATTTGTAATGTATGTACCTGCAGGTGATGGAGTGAGGGTATTCTTTATCCATAATTTTCAGACAGATCGAATTGTCTTATAGATAGGACAATAACTGCCACTCCGGGTCAAAGTGGGTCTAAGTTTAAATACAATGAAGTGCAACTTAAGACTTGATATATTAAAAAACTGTCTCGTGGTAAAGACACTCTAAAAGACACTTTTTTGTGGTCAACGATTTTGGTAGTGATGAATCGGTTCAGTACCTAGTAGGGTAAAGAAAAAGGGTTCCAATCTGTCTAAATCAGCTTTGCGATTCTAGGCAAATCTTACTAAAAAGAAAATTAATTTTCAATAACTTTTGATTTTCATTAAGAAAGTTGAAATTCATGAAAGCATTTGTTTTAAAATTCATTTCACCTGATTCTAAAAATATCGGTTTAAAGATATTTTGATTTTCTTTTTTCTTTCGTGCATATTCATTTGCAGCTTTTCATATTTTGCTATCCTCATCATATTCTTTAATCAAGTAAACAATTATCCTTGTAGTTTCAAATACAGGAACCAGATGAAGGATCTCTAATCTAAAATTACTCCGTTTGCGTCCTAGTACAAGTAAATGGGGACAAGTCATGTTTTTAAGCAACAACAGCAGCAAACACGGTGGCGGCAGCAACAGAAGCCTTTCTCTCCTATTTAACATAAAGCATGGAATGAGGAACATCCTACATTTGTGACTGAAATGTATTTCCCAAATAGTCTCACCATCAAGTTTCAGGATAGTCAATTTTATTTCAGCCTGATATTCTGTTGCCAGCTCAATTAATTGATCTATCTCTAGGGGATTTCTTCCTGGAGTCTTTGAATTGAAACAACTGACCGATAGAAAGATTTTATACGACATGAGATCACAGCAATGCGTTAGGCAATCACTTTGTGTGCGCTGAAGAAGTTCTGGGTGGAAATTTAGGCGGATATACCTCTTAAGGTTAAGCAATGGGGCATTAATATTCAAAACAAAATGATTACGATAGCAAAACAAAATGGCATATTCTTCATTCTTATAAACAAATAAAAATTTGAATCGTATCTTTGTCGCTTCTTTTTTTAAGTTCATATATATATATATATATATATATATATATAGGGGGTGTAAGAGTGAGTTTTTATTTCTCTCTGTGTGTGTGTGTGTGTGTGTGTGTGTGTGTGTGTGTGTGTGATGTAATGAATTGTTTGTTAACAACCCGATGTTCAGTGTCAAACTTTTAAACCTTAATGTTCAAGTGTGACATGTACTTATGACCGTTAAACAATCCGCGGGAAGACAAGATTGGTAAGACCATTGAATTTTAGGCCCCTCTCTCAGGGTACTCAGATTTTTTTTTGTTTCCTCTAGTTGTCTATTTTTTAATTTCCAACATTTTTTTTCCGTCTGTGGCATTAATACAGTCAAGTTATATTTCTAATTTCTTAATTTTCTGAACGAGATCTTATTTCTTTTTAGTTCGGCTACTTTCCTCGATTTTGAATATTTTCTTTTTTTGTATCCTAATTCGGAAAGTCGGCTGGCTTGCTTGCTTTTTTCATTTTATTATTATTTTTAGTTTCTACTTTGCTGTTCTTATTTGGCTTTATTATTCATAAATTCTTCTTCAGAGTCATGATTTATCAGCCTTGAGTCAACTCAAAATAATGTCTTTTTTTCTGACTAAATATTCACTAGTACAAAATTACTTGAGAATATAAGATTGTCTTGTTATTTTTTAAAGTTGAATTATCAATTAAGTATATTCATTTATTCTCATTTGCTTATTAGGATGTATTTTTGTCTTCTTTTTAATTTGTGCTATAGGGCGTTTTGGTGCTAAGAAAGCAGCACTTGATATGATTGAGTAATTTGGTATCTTTGCCTGAGGCAACGGATGATAATGTAATCTCACAGGTCATTAATAGTGTATTAGTTCTCTTTTTGCTGATTTTTACATTTGTAGGTTTGTGCCAGTAAAAGCGAAGGTTATTGAGGGACAGACCTAAATCACGAATAAGATATTCATGAATTTTCTCTAGAAGTTTAAAAACCTCAAGTAATTTATCAAACCATTCTTATTTTCCCCCTTTATGTATAATTCTTCCCCTTGGAAAGGTTATTTATTTTGGTATAGCCCATTGGTTTTATGACATGTCAAACCTTTTTTGAATAATCTAAAGGTTAAGTTACGCTTATTTTGCAATTACTCATACGTTATCAAGTAACAAATGTTTATAATCATTAGAGTCATAATTTAAAGTTTATGGCTTCAAGAAACTATTCTAAATCCCCCGAAAAATGTCCATCAGTGTAGTTTTAAGTATTTCTATTTGAGATTAATAATATATAAGTTAATATTATATTTCAAATACTTATTTCTATTCAGTAATAACTATTAGTTTGTGTACACTTTTCTGGTTTCACATTGGTACCAGAAATTTGTACAAAATTACGTGGTTTCAATTATTCCTATATAATACTAATAGTAAAGTAAGTAAGGTTGGCGACCGTAGACAAGGGTGGCCAGAAGGGTCCCTTTTCAATAGCTACGACACCAATGTGTATGGGAGTGCGCTACTCCTTTCCTTGATTTGATCCACTTTACCCTCGATAATTACTTTATATTGATCATATTTACCAACCCCTCCGCTCGGGCAGGATATGACACAAGGTCAATTTTTAAGTGGAGTTTAACAGGTTTGAATTCAGAGTTTTCCTTCTCCTAGACTAGTTGCCTCACCAAGGCTGAAGAACCTAGTCTGCCCTACTATTTACCCATAGCTGGAGGGAGAAAATTTTGGATTCATACCTTTCCCAAGGGTATTAGTGCTATGTGAAATGCAATCAGTCAGATCCAGGATTTGAACTCGTGTCGCCGTGTCCATATCCTGCGACGCTAACCATTACAGATAACCCAGATCTCGCGAACCATTGGCGAAGACTTAACCCACTAGACCAATGAGCCGGTTTGCATAATACTTATAATTTCCTTGTATTTATATTGTTTTAGTTAATTCGTGCAATTATATATTTCACAACTATACTTGCACTTTTTGAAGTGCAAAGATCCTCATCCAAGGTTTCACCTCTGTTTAGCGAGTACAATTTCTACGATGGAAACCTTGAAAATACTATCGCCGCCTTCATTTCAACATTGTAAATCATTTCTGACGGACATTCTGCGGAGTTGGCCGAATGTATTACAAAAGGACGCAGTTACTTCTACCAAAATGAACAATTACGCGTTTAATAGAAACTGATTTCTGCTAGATTAAATGCCTATACTTTTATCCATTAAACATCGTGCCATGCCAGTGAGGAGTCGTCTTTCCTGATATTATGCGGTGGAACAGTTCCTATGAACAGACTCCAAAATTCTTCTAAGTAGCTGATTTTAATGGGCTATAAGCAATTTGTAAAGATTCAACTCAGTTTGCTCATTTTCTCGCTGAAACCCGTAAAGAAAAAGTTTATTGTCATTGACTTACATGAGATTTCTCGAAAACAGAATTATAATGATCAGAGAAAACCAGCTGAATACCAGTTGACTAGGTTTATTATGGGCTAATACACATTGAAAGATGTCATTCACCAAATCATCTTTGAGCAATGACACCTACATTCGTAATAGCTGACCGTTGAGAGGAAACACAAGAATATGACTCTACTCAAATATGCAGCCTTTTTTTGTTTTATTACGTTTGTGCTCCTCGATGTATGTTGAAATGAATTAGAGAACCAATGTGAGAGGTATATTATTCGATCTCGTAGGAAATAACTTGTCTATAAATGCTATAAATGCTACGCAAAGACTGTTGGTGGGCCCCAATTGAGAAAATAAATGATTCCTTTTGCTGAAAGTTGTCTTGCACTGCTATTTTTCAACCCACTGATCCTTATTAAAGCCTGCATCAGTGTCTTGAGCAAAAACAGAGAAACACCATGACTATGACCTCTAAAATGATAACTGAAAGTGAAAAAGAAAGTCATATATATATATATATATATATATATATATATATATATATATACGAGGTGCATACGATGAGTTTCCAGACTTTTTCGCATGGGCATTTAAATTGTCGTAGTCTCTTGAAAATTCAATATGTTATTGCTATGCATCGTATGAGATGATTGACCAATTTTTATGATTTCAGGTTCAAATGAACAGCTAAAGCAGCAATTGGAATACACCCTACTAAAGCCTGATTGTCACAGCTGGTGAATTTAAAACATGCAATTTGACACTTAAGAAGAACGATATGCAATACAATTCTATTTTAAACTGGAATGCTTGACTGCTTTTGGAGAATCTTGCATGAATCAAGCATCGGTTTTTGAGTGACATTAGAGATTCAAGGAAGGCACAAAGTCTGTGAGGGATGATGAGGGGTGTGGGAGGAGTAAGGAAGTCAATACACCAGGGTTGATTGGCCAAAGGGTTAGGGTTAAGGTTCTGGGTTACTATGGTTTTAATGGAGTTCAGGAAGAGATTCCGTCGGAAGAGGCCAGAACTCTTCAAATCGGGTCAGTGGCATTTCCACCAGGACAATACATCAGTCTACAATTCCATCCTTGTCACAGACCATTTGATCAAAATGGGCATTAAGACAGTTCCTCGCCCTTCCTATAGTCCAGAGCTAGCCTCCTGTGACTTTTGGTTATTCCCTAAGCTCAGAGTCTGTCGTTATGAGACAATTGAGGACATATATATATATATATATATATATATATATATATATATATATATAATTAGTGTGTGTGTGTGTGTGTTTGTGTGTGTGTGTGTGTGTGTGTGTGTGTGTGTGTGTGTGTGTGTGTGTTAGTGTGTGTATTTGTCAAACCCTCTGTACAAGCAGGTATGGAAAATGGTCAATATTTACTAGGTTTGAATTAAAAGTTTTCCTTCTTGTATACCAGTTGCAATACGAAAATAACAGCTCAGTTTGTCCTTCAATTTACTCATAGCTGCAAGGAGAATAATTGAATTTATACCTTTCGCAAGGATATTTGCACAATGTGAACTGCAGACTCATCTTTTTCGTTTTGCCCATTTCCTAGGCGGATATATATATATATATATATATATATATATATATATATATATATATATATATATATATATATATAATTGCATGGGTCACTTCTGGTTTGAATTATACGAAATTAAAAAAAAATATTGACTATTCGCTTTGACAAAATTAAATAAAATCGTAGTAAAATACTATATAATGAATTTATAAAAAATGACCTTTGTTTTCAATGACTACCATTGGACCACTTCGGAACATCCTGCCAGATTTTTCTACAATATTAAAATTGGTAAATCCTGTCGTCATTATTGATTTCTGTTCATTTTTGTTATATGAATTTTTATGGGCCTTTCGCTCAACTGCTGCATCCCCATACTAATCAAGCGAATGAAAATTTGCTGACATATGTGGGCAGATTTTAGATGCGATGACTGCATGACCGAAGAGTGCAAAACAGTCAGTCAAAATTCAAAGCAATTTTTGAACACATTCTTCGATATAAAGAGCATCATCCGCATCGATTCCTTGCAAAAGGACTAGACGTTCAGTAAACATTTCTACAATGAAATCCTACGGCACATGCCTGGTTCTAAGAGCCTAAAAACGAGAGATTAACGGAAGACATCGTTGACTCTTCACCACGATAAAACACCTGCTCAAACTGCCCTGTGCATCGTCAGTTTCAAGTCGAGACAAACATCAGCAAACTAGAATCGCCTCTCAATTCACCTGATTTTGCTCCGTTTAACTTTTTTTCTGCAAGCTCAGAGGGATCATAAGGAGGATCTAATTTGAAGGAGTGGAGGTCTTTAAGAGCGGCTCATTGACGTAGCAGAGTGGCATCACAGAAGAATTATTCCAGTAGTGCATTGAAGCATTGCAGAGAAAAATGAGGAAGTGAAACAGACTCGGGAGGGATTAATTTATTGTGGTTTGGATTTGAAATAGACTCTTTGTGATTGCAGCCTCATACTTTTCGGGCATATTTCTTGTATATAACTCCCAAAGCATTCTGAAAAATATTTAGTCAAAGTGTTGAAGATTTTATGGTTTAAGTTCACTTTTGAACATAAATATACTCTTATATAGTCAAATAATTGAATTTGAAAAAAATTAGTCAGATTCTTAAAATTTAATTACATTGCACCTGTTACAAGCAAGTGTTAAGGAAACCCAATCGTTCTTTTGCTAAACAGTCCCTTTTTCTCTCAATTGGGTATGCATTCTTTACTTCAATTTTTTCTTATTTATTATATATTGTCAAATGTCTTGGTAATAGTATGGTATGGGATATATATATATATATATATATATATATATATATATATATATATATATATGTGTGTGTGTGTGTGTGTGTGTGTGTGTGTGTGTGTGTGTGTGTGTGTGTGTGTGTTTGGACGGATGGAGGGATGATGCACAAAGCATTATAATAAATTGTATATACATGATTCAAGAAGATAATTTTATTCACGTTCCCGTTTGAACATAACGAAATTATTTACCAGTCAATATGTAATTCTAGAGAATCAATTTTTTTCATTTATACTCACTTTGTAAATAATAAAAGAACAACAAATACTGTTGAATTTCACACAGAAAAAGTTATAACCTCTTATCTGGTGGAAATATATTATAAGGAAATCACCTAAACTTTCAATATCACCATGTTGCAATTTGAGGTATTAATACCTTGTTTAAATCCTACTTATGCATGAAGTGTCTATTTTGTCTAATTTTGAGAGCTATCTAATTGGGCATTAAGAATATTCTGAATTCAATGAACAGTTTCTTGTCCTATCTTGAAATATCTCTGAGAAGTGGAGAACTATTGACATTTTACGGGTCATTTGCCTTTTTTCTTTCAAAGGTCTGATATTCGCGTTGACATCTAAAGCAAAAGGTGAGTTGTCAGCTACATTAAATCCGGTAACAATGAAAGCACTGTATCTGAGTGGATGCGTCTTTGCATAAGAAAACCATGAATACGTTCGCTTTTTTTCCTGGTGTTGTTAGAGACAGTAGTTATAATTACCATATTTAATATTTCACATGTGAGGTTTTATCTAGCTACAAAAGGATAGAAATTTACTTCAAGTAGGATTTGATCCTTTTTTGTTCTTTACTATGTGATATCTGTGCGTGGATATGTAAGCCTAAAAGCGTATTTTAAATATATTCATCCATGTGGAACTGCGTGTAAGTGTGGTTGTGTCTGGGTAAGTGTCTGTGTATTTTTTAATGCGTGTGTTCATGTGAGAGTATGCGTGCTACTTTTATGCTTTTGTATATTTAAAGATTTATTCCTGTATGTGGATGTGTGCATCTTTTGTTTGAACGTATATTCTTAAATACATTTGTGTACATGTGTTATTGCATCTGAATCTTTAGATATATGTTTGTATGTATGTGTGCATCATTTTTGTGTGTTTGTGCGTGTGGATATAATAAATATGTGTGTGCATCTTTTTTATGTGTCCATTTTTGCTAAGATTTCTATTGAAGTAGCACAAGGCTGGATTTACTAGGGAGACCCGAATTGAGTAGTAACTGTTGGCAGTTCTTGCTGTGTAACTATTAAACCATGTGACGTACAGGTGTTGGCATGTTCAGAAGGTACACGTGTGCGTCTTTATTTTCAAATCCATCTGTGTGCGAATCTTTTCTCTGCGTGTGTGTGTGTGTGTGTGTGTGCTAGTCCATTTTATTCGGACGTAAGATTAAGTTATAGAAAATGTGAACCCTAGCTATCGTTCCAAGCGTTGTTTACATTTAAAAGCGTACTACCAAAGATTTGATGAGCTATTGGAAGTTACCCTGGAAAAAAAATAGAATCATTAACATAGATTTAGAGGAAAAATATTTAAATGAATTAAATATACAATTCTATTAGCAAGAGAACTGGATAATTTTTTATTTTTTTTATGACGGCATTCGTTACGAGAGAATGTATTCTCTGAGTAGAATGGCATCTTGTATATTTCTATAAGCACAGTCGAACGCCACCTGTATCTGCATTTGTTAAAAAAGATTGTTAGTTATTTCTAAGGTATATATTTCCGAAAAGTGAGCAAGTGCTTGAATAAAACACACTTCTACAAATTCAATAAATTCTATTCTATAAACTTTTGGGAAAAATTTGTTGATAGCTGCAATATTTACAATACCTTTTCTTGTAAGAAAAGGTAACAAGAGATAGATCGTTAACATGCGCCGATACGTTATCCGCAACAATAAAGTTAATAGTTGTTTGCATTGTTATAAATCAGGGTTATATATCTTGCGTGTTTAAAAGATGCTTCCGCGAGTGTGCCACTATGTAGAGGGAAAGTAAATTTACGCGCTAATATGTAAGTACCATTCAACTGAATAAGTGTAGTAGCTACTTTAATCCGAACAGAAGCAGGCCAGTAAAAATATTTGCTGATCGAAAATAATTAAGCGATGTAGCATCTAAATACCACTTGAAGGAACAGAATGTTAGATTTTTCATCTATAAAAAACGAATGTTTATCTATTTTATCACTTTATTTTAGCACTTAGTAATTTTCCATACATATCAACTCTTGTTAAATGATCCACTGCCGATATTAGTTATTTTCATGCTCAAGCATATTCTGAGTTTCAAGAAACTTATGACAGTCATTTGTAATTAATAATAATATTTCGGATTACTTCTATTAATACTATTAATTCATACATAATTATTCGGTCACAACCAACTATTCCTACTTAACTAGATTAGGGGGCCTCTTAGCGTCGTGTTGAAAATGTGCTGGACATCTTAGTAAACAAGTTCGAACTACTGTCGCGGTATTCGTTTCACTTTCGGGCAAACAACCTTAGAAAAATATGAACTCTCATATTCCTCAATTTATGGGTTAAAAATACCACCGTTGTTCTTTCTCACAGATGGATTTGACTTTAAATAAACAAAGCTGTATATGGGATTTAAAAAGAAACCAAACCAAACCTACTAGATAATAATCATTTATTTGTGCACAATTATGGTATTAAGTTACTACTACTACTACTACTACTACTAATAATAATAATAATTATAATTTGTTCAGCGACAGTGATATAGTTTCAACAATTCATATTTGATACTAAAACATCAACTCAGTCAAATTATTTCACGCAATAATAATAATAATAATGACCGGAAAAAAGGACAGAAGTGTTGGAAGTTGGTCGATGAATCGAGATAATCCCAACTTCAGCATTGGTGAGATCAGCCAGAATTATAAGAGTCTTGGAAATCAGAAGAGAAAAGCAGTCAATCAAACTCATGTGAAAGACCATAAGCTAATTCTGGTGTGAAAAAATCGTAAAACAACAAAAACAACAACAACAATAATAATAATAATAATGAAGGTGACAATTATACCAATTGTGATTGGAGCTTTTGGCACGGTAACTAAAGGATAATTAAAGGGTGTGGAGGACTTGGAAGTTGGCGGCCAAGTGGAGACCATCTAAACAACAGCATTATTGAAAACGGCCAGATTACTGAGAAGAGTCCTGGAGACTTGAGGAGACTTGATGTCACTCAATCTCCGGTGAAAGTCCATCAGCTAACGATGAGGTGAAAAGCTCTCATGAGTAAATAATAAATGACACTAAATAGGAAACAGAAATGTGAAGCAAACAACTCTATGGGCGTTTTAAACAACTAATAAACAACATATCACCTCAGAAAATTTGAACGTGGTTAAGAAAAGAAAACTTTTAGAGAAAAACAGAATATCTCCTAATAGCAGCAGAAAGCAACGCCATAAAAACCAATCATATCAAAGCGAGAATAGATAAGACGCGACAAAATAGCAAATCTAGGTAATGTGGGACAAAGCCATCAATCACATGATAAGAGAATGCGGCAAATTAGCTCGGAAGGAATATAAGACTAGACACGACCGGGTCAACACGTGCAAGAAATTTAAGTTTGACCATGCAAACAAATGGTATATGCACAACATAAAATCTGTCCTAGAAGATGACACACAAACATTTATGGGATTTTGACAAACAAAAGGATCATATAATCTCGGCTAGAAGACCAAATCTTATAATAATCAAGAAAAAAAGAGGACTTGCGAAGATGTGGTTTTTGCTATCCTGGCTGATAACAGAATACAACTGAAAGAAAGTGAAAAGAAAGATAAGTACCTCGAACTTGCTAGAGAATTGGAAAAAATATGGAACATGAAGGAGACAATTATACCAATCGTGATTGCTTTTCGTTCAGCCACCAAAGGAATATTAAAGGGACTCGAGGACTTGGATGTATGATGACGAGTGGTGACCATCCACTCTACAACATTATTTCGAACGGCCATAATATTGAGAATAGTCCTGGAGACTTGAGTAGACGTGTTTTCACCCAAACTCTAGAGAAAAACCATGAGCTAAAACTCATGCGAAAAACTGTCAAGAAGTGAATAATGATAATTGTGTTAATAATATCAATAATAATAAGACCATAGTGATACAAAAGGACCCAAGCAAAGGAACTGCTCCAAACAATTACAGAACGATAACTTGCCTACAAATGATGTGGAAAATACAAACAGCATATTTACGAGAAAAGATTTACTACGGACTAATAAGCCGAGGATTGTTCCCTGACGAACAGAAAGAATTCCGCAAAGGATCAAGAAGCACAGCATAATTACTTTACATAGATCAGCACATCCTGAATGAGAGCAAGACCAGACACAAAAATCTACCTATGGCCTGGATTGACAACAAAAAGGTATATGAAATGGTTCCAGAAAGCTGGATAATAAACTGCTTCAAAATGTACAAAATATCACATGAAGTCATAAACTGTATCCAAAAACCATGAAGACCTCGAGAGTGGAGCTGAAAGCAGGAGGAAAAAGCTTAGCTGAAATAAAGATCCAAATAGGTATTTTCCAGGGCGATGCACAATCACCCTTACTATCCATAATAGCCATGATGCCACTTAATCACATACTCAAAAAATGCACAGCTGGATACAAACTTAACAGATCGCAAGAAAAGATCAACCACCTAATGTATATGGATGACATTAAACTATTTGCAAAAAAATGAAAAAGAACAGGAAACCCTCGTACACGCCATTAGAATATACAGCCTTGGCATAGGAATAGAATTTGGCATTAAAAATGTGCGATGCTAGTAATGAAAAGTGGCAAACGACATATGACTGACGGAATGGAACTACCTAATCAGGACAAAATTAGACCGCTCGGAGAAAATGAAACCTACAAATACTTGGGTAACTTGAAAGCTGACAATATCAAACAAGTGGGAATGAAAGACAAAATTCCAAAAGAATATCTCAGGAGAACTAGAAAACTACTTGACAAAACTCTCTTGCAGAAACCTCATCAAAGGAATTTATAGTTGGGCTGTGCCCCTCGTTAGATATTTGAGACCATTTGTCAAGTGGACTAGAGATGAACTTAAACAAATGGATCAAAGAACCAGAAAACTAATGACCATGCATAACGCATTTCTTCACAGAGACGACTTTGATGGATTATATTTATCTAGAAAAGAGGGAGGAAGAAGACTTGCCAGCATCGAAGACAGCGCTGAGGCATCGATAACACGGCTCGAAGACTACATAGAAAAACACGAACGAGGACTGATTACAGCCTTCAGAAAAGATACCGACATCACCGCAGACGATAGAATGACAAGGAAACAAAAATGGGAAAAAAACAACTCTCTGGCCGCTTTAAACGACTAATTAACACCATTTCACACGAGAAAAACTGGACCTGGCCAAGAAAAGCAAACCTTAAGAGAGAAACAGAATCTTTCCTAATAGCAGCACAGGACAGCGCCGTAAGAACCAATTATATCAAAGCGAGAATAGACAAGACTCAACAACATAGCAAATGTAGACTATGCAGTGACTGAGATGAAACGATCAATCACATAATAAGCGAATGCAACAAATTAGTTCAGTGGGAGGATAAGACAAGACACGACTTGGTAGGTAAGTTGATCCACTGGAAACGTGCAAGAAATTTAAGTTTGACCACACTAACAAATAGTATATGCACAACCAGGCACCTGTCCTAGAAAATAACACACAAAAAATCCTATCGGACTTTGACAGACACACGGATCACCTACGCTTGGCCAGAAGAGCAGAAACTATAATGATTAACAAAAAAAAAAAAAAAAAGAAAAGATAACTTGCAAAATTGTCGACTTTGCTGTTCCGGCCGAACACGGAATGAAATTGAAAGAATGTGAAAAGAATGATAAGCACCTCGACCGTGCTAGAGAATTGAAAAGGCTGTGGAACATGAAAGTGATTATTGTACCTATTGTGATTGGTGCTTTTGGCACGGTAACTAAAGGATAGTTAAAGGGTCTGGATGACTTGGAAGTTGGCAGCCGAGTGGAGACCATCTAAACAACAGCATTACTGAGAACGGCCAAAATACCAAGAACAGCCCTGGAGACTTGAGGAGACTTGCTGTCAGTCAAACTCCAGTGAAACCCATCAGCCGATACTGATGTGGGAAACTCTAAAGGAGTAAATAATAATAGTAATAACTCTGTAAATAATTATTAAATAACTATGCTTGAAAGGCATCATGTGCACACAGTTATATAGCTTAAACAAATCCAGTCTAATATTGATAATTTTCAAACAGTTCTTTTTGATCCGTACATTGAACAGTAACTCTAAATCAGGGTGAACCAGGGAGTTTTTTTAATTTCTTATTCGATAGGCATTACGCAATTTAAATGTGTCTCCAGGCCATCATTTACCCTGAAAATTTAAGCTGCGTTAGATTATAGATATATATGGTTTCACAGATTTAGTCAGATTTAGTCGCAAATTGGAGAGGGTCCAAATTTTTGTGGAGAGACTGACTGGGGGATTCTGTTGGGTGGCCCAAACCCCCAAGGTAGTTTGAGGGTTAGGTTGCAAGACATTGGAAAAGTACAGGAAATTCAGAAAGAGAAGAAAAAGCATCGAATGCAAGATATAATTTACAATTTCAAGAGACTCTTATTCATATATTTTAAAATTCTATCCTTTCAAATTAAAAAATAAAAGATAAAACCAATCTCTTTACGAAATTCTATGTTATTGTTGCCAGTGATGATGATGATCATGTTGATGGTGGTCACGTTTATTTGCTTTTCCTACCAGAAAATTACAATACTTTGTTTACTTCTCTCACTCTCCATGCTGTCACGTCATTTTAATATACTATATGCTACGTTATATTTTATTAGTTTATTTGGAACGTAGAGACCTATTTTAGTATAAACGGTTTCAAATCAGTTTTAATAAATCATTTTCCTTTTAGTAGAATGAAAAAATTATATCTTTAATGTTTAAAGTGTGGTATGTGTTAATTTTCTATCACTTCTATCTGATATTGATTTCGAAGGTTATATCTCCCTACTCATAAACATATAAAAAGAAGTTATGCCTTTAATATCTTTTTAGTCATAATTTTGCTTCATGAAAATGCCCGGTCGAATATTTCCAATATGACTCTGCTGAATATTACTAACATGAGAAATGAGAGTTTGTCACATCCACCATAATTTCCTGGTCTCTCACCCACCGACTAACATTTTTTCAAGAATTTTTTAACTCCCAAGTATAAGCTTTATTTAAATATTCATTGACATCAGTGTTTTTAGGGTTTTATCATACAGACATGAATAACAGTTTAAATCGATTGCAGATATACATAGATGTCCGGAGGTTTTTCTTGAATTATTGAAACCCTGTTTAAATTAATCAATTCATGAATAAAGTTCATTCCTAATCGGACATTTTTTCCCGAAATATTTAATATAACAAACTGATGAAAGTCCCGCATAATTTTCTGCTTCACTGACAAAGTGCCCATCCCCCCCAAAAAAAAAGCGAAAACACTCACACAATCAAAATTATGAATTTCCATCTCTAAGTGTCAACATTGCTTCTTTGAAAAAAAGTAATCAAACATCGGGGACTAAAAACAAAGTAATACTCCAGGACTTTTTTGTCCATTTTTACTTTTAATTAGACACTAGACAAGAACGCAATCTGTAATGAAGTGGTCGATATCTACCACGAATGAACTTGGTGTCCAGCAGTGTGACCGTCAACAAATGGTCAATAACGAAAGCTCTAGCGGTTGGCGAAAAACGGTTCACAGACAAAAGTTTAAGAATTTCTAGAGAATTAAGGCAGTTAGAAACCGACCGAAAATTAGTAACGAGCAAATGTTTGGCGTTATTGAAATCACTCAATCATGAATTACATAGTTTATGAATTTTTTAACAATAATTTTTACCTTCATTGACGCTAGAATATTACCTCACGTTTTCCGGGTTTTGAGACCGATTCCAGGATTTCATAAAGTGAGTGGCATTTTTGTGTAGCCCTGTTTTTCACGTCTTTTTTTTACAACGTAAACTTGTCTTTATCTCTTTTCTCGTTTTTTTTTTTGGCTTAAGGCGGCAATGCTTGAAATAAATAGACTTCATTTGCTGCAGAGAGTAACTCACACTCTCTCTAAAAATTCTGAGTCCTGGGTATGATACTAAACTGCATCTGAGAGAGTTCATGAGCTTTGGGGTGCCATATACTCCTTCATTGTCCGGTCCTCTCAAACCTTGGGTGAAGGTACCTGTTAATTTTCCGTTTAAAAAAAAATTGAATTGTTTACAATGTATTCGTATTTGGTAGACATGTGTGCAAAAATAAGGAATATCTTTAATATGAACTCCACAATGTAGATATGAACGTACAATTAATGCAATTCCCTATCTTCTCTGCATGTCAACCCTAAATGAAATGACAGGCCGTTAAAATCAATTATTTAATCAATCCATTTATTACAGTCAATTTTCTTTGAGAGCAAGCAAAGTCAAAATACTCCGAAAATTAAATTTGTAGACATTGAGATGATGGGATACATTTAAAATATAGAAAATGATTATCAAATGTAAAATGTTAGGAATGAAAATTTTGACAAAAATGATTTAGAAAATAATTTAGTGAATATACTTTGGAGGAAATTTTACTGCAAGATTCTGTGAGAAATCTGTGTTAAGAAAAAAAAATTTTCTCTTATATCAGCAAGCATTCATAGGTTCTACTTTAGACGTGAATCTCGATCTCTTTCTACAGAAGAGAGACAAAGTTGACACTGATGTTTTAATTCATGTCTTGTACGAATTTGTTTCATTATATCTTTGGATTTCTTGCACATTTATTAGGAAATGTCATTTATCATGAAAATCTTCCACCAAAAACATGTTTATTCATTCGGAATCTAGAGACCATACAATACATTGCAATTACATTGTCTGACATGTTTAGTGATCAGATTGGTCAATCTTTCAAGATAAACAGCCTTTAGATAAAACAGTGCATTGTTTGTACTCGTCATTGCGAGATTCAAAATCAAGATTTGACACAAAATAATGCATCCTTTATTTTTAACCCAGTTGCCATATTTTCTTAAAGCGGCCATTTGCAATTAGCTAAAAAGAACATTGCTTCGTAATACTGTTCGTTTATGACATCTGTTTAACTAAAATTAAAATGTAAAAATAATGTTTGGAAATTAAGTCATAATAATAATTGTGTATTGCCAGTACACAGATTAAATGACGAAATTATCAACATGAAAAGCCCAAACCTAACATTTTCATCATCAACTTGTCGTGACTCTAGCACAGATTTCCCTGATCCTCTCTTGCCACTCGCCTCTATTGTCCATTGCTCCCGGCAGGTCTTCCAGGAGACATGCTGTATCAGCACATAGCTCTTGTCGATAGGTTCTAGCTGGTCGTCCAATCGTTGCACGTCTGTGTATAGGGATCAACAGGTATACATTGCTGATGAGTTCTTCCTCACTTCTCAAGCAGTATGTCTGGCTCGTCTAATTTTGATGGTTTTCGTAATGTGTGGTAGGTGGCAGTAGAGCTGCTATTTTGTGAGTGTTGCCTCTAGGTTTTATTCAATACAGCTAATAGCATTCTTGTGAAATTGCTGTCAAGCTTTTTCTCCTTACGCTTTGTCAACATCCACGGGGTGCATCACTATAGCAGAATTGACATGACTAGTGCTTGGAAAAAATGTGTTTTACTTTGTGGGACAGGTGTTACTTCCATATCACCGATATATATATATATATATATATATATATATATATATATATATATATATATATATATATATATATATATATATATATATTAAAATGTCTGGTGAATTGTAAGGAAAACAACGTAAAATCGGGCTGAAACATAGAATTCCATAGTTAAAAAATACAAATATATCGAAAATCAAAAGCAAATTAAAAAGACAAAAATGAATAACGCTAAAACATATGTAGAACATTCACAAATTTTCTAAAAAGAATCACATTTCTCAACAGATCTCAATGTAGGAAAACATTGAAATTAATAGCATATCAAACCATATCAGAATGTCACAACATTACAGTTAACAGCATATTATAACAAAAATTCCAAACGTATCACGGTATATACAAAAACCACATGTCAGAATTTTAAATTGTACAAATGCATGACATACATTTATATTTGAATTTTTAATTAGCTATATGAAATCCAAAACACCATATCCGACTAGGTTCTATACATTTTTCATTGGGTAAGATTTACAAAAATGTGCCCGGTCTATTCAGAAGAAAAATCTTGAAATCGCACGGAACCTAGAGGCAAATCTATCTATCTATCTATCTATCTATCTATCAACTTATCTACCTATATTATATTATATTATATTATATTATATTATATTATATATTATTTTATTTTATTGAATTAATTTAGAGCGCTATAGCAATGCGAAAAAATTATTATTTATGTTTAATGAATTTCAAAGTAAAACTTCATTTCAGAGACATTTTTAATAAATGAACACGATGTTGGGTGTATAATTGTTTTCTTTTTAAAGATTTAAAAATAAAGCAAATTGAACATTTAACATCATGTTCATTTATAAAAAAAATGTCTCTGACGATGAAGTTTTACTTTGAAATTAATTAGACTCAAATAATTATTATCTCGCATTGCAGTAGCCCTCTAAATTAATTCAATGGAAGAAAATAAAATAATATGTGCAATGCTTCAAGCAAATTACAAAAGAATTATATATATATATATATATATATACATATATATACATATATATATATATATATATATATATATATATATATATATATATATATATATATATATATATATATATTAGCAACTGAAAATATAAGAATAATTAGAAAATCCTTTAAAAATAAGATAATAAAACTAAAACCAAAGCTGAGCATTCACATCCTTGGAATAAAAATAATCGATTTTTACAACTTTTCAGAACGTATCATATATTCTGAATATTTACGAAATTCAGAACAAGTCACCACAAATTATTTACTTACATTCCACTATGTATGAGAAATTCACAATATATCAGAATATATAAGAAATCTAAAATATCACATATCATAATTCACACGTGGTTTAATATTCTTCCTCGTTGGCACTGGACTCATCAATCTGAGTTCAAATCCTTGTTGATGCTTATTGAATTTCACAAACAATTAATATCATAGGATAAGTAATAAATCCAATTTTTATCCTGCAGGTACGAGTAAATTGTAGGGTTGACTGGATTCTTTAACCATCATATAGCAACCATTCTATGAGAAGGAAAATACTGTATAAAAACCAGTTGTACTTTAGTTGAAAATTGGTCTTGTGTCGAATATTGATCGTAGCAGAGGGGTTATATAAGTACAGTCATTTTAGAAATTCAAAACATAGTAGAAATTAGAGTATGGCATATATTATTACAAATAAAAGCATTACCCTACGCTATATATATATATATATATATATATATATATATATATATATATATATATATATATATATATATATATATATATATATATAGTTTTCATGCAAAATATTTCAAGGGTGAAAAATACATGCTCATAAAAACTAGCGAAGGCAAAGTCGTACGTGATGGCCATCAGTAGCTTGAAAATTAGTTTACTAGTCAATAACCGGCGCCGGCAAATTCTTCGAGCGGAACATTACACGAAAACATTGGAACCTAACGAAGCGACAAATTATTTGAGTCAATGGATAACAGATAAAAAATACTGTTTAGAACCAGGGAATGTAATGCGCATCTGCAATAGGTTTCCCTTGTAACTGTGTCGTTTATAAAAATCTATAGAAATAAATGAAAATGTGTATGTGTTTTCCCTGCATAGTTGCTAAGATCATTATTATTATTAATTCTTTTATATGTGTGACCAATTTGCTTTGTATATTATATCTATTAACACATAGCATTTATGACTGTCATGAGATAAAAAAAAGAAGTTAAAAGATGGTTTTAATAAGTAACTGCCCAGCGTTACTTAATTGTAATGTTATGGCTTTATTTTAATTTATTTCAGTTACATCATTTTTAAAGGAGGCCAAAGGGTTATTTGAATTTCATAAAGTTTTAATGAATCAGATCAATTTGCAATAGATTTTAATGCCTATGCTTTTTCGTTGACTTGGAAAATACTTAGCATATATAAAAGTGATTGCAACTAAACAGATACATTAAGAAGATAAAAAATAATGACAACAACTACTTTGTTTACTTGTTTAATTGTATATCAACATTCTTGAGGAATGTAAATAAAATTTAAGCAAGTAAAACATGAGGAAAATTATAAAAAATAAATTTAAATGAATCCTTTTGATATTTGAATAATAATTAAATCAATGTAAATGTTATATAATTACAAGCACACACACACACACACACACACACACACACACACACACATATATATATATATATATATATATATATAATGACAAAGCATAAAAAGACTCTAACAAACTCAAATCCCTAGACATTAGGAAGATCCTAAGTACCAATACAAAAATCAAAGATAAAAATAAGAACCATTTAAAAATCCTTGAATTAATAAAAATAATATATATGTATATATATTCTGGAAGCCTGGAAGAAACTGCGTTTCATTTTATCGGTTAGGTCTGATTTCCAAATAATCGATAACCTATTGATAGCTGTCCATGCTTTCGCTAGCGGTCACATCGATACTGCTATATGGCTGCACTACATGGACGCTAACAAAACGGCTGGAGAAGAAGCTAGACGGCAATTACACAAGAATGCTACGTGCAATCTTAAACAAGTCCTGGCGGCAACACCCCACAAGACACCAACTGTACGGCCACCTACCCCCTATAACGAAAACTATTCAAGTTAGACGAGCCAGGCATGCGGGACACTGCTGGAGAAGCAGGGACGAACTCATAAGTGATGTACTCTTATGGACCCCCACACATGGCCGTGCAAAAGCAGGACGACCAGCACAAACATACATTCAGGAGCTATGTGAGGATACGGGATGTTGTCCTGAAGACCTACCTAGGGCGATGAACGATAGGGAGGAGTGGCGAGAGAGGGTCAGGGATATCCGTGCTACCAGCGCGATATGATGATGATGATGATGATGATGATGATGATATATTCTGAGCTTGGGTTAGTTATAGCTCAAGGTAGGAAGTATGGGGTATTCAGTTAAACTCGAACTCACGAGTAATCGTTTGCCAGTCTTGTCTGCTTATCATTACACTACCCGCGAGAATATTCTTTATCTTAAATTGTCAGCAAGAAGAAAACCAAAGGACATCTGGGCCGAAAGGCAGATATTTACCCAAAAAGAAGTAAAGACTCGTTTAAGCATAATTATTTAACTATTTTTTTCTAATTTCCATGAAAATCTAATGGATGCAGAAATAATTGACATGCACTAAATAAAAATAGAGAAAAAAAGGTACCCAATAATTTGAATAATACCAGTAATACACACACACACACACACACACACACACACACACACACACACACACACACGCACATATATATATATATATATATATATATATATATATATATAAGGAAGAAAGTGTTATGATAATTCGTACGTAAAATAAAACATGAGGCCAATATAACGCACTCATTTTTATTTATACAGTTCATTTTTTTATTGACTGATGCGAGACTGAACAAAATTGATCAGAAATTCGTCATAGTGCCATCAACAATATCAGAACCATATTTTGCTATCCTACATAGGCCTTTCTTTATGGGAGAGTACCGTTGTAATATTAGTGATAAAGTAGTAAGCGAATTCGAACTCCAGTAGCACAACTGTGTTCACTTTCGGATTTATACCCTTGGGAAAGCTATGAACTCTACTATTCAGTCTGCTATGGATTAAATTTTATCACTTCTGTTCTTCTACAATAATGGCTTTGACATCAAATAATTCTGCTAAACTTGAGATAGCATTAAATTAAAGAAAAGATACGAAACCTTTCTTTTTGACCAACTTAACGCATGGGAACGAACTTTCTAGATAATTAAAAATTGTAAGGTCCCGAGGTAAGGTCGGTTACAAAATATATCTAAATAATTACAAAAAAATTGAACCGCTGGTACGAAGGAATCTGTCCATGTGAGAAAAGCTTCAAACGATACAGGATGATTAAAAAAATACTTATGATTTTTTTAAGTAAAAAAGCGTAGAAATAAAAAGCAATAATCATAAAAAGAACATTGTCAAACATACCATAGAAATTGAAAAATTGTTTAGCTCAGATTATAAAATTGATTCCTGTTAAATTGTATTATATAACAATTCTGAATTTTCCAATTATTTCATTATAACAAAACAGAAGTGTGTATATATTTTTGCAACACATTTATACGGATGAAAAATAAATACAGAAATGTATATTTCTCCGAATAGTCCTACCTTTCCAAATTTTTTTCCATTAATATCTTGTGACAGAATTTGATGTCATTGTCAAGTGAGGGCTGTTTTGAAGCCAAATGTAAAGGCAGTATTTCTTTATAATTTGACGTATGTCTCTTGGGTAAAGATAGAATGATACACTCATGTAGAAGCTTCAAATAAACGTCTGGCCTGTCTCTTTTTATCTCACGTCTCTCTTCCTCTCTCTCTCTCTCCCTCTCTCTCTCTCCCTCTCTTTCTCTCTCTCTCTCTCTCTCTCTCTCTCTCTCTTGCATTCCTTATTTCTCTGTTTCAGCTCCCATTCTCTCTGCCGCTTATTTCTCAATTTATTCAATTTTCTCTTTCTGGTGAATTCTACCAGTGACGAAGAAATAAATAAATGAAAACCCAACTTATATAACGCTTACAGAATGCGAAATAACGATGAATAAATAAACATCAAATTCTGAATATCTACAATAGTATTAGTGCCTTGCGTAAAAGTGAGAGTCTCTCTCACAAAATAATGTCAAAGGAAAAGTCATCGACTAAAACATGAGAAGACATCATCCCAGGGATGAATTAAACGGACAAAATCGTATGTACAGTTTAGTTCTTACGTTCATTAACATGGTTATCATGCAGGCCGACAATGTCTGTGATTTTCCACACCCTCATTCATCGAGAGTCGCAAACTCCCAGGATATTT
Source organism: Sepioteuthis lessoniana (assembly GCA_963585895.1). Classification (NCBI taxonomy): domain Eukaryota; kingdom Metazoa; phylum Mollusca; class Cephalopoda; order Myopsida; family Loliginidae; genus Sepioteuthis; species Sepioteuthis lessoniana. The sequence continues at coordinate 71,251,569 of OY757904.1, forward strand.
TAAGGAAAATACTATTGTATCTAATAACAGATTACTAAAATGTTAAGCTCCAGAACACGTGCTCTAAATATTATTCGAAAAATATAACACTGAAACTCAAAACGGTATCTTTATGATCACCTGCTTCAGTTTAAGTCACTTTTAACTCCAATTTCGAGACTTTCAATAGGAGAGAATAATGATAAAGAAAGAAGCCATCACATATCACTTTGGTTAAAATAATCCTTTCTATGCTCATCTTGTACTGTATTAATATGCCTTAAAAACGAATTAAATATATACTATTGGTAAAAGTAGAGGAGATTGGATTCTTTATCCTTTCGTACGACAAATAATCCAAGTGAAGGAAAACTCTGAATTCTAATCACTCAAAATCCGCTAAAATGACGATCTTGTGTCACATGCTGCCCGAAGCTGAGGACCTCTGTTAGCGTATAAATAGAATAAATGAAGATAAAACTTACATCAAACCTAAAATAGAATGTTAATGACAAACGCATCGTCGCAAGTTCTGGGAGCAAAAATGAAACCCAGGTGGACGTAGTTGTAAACAAACACGCAATTCCAATACTTTTTTTCAGATTAAAGCCTTATACATTATCTCTTTGATTATAAATGTCCATTTTTTATTTGTGTAGTTATTTATTGTGTTATGGGTACTGTGTTTTTTGCATTCTGTTTCTTCTTTAATACATTTTCTAATCTCTCTCACCTGGTTGGTTAACAAGTAATCGGATTTTTCCACTCTCTGTGAATAAGGAATTATGAATCCACCTTATATATTCCGAGTGGTGTTATCGTTATCTTTATAGAAAATAGGCATGGTGACCCAAGTTCAAATCCAGAACAAGGCCCATTGCGTTTTTCATAGTATTAATACCCAGTTGTGGGTGAAATTGTAGTACATGCTGTACTCTTCAATTTTCTAGGACAACTGCTCTAAGAGAGGAGAAAATCGAAATTCTAACCTGTTAAACACTGCTAAAATATTAACGTGTTACATCCTGTTCATGTGGAGCATTGCCAAATACATCTATTCCAAACTCTGTACAATCATTACGGCTATAGTGAAATCGATCATCACGATGTTCTCGATCGTGAAGCCGGACTAAGATAAGCTTAATAAATACCAGACGCCAGGTAATTGAGGATTGGTTAAATCCTATCATCACTAGCTAATCCTAACGTCAGCTAAGTCGGCTGGACCTGGTGAATACACCGACGGCGTCGCTGCAGAATGGTTGGCCCTGTTGGCTGGTACTGTAGAATACATCGACTGCATCTCTGCAGAGGGGTTATACTCCCCAACCGAGTGACCTAGATATGAATCTAAATAATCTGATGTTGAGTTTAAGTAATGCTGGAGCTTTGGGAAAGGCTGAGTACCTCTTCAATGTCTTCGTTCTCGGGACCACTCTGTCCAGGTTTGAGTAGAACCAAACTGTGTGCTTATGCTAAACAGGATTATTTGAAATAAAACTGTTTTGACATTTAAACTCTGTACTTATGCTAAACTGGATTGTTTGTAATAGAAACGTGTATATGCATAAAAATGCATTTGGCATTGAATAACCTCTAATATTTGATGTGTCATAAAACCCAACAAAAATCAGCAGAATGGTAAATCAACTCCAATGAGTGTCTTGTATATGACAATAAACCATCTGATGATGAGGCTCCAGCCACAGAACTTTAAGGAATGTGAAGTGTTCCCTCAATACCATTGCTCTCAAGTCCACTGACCTCAAGTGACAGAAACTGTTAGGATTCCATGTATGAATCAAATCAAACTAGTGTCCTGGGTTAGACACTAAACTGCATCTGATGGCAAAGCTCCTGTCCTATATCTTTGTCTTTACTCTCAGATCCACTTTAAGGGTCCTTTCTATGGGTCGAATTGAAATACTTAATCATTTACTATATTTGAACATATTTAATTGCGTGCGTTTAAAAATGTTACCAAATGATTATTGGTTTCTAAATCATATATATGTATTTACCCCCTCCACATAGGCCGGATGTGACACAAGGTCAGTTTTTAAACGGAGTTTAACTGGGCTTAATTCAGATTTTTCCTTCACTTCGACGAGTTGCCTAACCAGGGTTAATAAGTTCAATCTACTCAACTGTTTACCCATAGCTGGAAGGAAAATTTGATTCTAATCTTCCCATATAAGCGATATGAAACAGTCCCGGATTTGTGTCTTTGTCTTCGTGTCTATTTCATACGACAATAACCTTTACATCACGGCACAAATACAGCTAACAATATATATCAAATATACAAATATATATACACATATATATGTATGTGTTTATTTGTATATGAGTTTGTCAACAGGATTTGGCATTAAATAATATGCAAGAGTTGATATGCCATAAAATACAACCAACTAAGCAACCAACCAATCCTAATGGTTGGAATTTTGACATGTTAAGTGGAGCCTTAAAAATAACAGTCGCTTAATTGTGCTGGATTTTTACAATTCTAGACAAACATAATTTACAATTGTATTGAGTTTACATCAACCTGTTTGAACTTCATCTACGTGTAAAGCTCTGCTTTCGAAAAGTGGCAAAACTACTCTTCAGATTCATTATACTCTGGTCTATTCTGACACGAATAGGAATAATCCGTTAGATTAATTTGAAAATGATGATTATTAGAAAGGATTACGGTGTTCGAATTAAATATATTAAGAATAATTACGTCTAAGCTATAATCGTAAACAAACGATTATTAGGATTCACTTGAATCCCTACAATTGCTGGCAAAATATTATTAGGCATGCTTATCTTGACAGTTATTGTCGCAGAAAATGGAATTACCAACCAACGTTCAAATCCTGGACGAACCAGTTTTGTTCACTTCCCGTTTATGCATTTGAGAAAGGCATGTAACCTTGTTTTCCTGCCCCAGAAATAGGTAAATAATAATGAAGCAATAAGTTAGTTTGTATTAGCCTTGGTATGAAAACCAATCTAGTAGGAGATCAGAAACCAAACCCGAGTGGGCCTCGAGAATCGAGTCGGACACAGTGCTCTTGATGCACGGATCGGTTTATCTGGCTTGCTCGCTTAACTCGTCACGCTGCTCAAGTCCCCCCAAGACATGCATAACGGGAAGTCACCATCCATGTAATGCACGCAGAGACGAACACTACTTGAGCCTCAGGAGATCGTCCCTCCAGGCTCTAAGCCTCTCTGGAGGGGCTAGGTTTATTGTCTCGGGTAAGAGGCGCCCCTTTTTCCGGGGAATGTCTGCTGGACCCGAGGCATTTTTGGGAATGCCTGGCGTGTCAGGGCTACTATCCTGCACTCACCCCATCTTAAAAAGGCCCTGTGCCACATCGTCCAGTTAGTGGGACGTACGACAAATGCCATCTAGAAGGAAAACTCTGAAATTTAACCACTTTTACACTGCTAAAATTTATTGTGTCGCATTCTTTTCTTTAGCGAAGAGTTGGATAAATACATGTTTCAGCATTATATACCCCCCCATGTTAAAATACTGTAAAGGTACCCAATCAATCAATCATTCTACCTGGGAACCACGTGTGCGATTTGTGCCGTGCATCTTAGCTCATCAAATGGAAGAGACACTTTGCTGTGGAACAAGCATAATCAATTCAAACCGTCAGGGGAACATTACCAGTGGTTTCTAAATGTCCAACTTTTCATTTTTTACTTCATGCCTGACTAACCTAATGATCAGAATTAACACCAAAAATGCTAATATGTACTTTGTACTTCCAAGACAAATTAAGTATTATCAAGAGCAAGAAAACAGCAGCGGAAATTGATTAAAGAAAAATAGATAGTGAGGAATATGTAGGAAAGGTAAAAAAATAAATAAAGGGATACTGATCAATTCTAATAGATATGAACTGATAACGAGTGCTATATATAAACGTATCTCTCCTAATATAACGTTCAACAACGAAATTATTTCCACAATATTCAATGTATGGATTCTTTGAATATGTATAACATAAATAGATTCTGTGATGTGTTTTTAAAATTAAGGCAAGCAAATAACATTATTATCTCTCACCGCAAGAATCTAATACAATTGACGGTAATTAAAGTTTACATTATATGCATCACATTACATCTTAAATGTCAACTGACTTTTTGAGAGTGTTTGTATTAACAAATATTTACTCCAATCATAAAATCCAAAACAAAATATATAAAATTCAAAAAAGGTTTATGCCCTTTAATTATAATAATTTCAATCTTCATTAGGAAATTATTTTTGCTAATGTCATCTCTCAAAACTAGGATTATAATTTATAAATTCAATACACACACACACACACACACACACACACACACACACACACATGCATATATATATATATATATATATATATATATATATATATATATATATATATATATATATACTGCAGGAAAAATATGCTATTGCAGATTGACTTAGTTTCTTTTTAAAATAAATTGTAGCTATTGATGAGACTGTTTTCTCCTTTTCTATTTGCGTCTTGAAATGAATTTATTTTTGTTGTATTGTGTAAATAGATCCCTGAAAGGTGAATTTTATATAGGAAAAGGACAGGATTTAGCAGGCCTATAAGAACCAGATGTTCATTAAAATTCCCTGATTCTCCCAAAAGTTTTGTATAATACTAATGAAACTGATAATATGTTAAACTCAATCAATACATTTTTAATGTCTTATGAAATAATATTCATTGTATGAGCAATGGATACATAATGGTTTTAAGTAATACAGTTTTAAATAAAAAGTAATTCAAACTATTTGTTCATCAGTAAAAAAAAAACATTAATTCTATAAATAGATCTAATTAAGACTAACCGACGTTAAACCGTGATTTAAGAAAAGTCTACAGTTAACGAGCACATTATCAAACTTCTTAGGGATAGCAATTAACCAATAGATTTAAAGAAAACAAAATTGAACTTCAAAAATATTTTAGACTTCTAGAGATATAAAAAGAGAACCGATAGTTTAAAGAAAGTCAGGCGAAAAAGAGAGAAGTATAAGCAAGTAAAAAATAACTTTTTCGGACTTACAGACCCCATAATAATCCGAAGAATAACAAACAAGCAGCACTATAAGAAAGAAAACCTATTCGAGTGAATACATTCCTTTTCTTCACCTACTAATTATTTTCCCTAAAATAACTGTTTAGAAAATTTGCTTCTGACACCAAAATAATTTTAAACTGAGGACTCTCTCTCTTTCCCCCCCCTCTCTCTCTCTCTCTCTTTCACTGTCTGTCTGTCTGTCTGTCTGTCTGTCTCTCTCTCTCTCTCTCTCTCGTACAATGCGTCTAATAAAAAATAAAAATCACTGTTTCTATTTTTCCAATATTTATAAGTTCTTTTTATTTCTTGTTTGTCAAATTTCTTTTGTCCATTTAATTCCCGAGACCTAGTTTCTACTAAAAACCTCTCACAAGCAAAAATATACTTTGCTATACTCGTTTTTCTGTATCAAAATATTTATTATTTTCCTTATCGTTGTCCATCTTCAGACTAAGTCTTATTCTTCAGATATCTGCTAATGATTATATCACACTCGGCTGATAGAGTCACCGATTCAGCTACTAATACTGGTTAAGTATTGTGTGGGACTTCACCCTTCGTTTACTTGCAATGTTTTTAAAAAAATAATGAAATATTCTTAAAGTATATACTTAAAAAGTTTTCAAAACAAAACTCTTGGTGTAATGATAGTCGTACTAGGGAATGGATACCGCGATCCGATTACAAATCCTCGCCGATTCTGTGAGCATTTCCCAGTGCATCAATAACTTTATGAAAGGCATGAATCCAACAATTCTTCCTCTTCCAACTATCACTAAATAATATGGCAGAAAGTACTCTTTTACTTTGGAAGGGCAACGGGTTCATATGTCACATCATGCTCGTCGACTTATTTAGCGAAACTAATTTTGTTAAAATCTATTAAATAAAATCCATGTTATTTACTTTATTAATATCGGGGGTGTCCTCGTGGTGTAATGGTTAAAGCAATGGACTACGGAATCGTAGTACACTAGTTCGTACTCCAGTCGCGCTATTACGTTCACTTTCGGGCAAATACCCTTGGGAAAGGTATTAACCCCCCTTATCCTCCCAGCTTATGGGTTAAATAGTACCACTGCTGTTATTCTTGGAGAATGGTTTTGGCTTTAAATAACCTACAAAGGTTGATATGCCATTAAACAAAGAAACCAAATAAAACCACACCTTTATTGATATCCATGCATTCAATTTCAATTTGAAAGTATACCATATCCTTATGATAAAAATTTGTGTTGATGCCGATAATTATTTGATTAATAAATTTAAAAAAAAAAAAGCAAATTTCTTCTATGTTTTAATCAAAAGTGTTTTTGGGGATGCTGTCGTAGTGTAATGGTTAAAGCGTTGGATTGCGGAACCGTAGTAAGCGAGTTTGTATTCTAGTCGCGCTATTACGTTCACTCTCGAGCAAATACCCTTGGGAAAAGTATTAACCCCCTTATCCTCCCTGCTATGAGTTAAATATTACTACTACTGTTCTGCTAGGAGAATGGTTTTGGCATTAAAACAACCTACAAAGGTTGATTTGCCATTAAACAAAGAAACCAAACCAATTTTTTTAAAAATAGTACTAAGGATAAAAACACGTAATATAAAACGCAAAAATAAAAACACGCAGGAAAAAACGCAAGAAAAAAAACACGCAATATAAAACATAAAACTTTGATGACAGCAGGGTTATTCAGAACAAAATGGTTGATAAAGATATATTGGAATTTGTTATTTTAAGGCTGGTTGTAATGAAATGAAAGGCTTAGCATTCCTTAACTATTAAATTTTAACAGCGTTAAAGAATATAAATCCTAAATAAGAATAAAAGATTCACAGATTCTCAGAGACAGTATCATCAAATATCCGTAGACAAGAAGCAGAAGATTATTTCCGTATAAAAACAAATAGGGACAAAAATATTTCTGAAAATAAACCCAAATATTTCCCAGAAACAATCGGTACACAATATTCTGCAAACATGTCATGAATAATTCTTCTTATTATAAATATGGCATGTCATCCTTCATTAAACTTGAAATGTTTTAAAAGAATGCTATAGAACAAGTGTAAAATATATTCTCCTTTAGAAGCAATACAAGCTTAAAATTGGGGTGTAACGGTTATCTTCGTAGAAAATAAACTCAGTTATGCGAGTTCAGATCCTTGATTAGACCTTTTACGTTATTCATACCCTTTTATATTACACATTGAATACAGTTAATGTTCTGCTTCCTATGATAAATAAAAAGGCCGGGTAGATACATCAATTTTTAACATTTTGACTGTTGATATTATACTGCAAATTTTGATACAGATGAAATAAAATGTTCCAGCTTTTCCATTTTTAAAAAATTAGATTCAACAATATAAACCCTGAACTATAGGTATGTATACATGCGTGACACATACAAACCCCAAGCACAGCTAGCTTGATAGATTAATAGGATTAATATTGAAATCGTTGGTTGTTTTATTTTACGGCATATCAACCTTTTTTCGGGCCATTTAACGCTGAATTAACTTCCAAAAAACTCAGTTTATTTTATAATAGTTTTTGTTTACAAACAGCTAAGTTTCTGAGTAGTTCAGTCAATTTTCAATACAGTTCTATTTAAAATAATTCAGTTTAGCATAAGTACGCAGCTTCAATGTCAAAAACAGTTCTACTAAAACAATTCATTTTAGCATAAATACATAGTTAAGTTCTATTTGATCCATAGATAGGGCATATCAGGTGCTACCAATCTGGGCAAACATGAACCTGGGAGCAATGACAATAAAGGGGCACCTCGCATTCCCCAAAGCTTCATCATTACTGGAACCTCACCATCAGATTGCTTCGTGTTATATGCAAGACACTCTTACCACAATGCAGAGAAGCAGTTGTTGTATTCTACAGCTCCAGCCGACAGGGCAATATGTTTAGATAGATAAATAAATAGATAGATAAGAATATATTGTGATAGATAGATAAACAGATCGATCAGAATATACTGCGAGAAATAGATCAGAACATATTGAGGTTTAGAGAGAGATAAGAACATACTGTGATAGAGAGTGGGGTGGAATAAGGGAGAGAGAGAGAGATCTGAATGTAATCCTACAATAAAAGCATGTTCACCATCAATTTATTTCGGCTGATACACACAGATACATAAAAGGCCATTTCACCACTCAAGAACATTTAGGGAGGCTATTTTTAGCCTTCAGCAGAACTTACATCTTTTGTAAATGAATTGTCTGATTCAAGGGATGACTGTACAAACTTCTATAAATTTAAAACTATGAATAAAAATTTTAATCAAATTTCCGCATGTTTACCAATATTTCATCTTGTCATGCGCAACTTCTGATGGAACGTTTATGCCTAGAGCCACTAAACGACCAACACCATACTCTAACATACTCCCATACCTTCTGCATCTGTGTTCGCCATTGTTGTTCCGGTTATTCTGAAAAGCATCATATCAAAATGTGGACAGCCAGTGCCCGCCAGGCCTTGTTTTTGAAAGTGAAATATTAAGAAGTTAAACAACCCAAAACGTGACAAATCAATGCTTTCCTACTCGTATTCTAATGTAGAAACGAGGAATTACTTAATGGGCCACTTTGTCAACACGGCGATCATTTCACTTATAATTCTAATGCGTGAGCTTTCTTGTTGCAGCCTTTAGAAGGCGTATATTAAATCATAAAATATTACCGCAAATATCACCAGAAAAAATTACCATTTCAGGCAAAATGCACTTGTAAGAAATAAATGAACACTTCGCTAACGAGAATATTTAGATAAAATTAATGCATCCACCATTACAAAAATGTATGATTGTTGTTAGAATTTCAACAGAAATATAGTGTCTAATGTTAGGTGATATGTCGACCCACTACCTACCCAAATATAGCGATAAATTTAGTGGGGTTAGTTGATAGATTGGTTTGGTTTGGTTTCTTTTTTATTGGCATATCAATTTTCGGGAGTTACTAATGCCTAAGAATCCTTGGAGAACTGTTATGATATTATTTAACCCATAGCAGACAAATGGGTTTTGGTGGATGGCAGTTTAAATTTCCGTTCCCTGAAGATTAATATAATAGCCGTCTTCCCAACACGAGTGCACCTGATGGCCGTGCCTGTGACCGTAATCAAAGCCACACCCACTAAAGCTTTCCTGGTTAGAGCAAAATATTCTTATATGCATTTTCTCTTATTCGAGGGATAGTGGTTGTGGAGTTATTGATAATATCAATCCTCTCCGAATTTGGATTCCAGTTATTAATTCTACTCCTTCGATTCCCTCTGCTTACAGTACTAGATTTCCTCTCACTGACCAAACAGTTCAGTCTTCTATATTGAGTTCTATTAATCTCCTTCCTCTACTTTCAGGGCTTGCTTTTCTCTCACCTCTATCCCAAAAGGGACAGGCTTTTTCCTTTTCTCAATATTTTTGTTTAGATCATAACGGTCAAATAAAACTTCCCACATTTCAAATCTAGAAAACAGGAATTATGTTAAAATGTCTGTCTCCAGATACAATTGTACTTAGCACACCTGACTGTCAATATATCAGACTTTTGACGCCAAGGTTGAATCCACTTGTCTATTTTGCTCGCAGAGAAACTATCAGAATAACAACTTACACCGGACAACTTTTCAGACAAAACAATATTTTCAATGTTTTCCTTAATAAAGAATAACAATATAAACATAAACTTATTCAAAACAAAACGCGTCATGTATCCTTGCTGGCAAGGACACATGGTGCAGTGGATAAACCGTTTGGTTGGAAAGTGCTTCTGAGTGAAATCCTAAGGGGAATACCGGTTCAATCCCAACAACAGGTAAGAATAACAAGAGCTATTTCTATAACTTGTACCCTGTCATGGTTAACATTATTGTCCAGTCTACCCCGGTAGTTCCAATAAAAGGTTCAGTTCGAGATTCTGTGTGGGCTCCCTAGTTTGACATGTAACACCTGAAGAAACCAGTTGGACATAATGGCCGAAACGCTATGGGTAAAACAATAAAGATGAGGTCAATAGTTCAAATATTGTAAGTAAAAACTATTCTCAAGCTTGATCTCAGAACTTAAGACAAAGAACTATTAGTGTTAAATTTCTATTCTTAAAACATTCAACTACGTGAAAAAATGAGCCCTGTTTCGTTTACATTTACATAACCTACCAACTAATTGTTTAAAAATAATAAAATATCTAATATATACGTATAAATACGAATTGGAATTTTATGACCTATATATGTTGATATGCCATGAAACACAGCCAATCAACCAAACTCCTAGGCATAAAATAATCCTACATAGGTTAACAGTCTGTTAAGACGAATCGTTTAATCAAACAATTGTACTATAATCAATATCAAGCATAAATCTATTTAATGCAAGCGCGATCCAAAAAAGAACAGTTCAATAATATGTGCTAAGATTCTCAAATCTACTTTTAACTAGCGGTTAAACACAATTCTTTTTGATAAATTTTGCATATTTCATGTAGTAATTGAGATAACATTTATTGCACACTTATTCGAAAATAAATAATTTCACAAATAACGTTCTTTTCTTTACCTGATTTCCCAAAAGAATATTATTGTTCGCTGTGTTTATCAACGAATTCGTAAAAAGCCACCAAAAATTCAAAGCTTTCTTTATAACAGCTAATTGAAGATAACACTGAAATTTACGATGCGCCCAATTCCACGCAATGTCCTGACAGAAGACATTGATAAACTATGTAAAGGTTAAAAAGAAACCTTTGTCAGAAACTTCAAGTAGAAAAGTGGTTGATATTCCTTTCTTTATTTCTACAGGTCTTCAATCATTGCCCTGGAGTTTTGTTGAATACAAGATACCGCGCTACCATTTTGCTAGCGTGATCAAAGTAAAAGCACAAATGTATAATCCGATAGGCGCACAGAAAATAGCATATGATTGTCTATGGATGCGCATACACGCACAAAAGACATGAATCTTTTTGAATTACATCTTCATAAATATGCATCAACATCCATGAACAGAGGAATATGCAATAATAATAATAATAATAATAATAATAATAATAATAATAAGACAGTAGTCATTTTGTATTGTAGGCACGTGTGCCAAAGTAAATAATTGTGTGTCATAAATATTTCACGAATCTATGTATATATGAATCAATTTTTACACATGCCTATCTTTAAGAGATCTCTAACAAAGACCTCCGATTAGCATGTCAAACTTGTAAGCCAGTGTTTGCAAGTTTACGTCTCAGTGTACGAAGCTGTGGATTTCAATTTAATTAGGCTGAATACACATATATGTAGATATATAACTATCATTTTATATAGGTTTCGTCGTGTACTCATGGTAGGTACATTAGTCATGCAGTCATAATAAATTTAATCCATATTTACATTAATTTACACATCCTACACTTTGGCAAAATTCATGGAATTAGCACAATTAAATGGTGTCCTCTTCCGTTTATTTTATTTAGCAGTAAATAAACTGATAACAGGGATAATTTTTTTCTTAAATATCTGAACGTTTTCGTTTCATATAATGTCTTTTAATCTAACTATTTTGAATTATTCTATTTATTCATAGAATTATTTACAAGTGACACAGAAAAATATGGAATTATGTGACAACTGAACAAAATTGAAAAATGTAATTAATACTTATTCGTTTCTTATTGAGCTTGGGGATGACCTAATTTTTTTCAAGCAAGGACTTCTCTCATTTAAAGTAATATACTCTATGAATGTTCTTCCAACTATCCCAAATGTCATTTGATCGATCTTCTATGGAAGATGGAAAAATCATTCATGAGTTCTATGTAAACATGCGCATTAATTGTTGAAGGGTCCGCATGAAGACCCTTACCAATGACTTGGGAGATGTATATGCCTTCTTCAAACAAATCTTTATATGCTTCCTTTTAACCGTACGAGGCAAAAGTTCTTACATCAGCGATTTGACCAATGCAGATTCTTGGTTCAACACTTTACTAACTTTAAGTTTATTTCCTTATAATGTATATTAGTGCTTGTGTTTGTGTGGGTTTTTTTCATGTAGATTCCATTCAATCGATTTCTTTGTTTTTTTGGAAGCTTTGGCTTCTCTTGTTTTTCTTTTTCTTCCCGTAAAGTCTTCTATTTTCAAGGGATCTTGCTTTATGACTTCTATCCTGACATTTCCCAGTCATTCGTTATCTATCAGTATGTGTTTTTCCTTTTTGACCATCCCATTTCTTTTATATTTCTACCAAATTTTACAAAGTGCTAATTAGGAAACAAACATCGTCTTTCGCCAGCATTTGTCTGTGAAATGCTTACTTGAATAATTTTTATGATCCTTTCCTTTGTTTCAATTAACAATTTGTTTGTGTCTTTCTTATATTCACTTAGCTAAGTCCAACTGCTTGTTTTGGTCTGCAAGAACTGCTTTTAACTACATATCCACGCCTCTATTGGTATTTTTTATGAATGCAAATTACAAGATCATACCATATTCAATCCTCAAAATTGAGGTATTTCATCATATTTTCCTTTATTCTGGAAAAAAACATTATTTTAGATAATTCAGTATTGTATTATATGGAATATTTTGTTACGTCAAAATATGTAAATATTAAGGGATAATGCTTCACATCTTATCTGTTATTAGGTTATATACAGCTAGATAAATAATATTTTAACTGTGTACTCATTCCATAATATTATCCATGGATAGTATTGTATTCTTAGTGATTAGGTTTAATTCAGGTTCCGTGGATTCTGAGGAAAGATTGCTGATTCTTAAGTTATATTCTCCTATCATATAATTACTATTAAGTGTGTTCTTTCATCAAAAAATATGTTTGGAAAAAAATATATTCAGGGGGCTTACTAAAATTAATGAGTTTAATAGCAATGGAAAGATATAGTACATGGAGAGATACGCTTGAATATATCTTTATCGATACGTTATAAGTGGTCGTGTTTAGTCAGTCGCGAAAGTATTGCTGGGTCGATATAACGGGGTAATATCTTCAATTAAATAGAATTTACTAATTGTGTTTAGCAAGTATAATGTGCATTGTTACAAGGAAACAGGGAGGGAGAGAGAGACACAGAGACAGAGACAGAGACAGAGAGATGAGCTGCCATTTAAAGATTTGAAATGTTTCCCTAGTATTTGTATTGGTGCGATTTCAAGTTCTTACATATCATCAACCTTTGAAGATTATGTTTCCTCATTCAAGCCGACTATCACCATATATGTTGCGAGCAGTGAGGCGATTACAAATCTATTCATTTACAAGTAAGTATATCTCCTGACATTTAAGCCAAGCTGATGCGTTGTCAATTAAACCATTACAAACTGATGAACAAGATATCAGAAACAATGATTCCGCAGAAGCATTTCAATTCCTATAATTGTATACACCACCCCAACAGCACTAGTCTAATCAGAAATTATTCACGGTTACCTTGCTGATACCTCTATCAGAAGATGAAGGTAGAACAATTCTATAAATGCTTTTAACTATACATATATGAATAGATGTCTCCGTTTAAGATGAATGTACAAACATGAATGCATATTTTTGTAGAACATTGTTAAGATTAATGTTAATATTTTTCCAAAGTATATCATTAATTATGAAATCAGTTAGATTAATTCTGGATTCTTAATCAATCCTCACACACACTGGTTGACTATATTTAATACTGACACCTACAGTTATCTTCCCTTCATTTGGCATCATACACATACAGTCTTCGGAATGTCATTTGTCTTGTTATTTAATTTGTTTCCGATGAGTGAACTTGTCTTGTGTTATCCGTTTTCGAGAGATCACATATTCTCTAAATGAATTTTTTATTCTCACAAATGTTTTAAATTCAAATAAATCCTACCATTAATTCATATAATTTAATCTAGTGTTTTAAATAAATTTATCAGCTCGAATATTCAGTAGTTGAAAAAAAAAATTTTGCTTCTAGTCTGTTATTAGTTCATAAAGTACAGAAAAAAAAAAGTGAATATCCTCTCAGTGTAATTTTTCCCGGTTGAGAAGATTTTAGTTTATAAGACATAGTAGAGATAAAATTCATTTAAACTTGTTCAGTGTTTATATGGTAATATATTGAAGCCAAAGTAACAAAACTAGATTTGCACGTAATCCGTATTTCTGTCTGTATGTCAACCTCCCTGTCTGAGTCAGTCTGTATATCTGTCTCAAACCATTATGCACCCTCGAAACTCTTATACTCGTGTCTATTTTTAGCAATTGATAATTTATGTGAGTTGTAACAATTAATGATGCAAACCTATACATATCCTTCTACAAAGTGATGACTTTTATAAACAGCCTTTAAATAAATTGTAATATCACGCATTTTTACTGTTATTCTATCTTTGAACTAAAATTACTCTGAATCTTTTTCAGAAATCATTGAATGATTTTTGGTCTCCTTAATGATACTCGAATCATGTAAATAAATATCAAATATATTGCCACAAGCTGGTCACTCATAGGCATGTAGGGAATATATATATATATATATATATATATATATATATATATATATATATATATATATATATATAATTTACACTCCTGTATTTTAAAATGGCCGTGATACCACTTGTTCCCGAAATAAAAATGGCGTACTTTGGTAAATTAATCAGTCTCGGGAACCTATTGGTTTGGAAAGTCATGTGGTTCTTGCTCACAACTACGTCCGCAACTTTGATTTTGTTCCGTGCATTTGGAGACGACTGCATGACAGGGTTTGCCTATATGTACTCTCGTCTTCCAAGAACTCACTCTCTTACACTGTGATTTACAGAGAAAGCACACTCTCTCTTTCTCACATTTTAACTTCCAGGAGTCAACCTCACGAAAATGTACACATTCTGCAACCTTTTTCTTTTCTCTTCTACATTTTCGTTTAGACTTGCTCCAGCCTCGAACACAACCACATGAATCTCGTGAAACCCCGAAAGAGACAAAAAAAACAACATGGGAGAAGACATATGCTTTCTAGCACACGTTGCAGTATTTCTATTAAACGATACCTTACATGAAATACTTAGTCCACATACATTTCAAGTCTACAGGACACTTTCAACATTTAGCCTTTTTTCATAATACCCGTGTTAGGTCACGCATACACACACGCACACACAGAGGAATATTCAAGAGACTATATTAGAATATTTGTAATGTTTTTCTTTCATTTATTTCTTGATATATAAATTTAATTTTGTTTGTACTGCTTTGTTATTTTCTCCGCCTCTCTCACATCTTTACTTCATTTTGTCTGTTCAAATATAAACAAACATAATTTGTGAGGGACCAAAAATATTCAACAAGCAACAGCACATGGATATACAAAGAGATTTCTCACTATATATCAAGCGGGAATGTTTTTTCATTAAGGAAACTCGATTGTAATCATATGTCCAGGAAATGAATGTATATCTTAATATATTTCAAAATATAATTTTAAAATATTGAGGATTGATACTAGTTTTTGTTTTAAAAGAAACTTTGAAGATAAATTCAGCATTTCCATATTGTGGAAACGATAGTGCTGATTTAAGAGAAATAAATTAAATGAGTTTAAACCGTTATTATAAATAGAGTGTTAGTTTATCAAGAGAAAGTGGTTAGAATCCTGTTAAATTCGGCCGTCAGCAGATCCTCGAATACAAGTGCATCTCCGGAAAAGGGGTAAACCTCCTCCCTGAATATTGTGTATTGTGTATGACACTAATCTGTACTTTGTTATGATACTCCAATTCCAAAGCTGTTGAAAGACGGCTATCATCTGTGTCGTTGTCATTACTGTCTGATCATTTCTCACCTGAAGTGTAAGTAAATTTTCACGTCTTTTCTCTGGGTTAAATAAATCTGTTTGTGAAAAGTAAGTGTTTAAAAGTTGAAATCATCGTGAAGTAATACTGCAGACAATATTGACTTCAGCCTAAAACCTTTCCTACAAAGGTTGACATGCCCAAAAAGCAAACAAGCAAACAAACAACAAACCAACTAAAAAATTAAAGTATTTAGCATAGAACTGAAACTGAGAAATACTTCCTTAATGGAAAAAAGTTTTCTTGCTTATTTATTGTAACGATTCTAAAGACATATTTTTTTATTAAATATAATAAACATCCTTTCTACAATTGACAATCTTGATGTGTTCATTAGAAACTCACATAAAAAGAGGGAAATAATTAAAGTATAGACAGGGACGTTGTATTGATTTTCTTAATGAAAATGATCTAGTGACCTGAAAAATAACCATGTAAATTTCTTACTTATAAACAAGAACTGAACATTTATATTGACACATGAAGTAAAATACTCAAATAATATACTCATCAAACACAGGCCATAAATATTTACTGTGGTTAACCTAAAGCAAAAGAAAAGGGTAAATGGATATAATTGGAGAGAATGA
This sequence comes from Sepioteuthis lessoniana, assembly GCA_963585895.1. Classification (NCBI taxonomy): domain Eukaryota; kingdom Metazoa; phylum Mollusca; class Cephalopoda; order Myopsida; family Loliginidae; genus Sepioteuthis; species Sepioteuthis lessoniana. The sequence continues at coordinate 71,268,091 of OY757904.1, forward strand.
TTGAGCCAAGCCAATCTCTTAAAGACAAATTTATTGTAGCTCTAAATGTCCTGTATATATATCCTCAACCCCTCCACACGAGCAGAATGTGATACAAGGTAATTTTTTAGACGAGGTTTGAAAGGTTTGATTTCTGAATTTTTATTCTCCACGACCGGTTGCAATACCAAGGTAAAAGTTCCCAAGTTTAGCAAAACAGGGAAGATTTCACTTCATACGTCCTAAGATTATTAGCACTTTATAAAATACAAACAATCTGGTCCAGGATTTGAACATGTGTCACATTGTCCATTTTCCAACGAATATAACCATTAAACCTCGAGCGCTAAATGGCAAGTAAGTACATTTTATATAGTATTTAGAGTATAATAAAATGAAAATTTACAAGGTTATATAGAATTCCCAGATAAAAGATTAATTTGCGTTCTTCATTCGAATTATTAGGTTCAGCTTTACCTGAAATGGTCATTCGATTAACATCCTGGATGAAAATATCAATAAACTTATTTTCTATACAAGTCAGAAATTTTAGAAGTTATTTTGAAGTTAAGATAACTCCGAAGTCCAAACAAATATATTCTCGAATAAAAGATGGACGGGACACTTAGAGTTGAATTCCCTCTCAAAACGACCAAGACTACACTATACCCTGCTGACTGATAATACTTTCCAACAAAATAGTGACCTGAGTATTAAAATAATCTAAATTCGATGGTGCGGTGAAAGCTCTAGATTTCTGCAGTCGTAGTATACTATACCCCAACGGCAGGGTGACCTGAATATTTAATTTTCAAAAGATATGCGAAAAATTGAAAAAATATCCTTTTTTTTATTACAACAATCAGGATTTCAATGTAAAGTTTGTATGATATTTTCAAACATAGTTTATATATGCACGGGTTGCGATGAAAAAGTTGTGAGACTAAATCCATGAATTCTTTCAAATTTAAAAAATTAATTTATGATTTAGATGAAGGATTGTATACTGTTATAAAACTAGTAAAATAAAGAGATGATTTCTCGAGAAGCCAGTGGCAATATCCGTCATTCTTTGATCGGCAGCTTTTCGTTAAAACTCATAATTGAGCAAATGCACCAAAGAACAACTCATGAGTGTGGATTCTTCTCTTAATCACCCAGACACAGTTTGATCCGGAATGATAGTATTTTTTGGGTCTCATTTTCGGAGCAACTATATCTTTTTGAAATAATTTAGTGTTTAGAAGTTTGAAATAGTTTAAAGATGTATTTTTACACCAGAAATAAATAGAGACCATAATTATTAGACTGACTTTGCCATAGAATCTCTTAAAACCAACTAACGATTTGATACTAAATCGTAAAACGAACAGAAGATTTATTACTGAATGTTGGTATAAAATTTACTATTCAAATTGGTGATTCTAAACATTGGCCCTTGGATGCAAGAGAAGACCTTAGAAATTATCAAAATAGTCCAGGATTTTGCTAGATGAAGTTTGAAAAGGAAGGATTGATTGAATTGCTGTAAGTAAAATCCTCCCAGTTTTTTCTCTTTGAAAATGTTTTTCCATTCTTTTTGCTTTTCCTGTGACATTGTTAGTTGAGACCGGAGTTTTTTGCCTGCAAATTATGTCCTAAAAGAGAATGAAATTTATTACAGATTGAATTGAGAGGATACTTACTCCTGAAGCTGAACTAAGGTGAGAGATTCACGATGCAATGTAGTCATAAGGATTTACTTCTTATCTCATATTTTTCGTTTGATGCTAAAGCTTATATCATTAAGCATGAAATTTATATTTGTGGTCATGATGGTCTAATATTTTTACACGAACATTGTTCACAAGGAAGAAATGGTTGTGTGAATAATGGTGAATTATTGATCTAAAATCCTTCATTATACGAAGATACACAGCAAGTTTTTAATCCATAAACGAAAGTTTTATTTGCGGTTACACATTTAACACAAATGATTATTACATCGTTGAAATTGAAAGAGTCGATTAATCAGGATCATTTTATTATCGTACACACGAAAAATGGGTAATTTATAAGGAAAGCAAATAATCACATTTGTTTAACAATAAACTAGATTTTAATTGTTGGCAGTAAGAGTAGAATCCGTGTCCAACAAGTAAGTATTATGCCAAAAAAAAAGTAGAATGATATAAATTTCAGTTGAAATGCCTAATTGTTGAAAGATAATAAAAAAAAAACATTATTTCATTGATCTGATTCAGGAGATAGCTTTATGTGATTGATCCTGATGGTGAAATCGTAATTGTCAGCTGGCAGATTGCGTATTGTTGGGAGCGTTTATAACAAGAAAGAAAGAAAGAATGAATGAATGAAAGAAACGAAGAGCACGAACTGCGGCAACGTTTATATTAACAAATCTCAAGGCATTGCAAACAAGCGTGTTGCATTGATCTTTAACAAACAAATTGCAATGAACGTTGAACTCTCCTGAATATAACCAATAAATAAATAGAGAAAGAATTCACTTCATTTTTTTTTCTTTTTTGGTCAATACTTCTGCGAAAATATCTCTACTATGATATTTCATCGGGTTCCTGATAACTTGAAACTTTCTGCTAAAAGCATGTTTTGAAAAAGGTTGTTACTTGCAAAACGCCAGAATCTTTGGTATTTTTACGGACTCATAAAATAGAGTAAATTTTATAAATTATCTAATCCAGTACCTTCAAAACACTAACTCATCCATCCCAATTACACACACACACACACACACACACACACACACACACACACACACACACACATATATATATATATATATATATTAAAGTGAGTGCATGGTATTAAGAACGTTTGTAATCATAAAAATGAATTACATTTCTAAAAATATCTGTCACTTTCTTTTGGTCACTTCTCTTTAGATCATCATGTCTGTGGCAATCGATTTTGTACAAGAGGAAGTACGCTCTGGATGGTAACCAAATGAAAAATCCAGGTGAAGAAAGGAAATCACATTAAATATATTTACTGTAAGCCAGCAGAGTTGTTTCGGGTAATGGTGTTTTCTTTTGATGGTCCGAAAGGGTTATACAAAAGCAACGAGGTGTAGAATTGCTTTTGGATACTCTATCTATATTTTATTGTAATTGGATACAGGATCTATACTTGATATTTTTATTATGCTGATAATTTGTTGATGTCTTCATATCCACAATATTTAACATAGAGGGACTGTATATGCATGCGCAGGTCTAATTGGCTAATAGATTCCGGCTAATGGCACAGTTTGAACTTTAACAGATCCGTCATTAGTTGTGGGAAGTATGTCCTCGGATAATCGAGGGAATATATTGGTTCATTCTGAGCTCTAAACGTTGACTAGTGTGACCTATATAGCAATCATAGCATTTTGCTTGTAAACCTGTTAATAAGAGAACATTTCCATTGGCCAACCAGACTTGTGCATGCGTATACAGTCCCACTATGTTTCCCATCCTAAAGACAGCAAGAAATGGACTGCTGCTATCCACGCTAGAAACATTACTTATATAAAATACAAACTGTTATAGTATATCCAAAAACAACAATACTCTTTTGTTTTTTTTATAAAACTTACGGACCATCAGAAATGAATATTATTATCTGTAGATACTCTCCTGGTTTACAGTAAATGTTCTAATGCGTTTTTCTCCCCGACTACGGAATTTTCCTTTAGTTACCATCGCATGTTTACTTCCTCTAGTTAAAAATCGATTGCCATTGACAAAATTCTCCGAAGAGAAGCGAGCGAAAGAAAAGTGGCCATTTTGAAAGATTTTATTTTGTTTTCTTTATGATTTTAAAACGTTCTTAATACGATAGACTCTTTTATTGAAGCCAAATTTAGATTATGAACCTACCACTATATATATATATATATATATATATATATATATATATATATATATATATATATATATATAAATGCCTATATATGCATACATATTCATATATATATGAATAGAAACACACACACACATACACACACACACACACATATATATATATATATATATATATATATATATATATATATATATATATGAATGTGTGTATGTGTGTGCGTGTGTTTATTCAAAAATGAATACTTTTACTCTATAATGAATGTGCCAACATTATTGGCCTCTGATATAACAAATTTTTATCTATCTATCTATCTATCTATCTATCTATCTATGTTCGTATACTAACGTATATATCAGGTACTGTTGATAGCCACTTCAAATGGCATTTATTTTCAAAAGGTTTTGTTTTAAATTTCATTGTTAAAAATAGTTCAAAACACTAAATATATTTTAAAGACATTTTATCTCTTAGTTACAAATTATTTAAAAATATATGGTCCTGCAGAATGATCTCTAATGTTTGGTTTGTAAAACGAAAGAATCGTATACATCCTATACAAAAAAAAAAGTTTTGCTATAAAAAAACGCTTCATCGTTTTCTTTAGCTGTTGTTTTAAAGTTTATATCATCAAAATGCATGTCCACACAAGCTTTACACACAAAATCCCTTAAATTATGTATCGCTTACTTCTGGTATTGACAAGATTTAATAAAGAGTAAAATATTTCTGTTCTCTCCGGCCTATGTTATATAATTAAGGAATTATATTTTATATTATTCATTTTTCTTTAATTATATTTTATCATTCAGTTTGTTAAGGTTTTAAACTATTTGTGTGCCTTAGTCCAGGTGCATAGTCATTTGGTGCAGTCTTACGCCCGCGCTCAAAAGGATTTGAAACCCACCATTTTTCATAAGAAACCCCCAGAGAAGAAATGATGTTGGAGTGTGGATGGCGTCATGCCCAGAAGAGATGATCCTGAGAATTTGAAGATTTTGAAAAGAAAGTAGTTGAGATTCGACCGTTGAGGCATGAGATTGATTTTTTCGGATCTTGACCAACAGAGATGAATTGAGAAGCACAGCACGTTAGGGTGGAGTCATCATAGAATTGTTTGCTTAGGCTTTTGAGAATTAGGTCTCTCTCCTCGTGTCGCCATAGACCGAAGCCAGAAATTAATAAACCCGTTCGTATCTAAAACGAAAGACTCCGCCTCTATTTGTATATGTACTTGTATTACTGTTGGGATTGATATCATTATGGCTCTACAACACCTATAATTAAGGATTGGAGGTATAAAACATCACCAAATAATTTATTTGCAAGGTTGGCAAACCGGCGACGGAATACTATTTCATTCTATCATGGCAACTATAATGATATACTCGCTTTGAGTCAGACGTACGTCCAGCTTGCTCACCGAAATTCAGGTCTACACAGCAGTAATTTTACATGAGAGCTCCAACCTCATAATTCCTGCTTCTTTTATGGATTATCTGAGAAGATTATAATACACTAAATGTAACCTCTTCTAACAGAAACATCGCTGATCTTTTAATGTATGGTTTTGGCATTGAATAACTCACAAAGGTTGACATGCCATTAAATGAATAAATAGAAGCTAACCGAATTAAAGTATGTTCGAGTGTGTCTATTATGTTTTTGATCCGTTCAAGTCTTCGAATGAGTCATTTAACTTAAGGATAAAATGAACTTATAAAAGCACCGTATTTTTCTCAAATAATTTTGACCCCAAATTGAGCCTTTTCCGAGAGAGTGAATAATAAAATAAGAAAAACAACGATCAGTCATATATCTTTATATAAAGAGTAGGAATAGGAACATGTGGTAGGGGAATATGCAGAAGAAAATAATTTTACTAAAAGTAAATGAAAGATTTGTCGAGAAATGTGCTTTGAGCATTTTACAGCTTGAATCAAACAGGTTTAAAAAAAAAACTGATGCATATATATATATATATATATATATGACAGCTCCAAAAATTTTATGCCACTTTCCAGAACAGCTTATAAAATATCTTTTCTGGATAAAGTTCAGATACCTCGTTGCGCTTTTTTAAATCTTGACCATGGCTTTTCAAAGTCAATTTTCATTTAGAATTAACATATTTGGGTGATCACTACTTTTCTCATCATGTATCTGCTTCTTCCAGCTATGGGTAAAATAGTAGGACAGGCTAGGTTCTTCAGCCTTGGTGAGGCAACGAGTCTAAGAGAAGGACAACTCTGAATTCAAACCTGTTAAACTCCGCTTAAAAATTGACCTTGTGTCATATCCTGCCCGAGCTGAGGGGTTGGGTAAATAGGATCATGTATCTGCTTCCTTGGTTACTTTATACGTCCTCATCCAATGGGATCTCTCAGCCAAATGGATGAAAAGATAGGGTTTGTTCATGAATAGGCTGCAATTTCCTGAGTTAAATCCAGGCCAGACGACCAGTTTTCCAGATTGGAAGATCATTTGATACAGTCTCTGTATTAGAATGAAAAACACGGGTATTACAGTGCAAATTGATTTTCATTGAAAATATTATTCAGATAATTTACGAATATATTTAAATGGTTATGGTAGAACTTTGTAAAATTTAACTTATCTTCTAATTTACTATTTAAGTGATTTTTCCGTACCAGTGAACAATATGCAAGATAATATATATATATATATATATATATATTCATTTTAGAAATGAAAATATACTAAACACATTCTTCAGACTGATATTTTCCCGAGCATCAGCTTGATTTCAAAGTTTGATTTTATATTTTTACGTATTTTCTCTTATTTCATATCAGTTTCTATGTTTGTATATTTATTTTAGCATTTATGGTAATTCATTTAAAAATATTATAATGAGTATGTTGTTCAAAGAAAACGGCCAAGACCTTCTAGTAAAATAGCAATGTCTCGGGTAGATAGTAGTCAAAAGAAAGCGGCAATACCTTTTAAGAGAACCGGTAAAAGAAAGCGACAAAGCTCTTATTTGATAGAAGTCCGAAGAAAGCAGCCAAGAGTTTAGAGATAGTCCTTAAAATAAAGTAGTAAACTCTTTTCAATTATTTGTTCAAAGGAAGTGCCAAAGACTATGGTAAATAATCATTGTAGTAAAGTATCCAAGCATATGGTTGATCGTAATCGAAAGGAAGTGACAAATCAATTGCCTGGGAATCGTTTATATAAAGTTGTAAGCATGGTAGAATCATCGTCCAAAAGAAAGCGGCAAAGCTTTTCGAGATTATCGTCCACATAAAGTGACAAGGTTATTGTTAGATTTTCATACGAAGAAAGCGGTGAAGCTTTAATAGATAGTTGTCTAATGTAGCAAAGCCTATGGCATATAGTAATATAGATGAACCTGCAAATCTTATGTTAGATAGCGGTCCAAAAATAGTCGCAAATCTTAAGGTCAGCAGTATTTCGAACAAAATAGCAAAAACTATTGGAAATAGTCGTTCAAAGAAAGCGGCAAAGCCAAATTTAGGAAAAACATTTTTAAAAAAACCATTATCTTGATATCTGATAATTTTGATTAGGAATACAAATGAATATATTTATAAATTCTCATACAAAATAAAATATATTCAAACTAATATGAGATATCTTTTAAGAAAGTGCGTCAGTATTTACTAACCTTGTATATAAATGTCGATTGAAACATAAATATATATTTGCAAAATGTACGTGTATGTAATAACATAAAATATCAGGAGGAGCCCCTATGAAAAAATTGCTAAGTAGCTGGACAGCGGCATCATAGTAAGAAAGTCGTAATATTATGTTTATTTTCGGTTTGAAACATTGTAAAAGGCATTAACTCCTTTATTCTCCCAGTCATCGGTTAAATATCACAGCTACTAAGATGTCTTGGGAATTAAATAACTCATTAAGTTTGATATGCCATTAAAACAAAAATATAAAGGTTAATGAATATTATTTCAAACATCTTTAAACTCTTTGGCAGCTTAAAATGTTTTTGTTTGTTTTGTTTTTTTTGCAAAAGCTTCGTCAAATTCAACTTGGAAATCAGAAGAGCAAACTTGATCATTTTTGGACTATTTGCTCCTTTATAAAAGAGGAAGGACAGACGTTATTTTGGATTCGAATGAAACTTGACTAACCTTAATATCAGTTGGAGACAACCCGTTATAAAAAATTATTAACATATTTTCCAAAAGTTTTCAAAACTTGAGTGTCGATTTGATCATCTTTTAAGAGAGGAAAGAAAATACATAGAAGGACTGTGAAAAGTTCTCGATGTATTAAATTTGTATCTTTTAGATATAGGCCACAAATAAATAACATTGCTAATATATCGTTAATAGATATACTGGAGATCACTGATGCAATCTACTTGAATGAAACGATGAAAAATTGATTGAACTAGACGACATCTAGGTTTCTATTTTACGTGAAGTACGTCTTACCTTTATAAGATATTTACCCGTTATCGAGATCTAAACCGAAACTTGTGGCTCAGAATTCTCTGCAGAATACACGGGTCGCCAGTAATTCATTTTGATATTAGTCAATGAGAGAAATGCCTATGTTTTCAGGGCGCAATGCGGTTCTCGAGTCCCTTGGTAAATTTGTTTAGAATAATAGGAATCGGCTAGAATGTGAGCAAATGAGGTTTAATTTTCAAAATCATCCTCATTCAGGTACGCACACTTTCCACGGGTAAAAATTATTAACAGAAGATATGACATCATGATATGAACTTTTCAGCCTACTCTTGTGGATATTATTGATAAAAAGGACCATTTACAGCATTTAATTTGGTTGGCTTAGTTACAGCCTTAGAAACCTTTTCGGGTTATTTAATACGGAAATTATTTTTCTTTTACATGGGGATTGATAGAAAAGCTTCTAGAGGCTTTTCATTTTAAGACCCCAGAGAAATCAATAATTTACCCCTAACATACCGCATTAATTAGAATAGTTAGAAACAAACTGGATGTGAATAAAAAGGCTCTCTAGAGCTGAGAATTGCTATTATGTCTCCATCGATGAATGGGAAGAGTTCCTTTAGCGCAGAGGTTAAGGTGTTGGACTGTGACATTGTAGTAAGCGATTTCAAACTCCACTCACCCTTTCTTATTTACTTTATTACTGATTCCATTGGGAAAAGTATGGGTATCTTATATTCCCCCCACATAGGTGTTAATTAGTACCACTATTGCTTATCTATGTTATATTATTTTAACTGCCACTTTAGACATTGCAAAAATCAGGAAGCTCACCTTTTTACATCATAACTAACTCGATGCTCTATACTTAAAATCATCTGCAAATGTAAAATTTGGAAATCTACCCTTTCAGCAATGCTTAGCAAACTTTTATTCATGATGGTTGTTAATGCGCTGACTTCCATTCGTACCGGGTGCTCCAAGAGCGAAAGGAAAACAATGAAAGAAGAGGTAGGGAAGAAAAAGTTTCAAAAAATACTTTTTAAAATTATAGGTGATTTTTGTTGTACTTTTTTGAAAGAGTGAGATTTTAAAAGACTTTATGATATTCGATGGTTTATTCATTGAAGGTATGGCGACGTATTTTTGGGGGCATGGAAATGTATAAATATACCTGAGAAGCGTAGGAAAATGTTTTTTATGGCGTATGATAATTACCTCTGGAGGTGTATGAAAATATATTAAATGCATTTTTGGGTCGCAGAAAAATACATTTGAGAGGGCATATTGAATATATTTTGGGACTTTATGGATATAAATAAAATGTATTTTGTGGGGTTTAAAGATGTATTAAATGTATTTGGTGGGGGCTTAACGAAAATGTATTAAATCTATTGGGGGGTGTATTGAATCGTTGAATATATTTTTGGTCTTATGATGTATGGAAATGTATATAATGTATCTTGAGGGTTTATAAAAGTGGATTATATTAATCAGTTTTGCATGCAAGGGAAATTTCCTGCCATACACGCATCAATTAGAAGTATGGGAACTTATTTGATTCACCCAATCATCATTAGATTTATTATTGAAATTAGGAATATTTTTAGAAGCTTGGGGTTTTTAGAGGAGTGTTTACTGGTGATTTTTCACGGAAGTCTAAAGTATAGTTGGCGACCTTAGTCGTGGGTGACCTGAAGACTCCCTTTTCGATAGCTACTACACAAAGGTGTAGGAGAGAGAGAGCTACTTCTTTCCGTAGATTGCTCTAATTTACCCTTGATCCCTACTTTATATTGCTGAGTGTTAAACAAGGAGGCACCAAGTACCATTTTTTGAGTCTAACCATCAAGCGAAGGTAAATCACCTAATCTTTCCACGGGCCTTCTAAATATTCTAGCAGATATTATCAGTGCTGTATTATGAATGGTCTCATTTATTCCGCTGAACTGCAGATCCCCCAGGTTATGTCAGGCACTTGGCGACCGTTCGAACGCTGCCGACTACAATCGGTAGTTGGGGTATTTTCATGTTCTTACAGCTTTGGCAAGAAAAAAGTATTTATTGATATTTTATCCTTTTATTTATTATTATTATTTACTCATTAGATTTTTTCACATCAGCGTTAGCTGCTGGTTTTACACAGGAATCTGAGTGACAGCAAGTCTCCTCAAGTCTCCAGAACTCTTCACTCTGCTCAGTATCCTGGCCGTTCTCAATAATGCTGTCGTTTGGATAGTCTCCACTTGTCCGCCAAATTCCAAGTCCTCCAATCCCTTTAGTAATCCTTTAGTTACTGATCCAAATGCACCAAATACAATTGGTATAATTGTCACCTGCATGTTTCACAGTTTTTTTATTTTTTTATTCCATAGCAAGGTCGAGGTACTTAGCCTTCTTTTCACTATTATTATTATTATTATTAGTAGTAGTAGTAGTAGTAGTAGTAGAAGTATATTACACTAACGTCCTTTGTCTTGCTTATTAAAACTGATTCATGCCTTCACACAAAGATGAGGTGAACCATTTGTATATCAAAATAAGATAGATAGATAGATAGATAGATAGAAGGAGTTGTTGACAAGTCCTCGACGGAGCCAAAACGAAATAATTTAAAAGAGATTTTAATGCTGAAAAAAACATCAAATATGTTATCCCTTTACATCCGACAGAGAAAGTGTCACTACCCGTTCGTGCATATATATATATATATATATATATATATGTGTGTGTGTGTGTGTGTGTGTGTGTGTGTGTGTGTGTGCGGCTCACCGGCTAAGGTTTAGATAGTGCCATAAATGTTCTTCGAAACAGATGGCTTTGGCATTGAATAACAAACAAAAGTTAATATACAATTAAACAAAGAAACCAAACCAAACCGAACAAAACCCTTTTTTATGTGAGTCGTTCAATCTACAATGAAAGGGTCAAGCATTTTAGAGATTCGTATTTTTGTTTTTACCATAAATTCACATAGTTCCTTTTTTTGGTATCATCACTTAACTTGCATAAACTGCATCCTTGTCATGATTTATTGCAAAACAACCTATCCCACTTGAGAGAAATAGAAAAAGGATTTTGCTGCAACAACTCTTCAGAGAGCTTGATGAAAAAGAACCTGCTATTCTGCAGTTTAATAGTTAAGCGAGAATTGACTTGTATTACAAACCTCTGGAGTTTCAGAATACATGAGTAAACAGGCACACCCAAAGAGATGGATCTATAGAGGGTGACTTAATTTAAATAGTGGTACATTACTCTCCACAAGGAAGATGAAACGACTAAAAGCTTTACTGGCTATATTTTTATCACTTTATTTTCATGGTCTTTTATCTTTTCAGAAAAGAACACGGTTGTCAAGAAAACTTTCCACTTGTTTTTTTAACACTCAAGGCGTTTATCTTTGTTCAGTTCAGAAAGAGGAAAAAAAATTGTTGGAATTGATAGATTGCCGACGGTTTTCAGCAGATTACTGAATTTATTCTGGGGTTTGGTTTCTTCTTTTTAATTTACCTATCAACTTTCGTGGCTTATGTAATGCCAAAGCGATCCTTAAAGATGAGCCTCAGTGGTAATATTTATCAAACATCCAGGAGGAAAAAGGGATTCATAACTTTCTTAAAGATATTAGTCCGAAAGTAAATATAATAGAAGTAAAGTTCGATTTCACTTACAACGAGTTCGCTGACTAGTACGCAAGCCGTTACACCGCAGGGATTCTTCCTATGATTCTCAGGTCAAACCGTTCATTGTTTTCTGTAAAGTACAATTTAATTAATAATAGAAGACTTTTAAGTAACATGATGCCTGTATTACAGACGAAGCAAAGCCATTTAATCTAGGAAGCGCATTATGGTGACGATCATCTTCGTAGAAAATTAACACAGGGATTCGTGTTCTAATCCTGAACAAAGCTTTGGGCATTTCTTATAATGCTAATACACTCGGGAAATGTACACATCGAACTAATTTCCCTGCTGCTTAGGAAGCATAGTTGAGTAAACTTGGCTCTTTAACATTATTATAGCAACCAATCGAGGAGAACGAAAACTATGAATTGCAAATCATTCAAACTCCACTTTAAATAATCGAGTTTTTATTGAGCCCTGCATTTTGCAAAGGGTCTGAGAAAATACACAAAGGGGGGGGTCCCCGTGATGTAATGGTTGAAGCGATGGACTGCGGAATAGTAATAAGTGAGTTCGTATTTCAGTTGCGTTATTACGTTCCCTTTCGGCCAAATATCCTTGGGAAAGTTATGAACCCCCTTATCCTCCCAGCTATGGTTTGATAATACCACTACTGTTCTTCTAGGAGAATAGATTTGGCATTAAATAACCTACAAAGGTTGATATGCCATTAAACAAAGAAACCAAACCTAAATACATGAACCTTCTTAGTTAACAAAAATAAATATTTTTACGTCTATGTAAAAACATAAAATATCAGGGGGAGTCCTATCACATAATTGTTAACTTGTTGGACTGCGATATCATAATAAGCCAGACACTAGTAGGTTTATTTTTGGTTTGCAACATTGTGAAAGATATTCACCCCTTTATTCTCCCAGTCAATGGTTAAATATCACAGCTACTGTTCTTCTACCAAGTTGGCTTCAGAATTAAATAACTCATTAAGTTTTATATGCCATCAAAACAAATAAACAAAACTAAGAATTGATGAATATTGTTTTAAATATCTTTAGACTCGTTTGCCGTTTAAAATGTTTGTTTTTTTCTTTTTTTACGAAAGTTTCGTCAAATTCAACTTGGAAATCAAATGAGTAAACTTGATGTTTGTCGACGATTTGTTCCTTTAAAAAAGAGGAAGGATAGTCATCATTTTGGATACGAAAATAACGAATAATGAATCATTCGAACTCCGCTTTAAATAATCTAGCGACTGTGTTGAGTCCTACAATTTGAAAAGGGTCAGAGTAAATACATAAAACTTCTTAATTAACAAAAACAAATATTTTACTTACTTGGAAGTGAATGGTACCCTATTTTGGCACAAACCAGTGTGCTTTCATCCAAGGAAATCACCGTAGCGTCGTGGATAACGTGCTGGAATGAGATGTTCTAATAAGTGAGTTGAAATCTCAGTCGTGTGATGACGTTCACTTTTTGATAAATACTGTTGGGAAAGGTATGAGCCAACCTCATACTCCCAGCTATGTTTTACAAGAATGGATCTGATGTTAAATAACCCACGAATGTTGATTTGCCATTAAACAAAGAAACTAAATAAAAATAAATGCACTGAATGTCCACTTTAAACCTACACGGTTTCTCATCCCAAGTCACTTCGGTTGACTTTCGCCTGCTCCCGGAGGCCTTGGGCAGGTGTCGCACGAGTTGGGGGGGGGGGGCAGATGAAAAAGCCAGAATAGAAAGAATGTGTATCTCTCCCCTTATGTCGAAGAACCTTTAAACTCAAAGGTAATAAAAAAATGTTTCTTACCTGAACAAAGAAGTCGTATGCGTTTTTCATGTTTCTAGATTTGTGGGGATTTAGGAATTAACAGTAAAACTCACCACCAGATATTGACTCGTCGGCTGCCAGATACAAAATGTATAAACGCGTCGCCATGCATAAGTCTCCACGTATCCATCCGGTTAAAATCAGAAAAAAGAAAAATAATAAAATGAAAAGTAGCCAATGGGAAGCGGTCGCGCCAAAATTAGAAGGATTTTGGAGTAGCGAATTTGGAGCCGGTGAAGAGATTTAAATACTCAGGTTTTCTGTGAACCGACCTCTTTTTCGGGTAGTGACGTCGAACCGACAACACCGATTTTGCCGTCTAGTGTTTTGGACACCACGCTATGTTTTGGGACGTAGCGTTGGTTAGTCCATTCACCAAGTAAATAAAGGAAAGTATGGAAGAAATGTTTTCGTGTCTTATCTGTTTCTATCTTTTCTTTTTGCATATTTCTTTTGGACTTTCTTTGGGCAAGGCATTGCGCCAGACAGTCAACGTGGGGTAAAATAATATAACCAAAATATGGAGTCAGATATCTTACGGCAACACAGCCTTGCCCTTAGCCACTGACCTCCTTAAAAACCTTTAAACCCCACAGATTCCTATGTTCGATGTAAATATGTTATGAACGTTACATGTACGTTTCGCGTAGCCATATCACGGCAATGTAACACATAGAGGGATGCAGATAAAGAATTCCGTCGTTTAGAGAGCCTCTATATTCATTTTTAATAGTGTAAACAATAAATAAGATGTAATTTAATCGAATACGTAATGTACATATTTGTATTGAAACCAAACTTACGCCTAAATTATTGTTACTTATTATTGCTATTACATTAATTAAGTTATATAAAACAGTATCCAGTTATAAGCATGCTGCATTACTTAAAGGGACTTTTTATTTAAGAAAATTTCCGTTTAAAATTAAATGAGACCTACTATAATGTTTAATTTGGCCGACTCACTATTACAATTTGGTTCAATCCTATCCTAACATTAATTTGTCCTACTCTTTGTAAATGTAATTTAGTTTTTCTCGCTTATTAATTGAGCTTTTTAAAAGAAGACCATCTTGACGCAAACATTTTAGGCGATATTCATCTTTCATTAGCTTATAACATTCTTTGCCAGTCTTTATTAATCCTTCTATCGATAAAATCTGCCATTAAAAAAATTGGCAAACTTTTACTAACATTAAATAAAGCAGATTTACTGTAGGACAATTTTTCCTGAAAACAAAATGAAAATGATAAAAACACCAGCAAATCAGAAAACTTGATATAATACTAAATAGTATCGATTCATTTCAGCATCTTGGAGAAATGTATTTCAGTAGTAGTGTTATCTTGAAGTATGATTAAATTAAAAACAGTCGATTATTATTTATTAGTCTGTTTTTTTTTTTTTTTGTTTAATGACATGTCAAACTTTGAAGGTTATTTAACATTAAATCCATCCTCAAAGTAAAGCAGTAGCGGTACCCTTTAACCTATAGATTGGCGAAAAAAGGGTCCATACCTTTGTTATATTTTTACCTTTTGACCCGACCAAAAATGCAATTCCAAGGTGATGCACCGGAAGGAAGTGACACATTCCAATGGCCAGTAATCGAAAGAGATCGCGTGGGCAAATTAAGGCTGATAATATGGGACAAGGTGAAGGTCCCACTGTGCCACTACAGAGTGATGCACCAGAAGAGAGTGAACTGTGAACTGTATGACAGTTATTTCCGCTTGATGACGATCAAAAATGCGATTTCAAAGAGCGAGTGGGCGATCGAGTGGGCGTTGAACTATTATATAACTCAGTCAAGACACAGTTCGAGTGACAGTTGAGTCGAGTTCCTGTCGGAGTAGGCGAGATGTGGTAGGGAAAGCCATACCCGGCCGAAGGGGCCCTCGGGAACCCCGATGGAATTTGGGGACCAGAGAAGTTGCTGATAAGATGCTGTAAAGAAAGCCAGCACCCAGTAGAGTGGACCCCAGGGCCTCCGGTTGAGCATCAGGAGAACGAGAAAGACACAATGCTGACGGCCATAAGAGTGGGGGTCAAAATATTACAGTTTACGTTCGGTCTCCAGCTCCCTCTCACACGCAAACATTGAGCAACCCTTTTCAAACTTTACAATTAAGTGAGAGGTACAATATTTTTATTGAGAGGTCTTCCTGCGTCTGACTTTATTATTGTGTCGTTATGATGCTGTAGATGACAATATAACATCTTTTGCAAGTGTATTACTCTAAAAATGAACGTAAAAGAGCAACTGGAGTTCGACCTGCCTTACTAAGATGCCACTGTCCAGCACGTTAGACACTTCATACAATTTATTGTAGACTCCTATCTGTTTTTTTTTTTAAATTAACCACAGAAATCTTTATTCAACGCTTTAAAAATTAACAAAAACCACATGGAAAGTTCTGAATTTATATCAATGTTACCCTAGATGATCGTGGCTTCTACTGTAGAAGAAATAAGCTACGAAAGGTTTGACGATAGAGGGCATATCGAACCGTAAATACTTATTACTTATTTTTAACCAATGTGTCAGAGCACCGAAAATTAATATCATTATATTGCTTGAAGTGGTGTTTTTACAGTAAGAATGCAGTTAATTAAAATGTTTCCAATGATTGTAGACGTAATCATTCCAATTTGATTATATTAGTCCAGATCGATTATTTTCATATTTGGAAATCTCTGACTTGACGATTCAACAAAATTTATTGAAATACAACAACCAGAAAAAATAACTTTAATGATATTGACTTATCTTTGAATCCATGTTCTTATTGTAGCAACTGCTGAGTTCTCCAACAAAAACACAGGAGTAGCAAAATTAAATAAAAACCAACTATGACAAATCGAAAAGTAACACAGCGGCTAAGAAAATTAAGAACAGAAAGGATACAGATATCCCTGTCTTTATTCAAAAAAGGTATGCACCCTGTTGGAAAGTCGAAAGACTGTTGGGAAACAAAATTAAAAAATAAGCGAACATAAAAAACACGTATAATATAAAATAAAGTAGTACAAAATAAGGCAGAAAAAAAAAATAAGCCAAGGTACAAAGAGGAATATTTCTTGAGTTTAAAACTCACTTATTTTGAGGACCCGTCTTTTGTATATCTTGTTTTTTTTTTTCACTATCCCTAGAAAGCGCCCATTTTACAGTTGCTTACAGAGAAATTAATTTCTTCTATATTGAAGACGAGCATCACTCAAAAGACTCTCCTTTTCTCTTGGCATAGTTATTTTCTTCAATGTGAAAAGAATAAGAAAAGAAAAATTAGCAATCGTTTTGTTCTTAACAATTTATTTGAAACTTAACCTCCGACCACTGAGAAATTGACAAAAAGGCAAATTAAAACCTCCGTATTAGTACATATAAGTAAAGTTGGTGACTATAGTCGCGGGCAACCGAGGTGTTGGGGGCGCTACTCCTTTCCCTGGATTGGTCCATTTTACCCTTAATACGTATATTGCTGAGTGTTAAGCAAGGCGGTATCAAGTATCATTTTTAAAGTCTTTGCTATGACGCGACCTGATATTGAACCTAGACCATTGGCGAACACTCTATCCACTAGGCTAATAACCGTCTGCTGTAGAATTTCTCATCGTGACGGCTAGATAGCTTTCCTATAGCTAACAACCTAGCTTTAAATGTAAAGGTATGACGACCATATCCTATATCTTCACTCTGTGCTCAAAAGCAATAATCTGACTTATGCCTCAAGCATAAGGAAAGAGCTTCGATATTTTATAAAAGCTATTCTTAGAATATAGAATAAAATGA